>CM046836.1:22541918-23046755 GCA_025618425.1 Heliocidaris tuberculata
AATCTCGTACATGTGCCTTATGATAAAAGGAGAATAGTATGTGACTATGTTAGATAAGTTTCTTGCCAGTATGATTTTTGCTACCGAAAATGTCTATGAGCTTTAAACCTCGCATAAGTGTGAGTGGGGTCGGGCGAACTTGGCACTAGGGCGAACTCGGCACTGCACGGTGACTATGTTTCAAGAGTTGAAGTCCCGCTACGCATCCGACCGTTTTTAGCCTTAAATTTCATGTTTTGTATAACTTTACATCTTGAAATTTTCAACAAACTTCTTTGCTAATCATTTTACACATTGATATCAAATAATTTTATAATTTAAGTGTTCTGAAATATGTAATTAGTGCGAAATTCAACAATTGCTCATGATATGAAGGTACGTGTGAGGTTATCTCCAATAACCTCGATAAGTGTGAGTGATGCAGCTACAACCTGCTGTAAGTGCACTCACACATATGCGAGGTTATCGTAGATAACCTCTCACTTTGTACCTTCGTACCGCGATGAATTGCCTCTCATCTACATGTATATAGCAAGTGTGTGATATTTTGCACATGTGTGTGCTGGAAAGGAGCAGGTAGCCGGACAAAAACAGCCTGAAATAAACACTTGATCAAGATGATAAAGATCCTATTGAAGAATCTGGCAGGAAATTAGATATTCTATCATCCTAAAATGTAGAAGGAAGTATTTCTCAAAATTTTGCTGATTTTATTGGTGTTTTGACCTCTTCGTGACCATCGCCAAATTGACACAGCCCCACATAGTGATGGTTCGGGGAGTGCTGTAAGTGTAATATCGTAGCCAAAATACGAGATCAACAGCACTCGTATGTCTGAACCACTCAGCCCCACTTGAAACTATGCAGCTCCAACCTGCTGTAATATATCCAGCCAAAACCAGATCAAAAGAGTGAAACTCGGAATATTACTTACCAGCAAGTTGTCTGTGAAAGTCCCTCTTGTTTGGTGACCAGGGGGTCGTTTCATCAAACCGTCATAACTACAAGATCAGCAACATCTCGACACTGTCGCTCAACTTGTCCGCTAACTGTTTCACAAAGCCGTCTTTTCCAAGATCAGCGACAGCTTCCCTGACAAGTGACTTGTCGGTACTCCAAACCTGTCATATCTTTTTAGAATGCCATCACAAGCCAGCTTTTAGTTAGTCTATGGGCTGCGAAAAAATGAAAAATGTAAATTTAGAGAAAATGTACTTCCTGGGCCCCGTTGCATAAAACTTACCATTAATAGTAACTCTGCTATCAATGGTAACTACCATGGTAACATCACTCAACAGCCAATCAAAATCAAGGTTTCCATAGGAGTTACCATTGATGGCAAAGTTACCGTTAATGGTAAGTTTTATGCAACGGGGCCCAGATCTCCAAACACATTCCTTTATCAAATAGTTTTTAATTATTGTTATATTATAATATTGTACAGACGCAACAATATGTTTTATGGCGTTTTGACCCCAACAAGTAAATGAGATTAAATTTATTTGTCCTCACATTTGTCTACCATAGAAGCAGCATCGAAAACGAAACAGTCTGTATGTACAGACCCATGTGAACGACGACAATTTATCCTGTATGTATTTTCCCTATATTTTTCCTTTTTCACGCAATGCTTTGATGTAAATCATATCATATGTATTTTCTTAAAATGAAAAAAAAAATTTGGGCCATAGTATATCTTGATTTAATTATTTCGCTATTAAAAGTGAACACGATTTGGGTCTTCTTTCCATAATTAGTCAATTATGGTATCCTCTCACTTACAAATCTAAATTCGTTCATTGCAATAGCATCCTTGAGTTTTCTCAAAGTAGCCCATCTTTTCATGTAAAAGGGATGTGTGTATGATCAGTATTAATTTTCGCTGCCATTTTTGACGTTTTGGAATAGTTTGGAAAAACTGAGCCTCAAAATATGTTTGGGTAATTGATGATAAATCCGATGGATTGTGATAAAGACTATGTTTTTTAGCCGATGAGTATCGATATCATGGAGTTGTCGTTTATCATGCCTTTGTGAAACAGTTTGTCAGTTCCATGACATTTTCGTAGATCGCTGACAAGAGTTATGACTGTCATGGAGTTGATTTGATGAAACGACCCCAGCTAAACCATGATTCAGGGAATATGGAATTTTAAGCATTAAATTTTGAGTTCATTCTATTTTCTGCTGAGACTAGTTGATCCTTCAGTACTGCTGCTGTCTCTGTGTGGAGAGAGGAAATCTGCATTTGTTTATTGTTGCTAGCAGTAGTACAGCAGTAGAGGGCAGCCCTTATTTGTTTTCACCATGACCATATTGGTTTGTGAGGACATGGTTATATTATAACCTTGTTCACTGGATAAGTGATCAACAAAGTGAAACTCAGAATATTACTTACCGGCAAGTTGTCTGTGAAAGTACCTCCTGTTTGGTGACCAGCTAAACCACTGATTCAGGAAATATGGAATTTTAAGCATTAAATTTTTTCTTCATATTTTTCTGCTGAGACCAAATGAGGCTTCTGTACTGCTGCCCTCTCTGTGCGGAGAGAGGAAATCTGCATTTGTTTATTGTTGCTGGCAGTAGTACAGCACTAGAAGGCAGCACTTATGTGTTTTCAACATGACCATATTGGTTTGGGAGTACAAGGTTATATTATAACCTTGTACATTGGATAAGTGGTCCATTCTTAGATTCTAGATCATTCATACATAAGAGGAAAATAATTATTTAAAATTTCACTTTCAACTCTGAAACCTCAAATTTGTAGCATAGTAAGAGGTGAAGAGTGCCTGAATCAGGTAATCTAGCAAATATAAGAAAATTAAATCTTGCTTAGAGTAATTTTGTTGTCTGTTTTTGACTACTGCAGCAGTGAATGTTTGACATAGTCCCACATAGGCAAGGGCCTAGTCACTCACGGAACCATCACTATGTGGGGCTGTGTCAATTTTGCGGTGGTCACGACCTCTAAGTTGAAGAGGTAAAAACACCAATATAATCAGCAAAATTTTGAGAAATACTTCCTTCTACATTTTAGGATGATAGAATATCTAATTTCATGCCAGATTCTTCGATAGGATCTTTATCATCTTGATCAAGTGAAAATTTTCAGGCTGTTTTTGGCCAGCAATATTGCTCCTTTCCAGCACACATATGTGCAAAATATCACACACTTGCTATGAGAGGCAATTCATCGCGGTACGAAGGTACAAAGTGCGAGTGGGGCCTACTATGAGTAATTTATTGTCAGTTCTTGGAAAGTGGTGTATTAGAGTCATTGTGTACATTCCTTGGTCACATTAATAGTACAGGCAATAGAAAATATGTAGTATTATTGGCATTGTTCCTTCGTAGTAGTCAATACGACCACTATTACTTGGTGTGTCCTATGTCTACATAAAAATTCTTTGATTTTGTCTAAATAAAAGCTGCGATTCGTAGCAAAAAATGATTGCAAATCAGATCAAAAATGTTGATGCTAAGATCGGATTAGAACAATAGATCTAGTTGAAATAAAGAAATAAATGGTGTGTGGTTTCGCTCTTGTTACAATGTTTATGTAGGCTCTGGTGGGATTAGAATCTGTTCCCCCACATAACAGGCAGTCTACATGTCATATTTCTATTAAAGCTGAATAAAGCCAAGGTAGGCTATAGACTATGTTGGTTCAGCAAATACCTCTGTATCCATTCTCCTCATTATATTAGATGCTGATACATGTGATTTTTTTTTTTTTTCTCATTTGCATCTAGAATCTGTATTAGATCTTGGATATGATATTATATGTTGGATACTTTTTTTTTTTCTCTCTCATTTGCATACAGAATCAGTGAGTGATTAAACAAGAAAACTAGAACCATGGCCACTCTGGGACGTCACATGATACTGACTAGCATGAGGCTTGGGACATTATGCTCAACAAGAAATCTCTCTCTCCAGTTTGTTCAAAGATGTTTTCCAAAACCTGTGCAGGTAAGCCCTTTTTATTGTTGTCATGGGGATTACCTAGTCAGAAAAAAAAAATTAAATGAATATCTGGTAAACTTTTGAGGAAAGGGGGATGGTTGTGGCAGACTTGAAGATATAATTATGACATCATGAAATGAAGTCAAAATTTAAACTGTTTCTTAGGATTGCCTGTGGCCATAGAATTTACCCTAAGATAATAAACAATTTGAAGCATTTTGTTCTTACTGTAGAACAAATCATTTATTAAAACATTATTAAAATAGAATAATCAATTAGTGATAGAAAAGCTCTTTAAGATGTCAAATTTTCCTCTTCTCACCTAAAGGCTGCCTGATACATTATTTTTTTAAATGAGATCTAGTACTCTTGAGGCAAAATATCTCTTTTCACCTTTCAGTTTCAGGTTACCCCATCATTTCACACATGTACTAGGTGTCTGCAAGATCCAGACATCCCTGGAGGATCAGGCATCTCCAGAGTAGAGAGGAACTCCATTGTCCTTTCCAAGACTCTCTTTGAGGAGGCCTCGCAGGATTCACCAAACAAAGGTGCCTTCAAGGATGTCATCACGACGTTCACAGAAATGGACAAGAGGCGCAGGGGCCACATACAGTTCATTGAGACTGCCCTGAAGTACATGAAGGCCTTTGGTGTAGAGAAGGATGTTGATGCTTACAACAAGTTGTTGGATGTCTTCCCAAAAGGGAAATATGTTGCTAAGAATGCCTACCAGTCCATGTTCAATCATTACCCTGAGCAGCAGGTGTGTGGGATCAAGGTTTTACAGCAGATGGAAGATAATGGTAAGTCTTACAGGGTTCAAATTACCGTGAGGCCACAAAGTATTTTGCCACGATGCTGCAATGCCCCTCTCAGTATTGGGCAAGTCCAAGGTAGTTGGCAGTTAGCTGTTCAATAGATTAGCAAGAACATAGAAAAAGAGAGCAACAATTAAAATTGGGAGACTTTCTTTGTAATTTGGTCTGATCACAGCTTGATTAGGGCTGTCAACATGATAGAATTATTGGGTATACTAAAAAATTGATGATGTCAATAAAATGTGGGACAAAATACCTTAGACCTGCCCTATTACAAAGCTCAAGAATACTTTAGCTGAGCCTTTTTGCTCTCATATAATTTGTTTGGGCCTTTATTTCACACTGTCTTGGCAAAGGGGCCTGCCTCCAAAACTGAAGGCTTTCCAGGCCTTGTTAGTAATTGGTGCTTTACTGGAAAACAGTTCTATATCTCTGTTATTCAAAAGATAATCGCCCAATTGAGAGTTGTATTTTTAGAAATTGAATTTTTAAAATGATTTATGTTTAAAAATCACATTCCCATAGTATAATAGAAAGTAGTGAAAAGAATAATTAGTTCTACACACATCTTGTTGTGAAAAGGTCTTTTGCAGCATTTACCGTGTGGTGAGACATGCTCTTGTTTTTGTTTTTTTGTTTGTAAATCTTTATCTCATTCTTCATTTTCATATCCATCTAAGTCTTCCTCCCATTTGTTTAACAGTGTCATATTTGTTCCTCTTCATGTTTATCTAAATAACCATCATCATTTTTCCCATTTAAACAAAATTCTAATTGATAGGATTCCAACATTTCATTTTTTTTTTTCTGTGAAAAGCTGTCTTACCAAATAACGACACCAAGGAAATCCTGATCAGCATATTTGGTCGAAAGGCCCATCCCATCAAGAAGTACCAACGCCTGATGTACTGGTTCCCCAAGTTTAGGAACATCAATCCTTTCCCTCTACCCAAGGAGATGCCCTCCGATCCCATCAAACTCAGCGAGATCGCACTCAAGAGGATATCTGAGTATGAAGCAGAATTCACAGTTTTCAGCGTAAGTAACCAAGAGTTTCTCTTGGTGTTCTTCATTTGATAGGTATTCATATTTTTATTTGCTGGACAATCGGTGAAATAGCTGTTGATTCTGCTGTTTTTTCTGACAGAAGTTGGTTCACATGTCTCACCTTATGGAGTTCGACAAATTTGCAAAAATTGCAAAAGATAATTGCAAAGTTATGAGATAACCACAAAAAGAATTCGTAATAATAGAAAATGTCAAGATAATCATATTTGTCAATAATAACAGACTATGTTATGCTGCATTTCTTATACAATGGAAGTTTGAAATGAGTTATCTAACCCTTACTGTACTTTGGGGGGGGGGGGCTGGGAGGTCCCCCCAAGACAAATTTCTTTCAAGTCTTTTGACTCCAAGTTTACAAAAATCGTTCCTACCGTTACCGAATCACGTGACCTTTTATGACCTCATGTTAGCCCGAAAGTGGAGAGTTTCTGAGTTTTATGTACAAAATAAATGGGAAACTGCATTTCATCATGTTCCTCATTTATCATCTATAATCTCTTCTTCAAGCTGTAATTAAAAAAATACATAAGAACTTCTTAAAACAATAGAATATATAAGAATCGAAATCACTTTTTTAAAATTTTCTTATGTAATAATGTTTTTAAGGTTTAGAGAGAACTTCTTTCATTAAAATATTATCTCTGAGGCCTTTCTTTACCTGATTATCAATCTAAATGTATATTTATGCTTATGATTTGCATAAATTATGATATTGAATGAAAAAAATATAGATTTACATGAAAATAACAATGCATTTGTGTTCTTTGTGTGATTCTTGAGGCCCGTGCAAAAATTTCAGTCATGTCGCGGCCGAGATCAGTCAGAGAGGAGCTTGAAATAGCCCAGTAAAGGGTTAACAGACACTTTCCTTAAACGACAGTTATAAATTTGCCAATTTTTTAAACAAATCTATTTGCAAATTATTCACATGAGAAAATCTTCAAAAGTTTTAAATTGCACTTTAACCCCTTTTGTGTCACTAGGATTGTTATCCTAAATGAAATGTCAAGAGTAAAGTTGGGGGACTTAAATCTTTGTTTCATTATCAAATTTGGCTTCAGATGTATATTCTATGGGAATGACCTTTACATTGTACATATATATACAAAATCCGGACATATAGCAGAACATTGCTATTTATTTTGGTGGGCAGGATTTTCAGTCCATGGCAGTGATGGCATGTAAGGAGTTAACAATGACTCTGCTCATTTCGCACAAATTTATTCTAGGTCGACAGGTCAAGTGAGACATCAGTAATGGTTCAAGACCAGAACTGCTCAGACCTCCAGGGCCGGGACTACATTGCCAGTGTTCAGAGTCCAGACCAGAAAGAGGATCTGGCCCAGCACCAAATCTTCAGACCTCTCTACGTTGAAGGACCGTACACTCTGTGGCTCAAGACAATGCGGCAGTCCTATTATGTCTTGAGAACAGACCCATTGGAGTTACAGGAACCCATGATGTATGAAAGAGGTAATACTGAGATAAGCAATAAAAATGATAGTAGTATTATATCATATACATCTATAGTGCATATAGATGTATATGCACATACATCTATAGTGCATTTCGAAATAGATCATTTATTTGCAACAAACAAAAAGAAGTATATAACTTATACCAATGAAAGTAATGTGACATTTTAATCAAAGTTATTCTGAAACTTGAGAAATACCACGGCACATGATACATTATTTACTTGTGTGCAACACAATATATCTGATTATCTGGTAACTATTTCAACTAACATTTCTTTCCCAACCCTCTTTTTCTGGCACCCTTCTTTTTCAGGTCAGCTACCCCCAGCCCCAAGAGAAGGTAATGTCTACGCTATGTGTATGACCAGCGACGGGAGCAGAGAGATGTTGAATGAATGGATCAATGGACTGAGGGATGAGAATCCCCACCTGGCCAGGCTCACAGTCATCTTCAACCTATTTGACAAGAAAGGCGACGGCCAGGAAGTACAGGTCCATCATATAGGGGAGGGGACCAAAATGTTGGGCAGTTGATGATAATTAATTTGCAGTGATGCATCTTTCATGTTAATATTATAAAAACAGTATATAGTCGGCTGAGAGCCAAATGGGTGTTAACTTAATACATATCCTTTTTTCACAGAGTTAGCACCCTTCTGGCTCTCAGCAGATGGTTTTGCAATTGTCAAAATTACAATATTCATCAATGTTATTCTCGGACAGGAAAAGCTTATGGGAGTGTATTGTACATTGATCAATAGTGACTTATATGTGAAGGAAGCTGATGCTATTTCAATTTATGGTGCATATCTATATGCTACAGTGGAACCTCGTTATAAAGAACACTGTTATAACAAACTCTCGTTATAACGAGGTGATTTTGCGGGTCCCACTTCTTTTTATTCTGTTGTTTTTGAGCCCTGATATAACGAGGTTTTGATATAAAGAGGTAATTTGCTTGGTCCCAAGGAGTTTTTTTATAACGAGGTTCCACTGTATTATGAGATTTTAAGACAAGCAGAATATTCATATTATGATCATAATTCTATGGTCACCTCAACATTGAAGCCTCTCCTGATGATATCCTAAAATATATATGATACATATGACTGGTGACACAATTCCCTTCTGGAGCATATTTAACCCATTGAACACTGAGCCAGATAGGACTTGGGATGAAAGCCAATGGAATTATGAGTTGAAAGAAAATGATATCTCCTCCAGTTGGTTAAACTTGTTATGTATTTTTTTTGGTCATTTCGAAGAACAAGTTGCAAGTTGTTTGTTTATATTGTATGGGAGAGTATCATGAAATAGATAGTAATAAACAAATGAAGTGACGGTATTATAAGGTCAAGAATGAAACATTCTAGATCAAAGTATTCAAAATTGTAAGTTCCTCCTCATTAATCACTTAATATCCCTTATCGTTCAGATATACAAAATTGTATTTATGTGACTGATTTGTATTTCATTGTATTTCATCTTATTCTAGGTACTCTTTCAGCAGGTGTGGCATAGACATTGCCTATATTTACTCATGAAGAGAATAGACAATGGATTGCATTGAAATTATCTCTCTCTTTCCAAAGTGTATGCACATAAAAGAGACTAGACCAGAAATACCCCTATTTTGTACTTGATTTAATGAAAGAAAACTTGAATCTTTATGTAGTCATTTTACCCTAACATTATTTGAATTAATCTCTTTTTGCTGATAATCATAATTTTATGATTAATATATATGAAAACTTGTCTCAATATTGCTGGCTAAATAATTGACATATTCTGATGTATAACTATGTTTTTATAGCTCAGGAAGGGGATACCATGATATGTATCAACACTGTAGGGGTTCACATTTCGCACAAGTGCTCTAAATGAACCTCCTGGGTGGCTTAGAGATGGTCCAAAACACATAAAGCCCTTCAGTACATGTGAGAGTTTTATCATGGCCATGTTATGTAAATTGTATTTCCAAGAGTTCATAACAATGGCTTCTTGGAAATAACAAAACATGAAATATTTCTGATTCTGTCTTCCCCTCTGGACAATTACCTCCAGAAAATTACCCCCCCCCCCCCCACCCCCGGAGAATTACGCCCTGTACAGCCGACCTCTAGACAAACTGGAGTTATACTAGTGTTTGCAAGTGGATAATCACATTGGGGCAATTTTCTTCATGGCATTTGCCTTAGTTAATTGGGGGTAATTTTCAGGGAAAAGTTGTCTTATAAAGGGAGTACTTTGCTGTAAAGGGCGTTGCTGTCCACGGAGGATAGCAGTCCGTGAAGTAGTTGTCGATCCTTATACAGAATTTTCATATATATATGAAAAAGAATTTTGCTGTATATTAGTGATGCAGTTTAGTATTCTCAATATGGTTGAGATTCCATTTCATTCTTCTCAGTCCATCTCAGCTCACAAGTGAAATCTCTTTTCTTCTGAATTGTTCTTATTTTATTCATATTTCTGGAAACTCTAGGAGAGAAAGTTTTCCGTGTATTATAATTGAATTGTGTACAAAACATCTTGAGCGTACACCCCAAAACCCACAACTACATGTGCGTTTGACTAGTTTGCATGAAAATATATGGGAAGAATCATTAATTTTACTTGTGTTAATGTATATAACTGTAAAATTTTATGTTTTATTTGGTGACATAATGATTAAAGAATTTTTGAATATGTCACACTCAGCAGTTGTTTGCTTTTTCAATTGATTTTGGGAGTTCATTTATTTTTATTGATACGTAATGTACAAGTGTTGTGAATTATGTTTACTCTAATCATGCATCTTTCAATTCAGATAGTATTGCACTTATTAAACATTACTCCTAATATACATGTAATTATTTTGAAACTAGTTCGTGGAAATTGGGCCATTCGTTGCGATGTCATGTAACATTTCATAGTTGCGTGTTTTGCTGAAATCGACCAAAATCATTGTTTTCCATACGTTTGTGCCCAAAATACTGAAATGATACTCTTCATGAATTGCATTAAAACACTGCCAGTCATTTCTGCTAGCCCTTTTGCATGTATTTGAATCTTTTGAAATACACAGATCATTGAGATATATTTCTCAAGCATAAAAAACTGATTAAAAAAAGAGAAAAACTAGAAAAAACCTAAGAACTATAAAATACATGGAAAATTAAACCAACAATAGAATACAAGAGTGCATATAATTTTTTTAAAATTCTGGGATGTTAATTATGCCTCTCAGAAACGTTTTGCAGTTTATATATAAACATTCATGAATGGAATATCGGTAGGGATGTTAAAGTAGGCATTTCGTTTGCATAAATAATATCAAAATTATGCAGCAATACTTATTTATGCGATTGCACCAATCAGAGGCTTTACAGCCGAGATCTTTAGGGTGAGGGTGGGGGGGGGGGGGGCAACCCCATGAAAACCCTATTCCTAGGCCAGAAGGTTGTAATGGATCATGGAATGATTGATTAATGCACATAGCTTGTACAATCTGATGTGTTGGTGTGAAATGTAACATAATGTAGATAAATGATGAAAGTTTCGTTAATTATAGGCTAGATCTATATGTTCGAAGTCCCTCTTTATATCAACTGGATCGATTTCTTATTTGTTAAAAATTTATTTAATTTTTTTTACAGATAGTAAGAAATTTCTGTCGACCTTTAAGCTCTGCTGGGTTTATCAAAGTGAAAGTTCTTAAAAATGTGCTGTATGTAGAATTTGTAGAATTTTATTGACTCTTTCGACCCCCTCTCGGGTACCGGGTATGTAGGCTAAACACGTGACAAGATGTCATTAAGTTTTTGTTCTGTTGTTATTGTTATTGTTACACAGTGCATGCAGTAGTATCTATCGTATACTGTAATCTAAAACATCGATATCATCACATTCTGCAAGTTTTCGGGAGCTGGATACAGCTAAAATGATGGATTTCGCTTTGTTGGTGTGCCTCCTCCTGCCTCTTGTATCAGCCCAACCACCTCATGATAAAAGAAATGTTCTCATTATAATAGGTAAGTTGAATTAGATAAGACTGAAATTGACTTTAAATTTCACTTTGGAGGCTGAGTCGAGTCTGAACTCTGAATCTGAGTGCACGGGGAGCGGAGATGATGGGCGTAAAGCACTGCGCGACCGACACCAGCTGCCCTTTCAGCAGCGCAGCGGCTGGTGGTGGGCATATCAGATGCGATGCACGGCGCGGCCGGCGCGGCCGGCGCGGCTGGCGCGGCTATCGTGAGTGCAGCTGCAGTGATCGGGTCGAGGTGGCTATAAGGTTGAAATTTGGACGAATAATCTGTTTTGTGGCTCGTCTTGTAATAGACATGATGAGCCTGATCGGTTAGTCACGGACGGACATTTGACAAATTTTGAAAGTTTGAAGGCCTGTAAAAAATAAGTTATGAGATGTGTTGAGCTGTTATATGTTTCTGTATCCTAGACCTAGGCTAGGGTACCACTGAAGGTGCTAAATGATAATAAAATTTGGTTGCCATGGTTACCTACTAAAAATAGAATTCATGAAATATTCAATGTCACGGACGGACAAGATAGAAATGGGTTTCTTGACTTATTGGTAATCTTTTGTCTTTTCTATCTAAACAAACTGTTACAAATTTTTTTGACTGCAAATGTTAGTCAAGTAAATTGACTTACCTGTCACATACATAGAATTTTAAAGCAAGCTGTAACTTTTGCTAGAGGTTCGAAATCTTTTTGTCACGGACGGACATTTGGGCGTCACGGACGGACATTAACTTAAAAACTGGATGTCTTCCTATCTAAAATCGCGCATACTTACTTCTTGCTTTCTACTTTTTGTTCGCGCATACTTACTTCTTGCTTTCTACTTTTTGTTTGAAATTGATTTTATTCCACTATTCAGCAAAACTTAGCTTCAAAAAATTAATTTTAAGTGGAATCTATGTCAAAAGTGGATGCCTGTATTGCAGTGTATACACAATGTACAAGTGCATGTACTCATGTAGTGTACACCTGTTCGGGATCGAGAATCACGATAGAAAATGTGTGTGATGGAGTAGCGGGAATTTTGTCACTTCCTCATCTTGCCTCCTTGTTTTTTCCAAGGCGTCGGCAGACCATTCTGATGTTTTACCTGAGGAGGATGGTATTATTGTCGCCAAAAAAACGGGGAGAAAAGTTGCTTTAAAAAAATAATCCCCCCCCCCCCACAATATTGGGTCCTCAGTAGTTTTTAATTTGCCGGCAGGAGTTATTGAAAAACTTTATTCTCATTTTACATTCTAAGAGACACACGATATACATTGTATGACTTTGGAGTTTTGCAGATCTAAGAATGGTATATCGACCCTATACTCCCCACACCCTTACCAATCTAGCGACACCCCTGGCCTTGTCTTCCCTCTTTCATTTACCACCAAAATTATAATTCGTTTTCGTAAGTCAGAACATGTGCGTTTTCTCTGCTCTCGACAGTCATAAATAAAGTTAAAATATAAATTGGAGCTCAGTCATTGAAGATGGACCCCGAGATGGACCGTTTTGGGGTTGTTTTTTTTTTTTTTTTTTTTTTTTTTTTTTTGGGGGGGGGGGTTCCAGATTTGTTTTTCTCTCTTTCTCACTTTTCTTCTATCAAGTTAAGTTAATATGAAGCATCACTTTTTTATTTCTTTGGTCGAATAGAATAGAAAGGAATGCAAAGCGGCTTCATGACAATCTACTAGACTCTACTTACCTTCTTGTCAACTTTTTAAGGAGACGACGATGTAACAGACTTACGGTGAGGATCCGTGATGATCTTGAATCGAATAGTAGAGCTTGGTTGGGTGAAAATAGGAAGTCTATAAAATGGTTTTGAAATGTGTATTGACAGTGCTCACGGTACACATATCTATTTATTTACTTTCATTTCAAACTTGCCTCTTTTTACCGTCTCTCTCTCTCACACCAACTCCCTTGATCACCACATATCTCACTTTTCTTCCGTCTTTCTACTTCTACTCAGCTCGGCGTTGATAGACTCCCCCTTTATTTAATTTAATTTTTTTTTGGGGGGGGGGGAGGAGAATAGATTGTGTGAGTAAATTCAGCCATAAGTATTCAGTACATTTTCCAAAAGGGGAAAAGCGATTCTCATCTGTAGTCGCCGACCGTAATGGAATTATGTTCTTACATACAGCAGACAATATTTTTTTTGTCGGGTGTCACAACCCCGCCCCTATCAACACCCTTAGTCTTTCTTTTTATTCTTCCATTTACCTCTCTAAAATATACACTGTACATTAATGTATAATTTTCTTTGCTCTCTAATTGTTACAGATTTTTTCATCTTCCTTTTATTCTTGAACCGTCGTGAATGAATTCAAATAAAATTTGGAGTAATCGAGGATTGACTGAAATCACCCCTTATTAATTATTTATTCTTCTTCTACAATACAATTAAATCATTATAATGTACATGTAGCCTTCATTGCTGTCTCGATTTACAGGTTGCATGATATAGGCTATATGTATAGAATAGAATAAAACAAAGTGAAACAGATTCATTCTTTAAAAATGTCAAGAAATATTACATGTCCATGTACTTAGTAATTCAATTGAGAAGGGGCACTTCGTGGATATTGTTCAGCGATTACAGTAAGATTTCATCAACAGCTTTTTATATACAACAAAAGTGTGAATAAAATTACGAATAATTCGTACCTAAAAACAAATATTCAATGGAGGCAGCTTCATATGAAATGAAGATATGCATTCAATTTCAATTTCAACTTCATATCGCAAGTTCTCAATAATCTTTTTTTCTCATACATGTCAAGTGATAATGTTAATTTTCTACTTCGTCTGGATTAAACCTACAATGTAGCAGTATCAGTATCTTCTGGATTCATGTTTAAACCAATTAAATCAAACTTAAATTAAATCTAACATTTCAGAATACAAAACATCAAACTTTTATGAGATACACTTACTTGCTTTTATCTTCATATAATCTGCAAATTACAGATTTATTTGGACATTGAATGATTTCATCAAAATTATTTAGGAGATTCAGGGTTATTCCCCCCCCCCCCCCCCCTTGTCAATTATTAGTGCAGCACTGTCTCTCAATAAGCTTGCTCTTTTGGGGACTCATATAGTTCCTTCTATTGGTAGATCTCTTATCCGTGAATGTCAACCTGGCCAAAGAGAATAAGAGAGAGATTTAAAAAAAAATAAACCAATTCATGTAATCATAATTGAAAATTTGTACTGCCAAGAACACATGTATAACACATATTTAACAAAATATTTAAAGAAAAGGAAAAGAACACTGCAACCGGTTAAATTTTCACGTTAATGGTGGCCATGGTGACAGTTAAAAAAAAAAAAAAACGGCCGGTAGGGCTACAGTGTATTTGCAATGTCAGCTCAACAAGTTTTCAAGGATCCCTGAGCTTGAACTACTAGGATGATATGATCAAGGAAAATAACTTAGGAAGGATTTGAAACAGCAAAGAACGACTCAAGTATTCCATCAAGGTGTAAGGGGTCCGTGGCATTTACACAGATCTACCGGAGTTCCAGATCAGGTGAGCAGCAGTACTCTACCGTAGTCTACCATGCGATGTCTATTAAAAATTATTTTACTAAATCGTTATATCTCATGAGATTTCATACCACGTTCTGATGATATGAATGATAATTTAGTGCAGAATATTTTACATCTCGGAACCTACAATTAAACCTTTCGTGCATAATTCTACGATAGACTAGTCGTTGATAAAAATAATAAGCTACATACATGTACAGTGTGTCCCAGAAAAAACGAAACCGAGATTGATCGATGTATAATCATATCTTAATCACAATTATGATTAATAAGTGGCACATATTTGTAAAACTTAGAGTCTCTTCTTTCCTGCGATACCACTCATATGATACATATTTCACGCATGAGTGAATAATAACAATGTGAAGTTGGGATGTCAAAAATTCATTTGGCCAACGATGTTTGAATTTTAAAAAGATAATCACATGTCTAAAAAATTCATTTTCCGCCCTTTCGTTTGACACCTTAATCTTGAAAAATGACCAACGGATGACAGAGATAACTTGAATTGAAATATTGATTGCATTTTGATGATTTTTAAAAATCCTTTGTTCCATAACTCCGCATCGGTTTTCCGCATGAATGGATGCGAAGAAAGTCATGGATGGTCTAAAAGCTTTCGAGTAGAAACCAATACTATCCCACCCTCCTCATCCTCATTGCCTATTATTACCACCACCTCCCCCCCCCCCCCCCCCCCCCCCCCCCATCATGCCAATCTCTCCCGGAACCTCAAACCCTACACTCCCTCAAGTTCCCCCTCTCTTTCCCTCTCCCACTTTATGTGTGGAGTGTGTGTGTGTGGGTGTGGTTGTGCGTGTGTGGATGTGTGTTAGAGAGAGAGAGAGAGGATGTTTGTGTATGGTCTAATGATCTTTAGTTAGATTTAAGCAAACACCACTGCATAATCGTTTAACTTGCATGATCAAACCTATCCCTCCCTCACTCATTTCCACTTCCATCCCCTACACCACTCGGAACACTAAAAACTCTTCATCCCTCATGTACACTTCCATTCTCTCCCTCCGTATATTTGTAGGTGTGTGTGTGTGTGTGTGTTGATGTTATGGCTGTTTGTTTATCTAATTAATAAGTCAAAAACTCGGCATACCTGTCAACACTCTCAGTACAAAATAACTTTATTTTCCATGAATGCCATTCATAAATTCAACCAGACATGTCACTCTTACACACACTCGGCAAACCAGCAAACCAAACACTTTAGATGTAAACAAGTAAGAAGAAAAACACAAATGCATTTGACTTTAGTTTATTTTCGTTCTTTTTATTATCATCATTTACGTATCTTGTTCGTAAATAAGTCCTTCCTACTGCTTCGTCAAGTTCAGTGTCCTTCAACGTGACCACCGTTTCTCTCTGCGCATGATCCTGCACGGGATTCCATGGCTCTCATGGCTCGACGTATCACACCAGGCTGATGCCGTAGAGACTCAACTTCAGCAATGATTCTCCTCCGAAGGTCTCCCAGGTCACGCGGTGGGCTTGCGAACACCTTGCTCTTCAGGTAGCCCCACAAGAAGAAGTCGCATGGCGTTAAGTCCGGCGATCTTGGAGGCCACTTGACTGGATGATGTATTGCTATTACCCTTTCTTGGAATAGCTCTGCAAGCCTATCCCTGACAATGACCCTACGATGAGCTGGGGCTCCATCTTGAATCCACCAAATCCTTGCGAAACTTCCATCAACTTGGCACTGGAAGAGAGCATCTAACTGCGGTACGATCTCGTCATTCAGGATTTGCAAGTAGCCGTCTCCATCTAAATTGCCATCGAAGAAAATCGGACCAATCAAAGCGCCATTCCCACACATTCCCATCCAGAGGGAAACCTTTTCCCGTGCGATGTTGCGATCGAAATGGAATGGTGGCGGTTCATGGATAGGAGCATACTGGCGCACGTTCTGGCTATTCACCCGGCCGTCCATAAAGAATGATGCCTCGTCCCCTATCACGATGTCTGTAATGAAACGCGGGCCTCGTTCTAGCAGCCATTCACTGTATCGGAGTCTTCTTGGCAGGTCTGCGGGCAGAAGTTGATGACGACACATCATCCGGTATGGATACCAGCGGATATCGTTCTTGGTGATGCGTTGGAATGAGGACTTGGTTATCCCCATGCCGTTCCTCCTGGCAGACACCCTTGGGTTTGCTTCTAGCATGCGTCGGACGTTGTCGACGTTGGCGGGAGATCTCACTGTTCTCCTACGTCCTGATCGGCCTTTGTTCAAATTAAGGCTCGTACCCTCTTCTTGATACTTCCTGATGTTCCGCCAGATGGTTGATTAAGCTGGAACCTCGCGATCAGGGAAACGTAGATGGAAGGCCTCGGCAACTTGCTGAAGGCTCCCAGAACGTCCCCATTCTGTTATTAGAAACACTCGCTGATCCGTAGTTAACTGCATGGTCAAACTGTCTATGAAGACCTTCCTCATGATCAATGAGCGTTTATCATTTTGGTGACGTTTTATACTGACCACTCCATTTTCTTGACGATCAACCACGCATGCAGTCTTTTGTCTTCTTTGTTCACTGCTACGGCAGGCAGCGAGTACAAACGAATTCATTTAATAAAACATGGAAATGCAACCATCACTTTAAACAAACAGAACTTACTCATTCCTGGCTCATTTTTATCCATTGAGGTGTCATATTAAAGAGAAGAAAATTATCTATTAAGGAGTATTAATTTCATATTGCAATGATAAAAATGTTTTCTAATATATTACTTGGAATTCGAGGTATCGTTGTGCAGTGGACTTTTTGGAAGCTCTGCTTCATATTGTTCTCATTCACTCATGCGTGAAGCATGTGTCATATAAGTAGTACCTGATGAAAGAAGAGGGTCTAAGCTTTAAAAATATGTATTGATTATTGATCATAATTATGATTAAAATATAATAATTCATCGATACATCTCGGTTTCGTTTTTTCTGGGACACACTGTATATGTACATGTAGCTGCAAAGACCACCAGGCAGGGCAAACTAGTTGCGGTGTGTCGACGAAGATCACACTTGACTTGCAACCTGCCGAGCGCGAGCCAGTGGGATAAAATTCCTACAAATCTAGACGTCCAATCATAATTAAAAGTAAATACATTTAAATCACCTCAATCATTGAAATGACGATAATTTAACGACATTTAGATTTGCTAGAAAACACTAAAACTAGATTTACGAGTGCACGACTACCACCTCTTCACGCACTCGTTTGGATCAGCTGTGCACGCACGTAAGGATTGCAACATAACTGAAATTAGCGATTAACTTTTTGTAGATTTGGTTGCCAATTGCAGTTTTGTGATTATTCTGACGGTTATTAAGAAGAAAATTATATAAAAAAATCGATTTCCTGACGGAAAATATATTTCATTTTTAATAATAATATTTTAAGATTAAAAACTTACTGTATGCTTAATATCTAACAGAAAAAAAATTCGAGTCTTTATCATCGATCTCTACGTACGGTCACTGAGCACGGTCTTATCGACTATCCTGCGCTGAAATTAGGAACACATTTCGGTGATTGTTTACATTATCCACATCCACAATCGTCTAAGTCTACACACATTTTCGCATCGCTATCAAACAATCGAGATAGAACAAGGTCCTAGTAATATTCGATTTTAACCATGAAATATCCCGCTTAGCAGATAGTTATAGCCCTTTTTACGAATTTGCACAATGCTCCACAGAATTCTGATGATGATTTATTCGTCAGTACGTTTCTTCATATTCTGGGTAGTTCTGCAGGCATGAACGTGCTGACGAATATGAGCACGCACTTGGTCGTTTTTAGTGATTGCTTCTGTCACGTCAATTCAATTTTCGTTCGACCAGACAAGCTCCGAGCTCGGTGTCCGCTTATTGGGGAAAGTAATGTTCATAATCATTATTTACTCTTCGATACAACAAATAGACAAAACAAGAAATGCATTTACACCAATGAACAAAGTCTTGTACGTAAATTTTGTTATGACAATACTTGGAACAATTTATCAATTCATTCTTCTTCTTACACATGTCTACTCTGATATGGTGTTCGTGACGCTAGTTTCCGCCTACTTCTTTTACCCTCTTTCTTAGCCTATTTTCTTGATTTTATTTCACATCCTGTTAATGTATTGCGAAGAAATCCCTTAGCTAGAGATAGATTCTTAAGATTTTTTTGGTGTTTTCAGTTTGTTGGCGATTTGCTGGCCAATTTATTGGTTGGTTGGTGTTGGTTTAAAAAAAAAATCTCATTCTGATCGGCCCTCTCCCACAATTACGTCAATAATCGGATGATTCAGACAGACTCGATTAGCGAAAGAGATAGAGTAGGACAATGTCATTTGAAAAAGTAACAACAGTAATGTATGAACACTTTATTTCGAGTTCATGATGGCCATTATACAAGTACTTCCACTGCGTGGTACCAACATAACGGATATACAGAAGAGGACAGCGCAAAATGAGAGCACGAGTATGACTGAGCAACGGATGATAAAAAGGTGCGCCCTGATAATTATAACAGTCAAAGTCATTCGCGCGCGTATTATGTTGTGTTATTGTTACGTCACAAAGCAGTTTGCAGTCGATTAAAACTGGGCGCGCATCGGTACGCGTGCGTGGCATCGGGGCGCTAGCGATATTTGTCGGGGTACATGCGGGTATCACGCATCGTAGCGGGACGTGATTACACTCATCTAAACGAGAAATCTATCGATATTTATGCGATATTGCATCGTGTTTTTGTCAAAAAGTGTCCATCGGGAAAATGCGGGTCACGCAAATTCTTACCAAGTTTCTTTTTATCTGTATTGTACATGCTACAGACCAAAATGAACATGTTGAGAAGAATGTGATGTAAGCTTTCAAAATATAACCCTTTACATTACAGTCATGTAGGTGGACGGAAATCAAACATCAATATTTAGTATTTTAATTTACTGTACAGCTCAAAGTCATATATTTTTTTTCAAACATAGAGGTAATATAGATATAGGATTATGTGTGATTGATCATTATCATATACATACATAGGAAGTAAAATTTCTCATTTGGTTCACAACATCACATACCAGTATGGTGGTTGATCCAGTGTCCGAACACTTTTCAGAAAATCAACGATAGCAAATCAAATATCAAACGAATATCTGTCAGTCTTACATAATGAATGCTCAAAGTCCTACAGAAAAAGAAGTTGATGGAATTTTAAAAAGACAACGCAGATTTAATACGATATTCCCTTCCGAGAGAACCCCTCCCCAACGACGCGGCGTTTTGGTCCCTTGAAAAAGGTACTGTATTTCCGAACGTGTGAAACCTATGGGAAAAAGACACAACCTTTGTTTCAATAGTGTGGTTTTCATAGGCGTAATCCCACGCGTATGAAAACCCATTTCAGGCGCTTAACTGTACACGTTCGGTAATACAATCTGTTCGGAATTACAATCCTTGACTATACTCTTTATAACATCTCATATTTTTCAATAGTTCTGTTTAAGAGGGTGAAAACCAAATCATGAAATGCAGATCATTGTCTAAATCTTTCTCATACTATAGTTTACTTTTTCAGTAATGTCTCTATCACTTTAAGAACAATGTTGGCTTTCTGGACAAAGGCCCTAATGTCAACAGTTGAGTGTATAAAGCCCATAGAGCCTAATTGTATGTCCTGTTAGTTGAGGGATTGCCCAACATGACTAGTGTAAGTCTTATAACTTTCTGACCCCCTTCCCCATACGAAACTGTTTCAGGGTTGATGCAACCAATTCAATTATGAGCATTTAAAGATATATAGTGTCTAAAAAGGTTTCAGATGGCCGCTTAGGAATTCAGGAGTACGAGTGTCATGGTACGATTCGCTAGAATGTTCACGTCAATATGGTGTACATTAGCACCTGTATAATTCTTTAAAAGTAAAATTATCAGTGAAAAACTGCAAAAGTGAGCGGAAACCGGGCAGTCTACGGTACAGATGTAAGCTGGTTTAAACAAAAACAGATTTTGGGGCCAAGGAAAATTAAGAACTGATTTTGCCTAAAAAAAGAAATTAGAATCTAGTACTACCATGGTAGTTAATACATTAACCTCGCGTAAGTGTGAGTGGGTAGTACCAGCTATCTAGATCTATAACTTTGAAGTTTGATTCGATTAACATAAATTGACTTACTGAATTATAATAGCTTAAAACAGGAACCCCCAGGTTTCCATAGACTCTAGTCATGGATTGTATTTCCGAACAGATTGTATTACCGAACGTGTACAGTTAAGCGCCTAAAATGGGTTTGCATACGCGAGAGACTACGCGTATGAAAAACACACTATTGAAACAAAGGTTGTGTCTTTTTCCCATAGGTTTCACACGTTTCGGAAATACAGTACCTTTTTCAAGGGACCAAAACGCCGCGTCGTTGGGAAGGGGTTCACTCGGAAGGGAATATCGTATTAAATCTAGGTTGTCTTTTTAAAATTTCATCAACTTCTTTTTCTGTAGGACTTTGAGCATTCATTAGGTAAGTTTGACAAATATTCGTTTGATATTTTATTTGCTATCGTTGATTTTCTGAAAAGTGTTCGGAAACTGGATCCACCACCATACTTTAAGTTAATTAGCAAGTTTTGAGTTTTGATGGTGCTGACAGGAGGCCAGACATGCCAGAGCTAAACCAGACCCACTCACACATATGCGCACTTATACATGTACAAGCTTATCTGAAGATAACCTTGTATAGTCAAGGATTGTATTTCCGAACAGCATGGTATTACCCACTTATACATGTACAAGCTTATCTGAAGATAACCTTGTACTCCAGACTAGCTTTTACGGGTGAATAGGCTTCAATAGCTTTTATGTGCATCAGCGGGCCTTTTTCCAGTCTAGACAATTCATACATGAGAGGAAAATAATTATTCAAAATTTCATTTCACTTTGGCACAGTAAGAGTTGAAGAGTCCCTGAATCAGGTAATCTAGCAAATATAAGAAAATTAAATTTTGCTTAGAGAAATTTTGTTGTCTGTTTGTGACTGCTGCAACAGTGAATGTTGGACACAGTCCCACATAGGCAAGGGCCTAGTATGAGTGGGTATTACCGAACGCGTACAGTTAAGCGCATAAAATGGCTTTCATACGCGTGGGACTACGTGTATGTTCTCCACACTATTGAAACAAAGAACATGGTACAAGATCATAAAATGAGGCAAAAATAATTTGTGTAATATCTTAGGAACTGCTTTCTGGTCACCCCCATTTGTCACCCCGTTGGCCCCAAATTGGGGAAGGTTGTGTCTTTTTCCCATAGGTTTCACACGTTCAGAAATACAATACCTTTTTCAAGGGACCAAAACCCCTTGTCGTTGGGAAAGGGTTCGCTCCGAAGGGAATATCGTATTAGATATCTACGTTGTCTTTTTCAAATTCCACCAACTTCTTTTTCTGTAGGACTTTAAGCATTCATTATCTAAGTTTGACAGATATTCGTTTGATATTTTATTTGCTATCGTTGATTTTCTGTAAAGTGTTCGGAAATAGGATCCACTACCATACTCCAGACTAGCTTTTACGGGTGAATAGGCTTCAATAGCTTTTGTGTGTATCACTATATCAGCGGGCCTTTTTCCAGTCTAGATCATTCATACATGAGAGGAAAATAATTATTTAAAATTTCACTTTCAATTCTGAATCCCCAAATTTGTGGCAAAGTAAGAGTTGAAGAGTCCCTGAATCAGGTAATCTAGCAAATTTTAAATCTTGCTTAGAGCAATTTTGTTGTCTGTTTTTGACTGCTGCAACATCTAATATTAGACTCCATAGACTACATACAGAAGAATTATGGGAGAAAGGCTGTTCCTTGAATGTGATAGAATGTCGTTGTTTAAAGTCCTTGATGCAATTCCGATTGTTGTTTCCTAAGCAATTATCATTAATCTCTTTTTTTCTAAGTTGTAGATTGAGCAAACCCAAACAAGGAAAAGTTAAGCAATCTGCATAACATGGAAAAAAAGAGAACAGAAACTTGTTCACACTTTATAGGGAGTTTTAAATTGTGATGGGGGGCAGGGAGGGGGCTGCTCAGGGGGATGCAGTGCAGGTGACAAAATGAGCAGGAATGATAGGTTCATATATATAAGTTGCTGGAATGAGGACAACATCTCTAATTATCCATTGTCCGGGGGGTGGGGGGGGGGGGGTATGTCTCATTGAGGCCTGTATGTAGCATCTGAAAAAAGGGTATCAAATTCCCTAGTAGTGATGAGAAAAGATCCTCGAAAAGGGTAGGAAATTTGACCGTACGTACATGTACCATTCGGGAGCCGGTCAAGAGCAGCGCATCTAAAAATCTTGCTGCGGATATTTTTTATGAATCAAAAGAGGTTCTTTCCTATTCTTTCAATGAAAACATCATTCTGTAATGTGTTCTAAAGTAAATATTTGTCTTTAACGCTTCATTTTTGGCAAAAAAGGGCCAAGAAGAACCAATCCTCGAATAGGGTGAACATGTACTGTACACTGTACAATACTATGCAAAAACTTTAAAAGGATCTATGATTCAGAAATTTTTGGCGGGTTTCCCTGAATAGGGTATCAAAAACTTCTCGACTTAAATCCTTGTTTAGGGTGCTTTTCAGAAAGTTATGGACGCGGATGCTGTACAGGCATCAATGAGACATACCCCCCGGGGGTAAGTGCCCCCTGGCCCATTTGGCTATGCCATTGATAGTACCATTCTATCATTTTCTGCTGTTTTATACCGTGATTGCAGTACTAATGTACACTTCTCTGTTCTCTGCCATTCTAGTACACTTACGTAACCTGAGTTTGCTTCATGCTTTAATGTTTTCTTCCTTGTCATTGGGTTCCTCTTATAGACCATTCTCCCTTCTAATGTACCTTCTAAAATTATTTTCCAAAAGATTCTGATGTCTCTATGACCAAAGTATTTACCGGTAACTTGTTTTTTCTTTGACTATAATCATATCAGAGTAGTCTGTTGCAGTTCTGCAACATTTTGTTGTTATTCATTGGTTTCTACATCTTGGCTAAGGACCTTGACTGTGTGATTATTCGTAATACAGTGGAACCTCATTATAAAGAACACTGTTATAAGACTTATAACAAACTTTCATTATAAAAGGTAATTTTTCCAATCCCACTTCTTTGTATTCTATTGTTTTTTTTCGCCCAGATACATAACAAGGTTTTGTTATAAAGAGGTAATTACCTTGGTACCAAGTAATTTGTTATAACGAGGTTTCCACTGTACATGTACATGTACCTGTAACATTCAAAG
This sequence comes from Heliocidaris tuberculata, assembly GCA_025618425.1. Lineage (NCBI taxonomy): Eukaryota > Metazoa > Echinodermata > Echinoidea > Camarodonta > Echinometridae > Heliocidaris > Heliocidaris tuberculata. The sequence continues at coordinate 22,566,124 of CM046836.1, forward strand.
AGACATCGCACTCTGTGATAATTCATGTGTGTACTAGATCTTTACAATCATTAACCCATTGATTACTAAGTCCAAGATAACTAGTGCTGGGTGCTATGGAAAATTATGTGTTTTTAAATCAAATCATGTTGAACAGGTTAATATTATGATGGCTTTAGCCACGGAAGTAAAACATCCTGTTACTTTTGTGTCCAAGTCCCATGACATTATTTCTCTCCACTTTTTTGTAAGTTACCCAAATATCTGGTATGTGGATTTACTCCATGGACTTCCTGTACCTTGACTGTGAAAAACTGAGAATTAGGCTGGGAAGTTTCTGGTACACAGGGCTTGAAATTAATAGTTGCCTGGGTGCCATTGAGCTCCAAAAGCCCTGATAAGCCAGGCAAGCAACCTGTAATTTCTGCCTTTGTTGCCGGGGTGGAAAATACAAAATTCTCACTGTTATTCATACACATGTAGGCCCATTTCATATGAACTTGTGCAGGTCACTGTAGATGACCACCAAACTTGTTTCATTGCATTCTCCATCATCAGTTGTCACAATCCATGCAGCTAAGAATCACCTGTAAATGTAAGACTTGCTGAATGCGAAAAAGTCTGATTAAAGTTTTTGATCATCAATGTACTTTAGGGTAGACCAAAAGCTTAAGTCTCACTCTCTCCGTATCGTCGGTTGTTCCAGTGAAACTACGTCTGGCTCCACTAACCTCCATACATATGGGGAGGTCAACAAATGTCAGTTAAAATTAATAAATGATAAGATTTCCCATAACAGATGATTATTTCTGTCTAACTTTAGGGTTACTCATTTCATTGTCAATCTCCCTTTTTTTGTCACACTTCAGCTAATACATGTACATACATGTTTGTATACTGCACTATGATATTCTTCAATATATAAATTTCAGTTTTTTGTAGTGCGTTTTTTATTGGAAATACATGTATGTTAGAAATATGTGAGGAATTCTCCCTTCTAAAGAATTGACTACATGTACATTATCAAGTCATATTGTTTAAAAAAGTTATATATTTTGCCTTCTGGCTTTCCTTTTCACGTTGCTAGAACGTGTGCCAGATACTAATAGGAGAGCCAAAATATTGGAAAACCTGAAAAAGACATACTGAAGGAGTTTCCATGTAGAATGTGTCACAATTCGCTTACACCTGACTTAGTACTTTCTAATTCATGTGTGTACAAATCTTGCACGCAGCGAAACTCGTGGCCCACTGGAAATTACTCAGAAATTGCTGCGAGACATTGGAAAGCATTCAGTCAGGGTTTTGGTGTGCATTATGCAAGACCTGTTGGTCTTAAAAGTGGAGTTCATTCTTAGTGATTGATAACATCTGTTATTTGGGAAATAAGAAAACAGTCAAATTCCCAATGAGAAGCCATGATTATGTGTCTTTAAAGTCTGTTAATTTTATGTGCATTGATATGTGAAAGGTTTGTTATGTCTGATACTGTGTCTGATATTAATGATATTACTGTATCTTTCGATGATCCTTCTAAATTATTTCAACCTTGTACCTGTGTTTGTAATTAAGAGAGAGGGAATATATCATTTATTGATTCCATAACTATGAGCACCTTTCTCTCACAGTCAGCCTGTATTTGCTTGTAGTAAACACTTAAGAACTCAAATCAAAGCATCATGCATATATACATCTTCTGCTGCATTCATTTTTCATTTTGTTTTCATGCTTCTCTTTCCCCTTCCTTTACCACATCCATGACCTGCGTGCAGCTGACGATGTTGGCTTTGAAACCTCCGTCTACAACCACACTGCCTGTAAAATGCCCAATTTGGCGCGGCTTGCTCAGCAGAGCGTGACCGTACGTAACGCATACACCTCCGTCAGCAGCTGTTCGCCAAGTCGCTCCGTGATCCTGACAGGTATGCCGCAGCACCAGAACGGGATGTACGGACTTCACCACCAGGAGAACCACTTTATGTCGTTTGATACTGTGAAAAGTTTGCCCCTTCTTCTAGCACCCTATGGCATCCACACAGGTTAGTTTCTGAGGTTGACGACTTATTTTGTTTGTTAGTACATGTAGAGCATTGCTCAGTTTATTTTGTGCTTTATAAATTTATTTTTATGATTATATTCATTGTTAATGCATTGAAGACTTAAAGACCCGAGATGACTATGGCTGAGGTCCATGGAAAATGTTTTAAAAATAATAAAATCAAATCATGGTTAACAGGGTTTTTGGCACCAATCTCTGTTTTTTCCCACATAGAGGAAAAAGAAATGCTAGAAAAAAGCTTACAAAGACATTGGCCGGAATTCACAAACTTAAGGTGATTTCAATTTAGACCATGGTTTATAAGAATGCAGATTTCGTGGTATAAATACGCTTGATTTAGCATGTACATGTACACTTAATAAGATCCAATAATGAACACGCGGCGGTCGCACGTGGTTGGCAAAAGCGCTAAATTCACGCTTTTTGCCATGGTTCAGACCATGGTTTATTTAAATTAATTTAAATAAACCATGGTCTGAATTTACATAAACCATGGTCTGAACCATGGCAACAAGCGTGAATTTAGCGCTTAAATTGCCAACCACGTGCGACCGGCACACGTTCATTATTGGATCTTTTTAAGTGTACACGCTAAATCAAGCGTATTTATACCACAAAATCTGCATAAACCATGGTCTGAATTGAAACTACCTTTGTGAATTCCGGCCAATGTCTGTGAGTAGCCAGTAGTTTGCAAATGCAGTAGGGTTTGAGTACAACTATGCAACAGAAATAGCTACTAACTACTGTCAAACCGGAAACTTTTGTGCGCATTTGATGTTTGCAAATTTCGCCAGTGGTTCAGATTTGTGAAAGTTTCATGCCGCGAAATCAATGAGTCATAAGTGACACAATACTAAATTTGTTCAATCTTGCAAGTTTCTTGCTTTGAAAATGGCTGTCGTGTACAATTCACGAAAATTTCATATTGCGATCGTTTCTGGTTTTACAACTTTAAAAAATTTAATTTTAGTAAGTTTTCTTTATACATGTACATCTACTTGTAATCATGTTCCGAAACTAATAATCAATGATAGGAGACAGTACACCAACAAGAAATAAAGAGTGTTTGGTTGCTTGTTTCCTTTTGGTAATGAAATTGCCTTTTGAAGATTTCTTATACTTAATACACATGTATGGATCAGTGTAAACATCATACAGTTGAATTAGGGGTTTTAATTTTGTGTTTTATTGTTAAATGTGGATTTAAATATAGTCCATGGGAACAAGCTTCACAATGTATGTACATGTACATGTACCTGCCTCTGTTTTATGAAGAAGAATTTTTTGTAACTTTGATACTTCTAGTAGGCCATTTTCATTCCTGGGCTGAATTACCTCCTACTGCATGGAAAGGGTCTTTACCATTCAATGAAATCATTCTTTTCCCCCTCAAATTCTTATAGGTATGATTGGTAAGAAGCATGTTGGCCCAACATACGTCTACAAGTTTGACTTTGAGAGGGACAGCGACACTCTCAACATGCTCCAGTGTGCCAGGAACATTACCCAGATGAAACTCTATGTCAGAGAATTCTTTGCACAGCAGAACAGAACAAGGTATAAATCATAGATGACTTACACAATGACTGCAATATATTTTTTGCAAGGATAGGCATATTGGCACATTTTTGCGAGGAGGGGGGTGGGGGATGATGCCCTTTGCCCGAATATCAAGTTTCCATTTTTTTGGACAAAAGTTTTTACACTTTTTGGACACTTTATTCGGGCACCTGGCTGCCCAAATATGAGGTCGTGGTTGCCAGAGTATCAGAAATTAAAAAATCCTCCGCCTCCCCCCCCCCCCCCCCCCCTCATCTCGTATGCCTATGTTTGTAAGGCTGAAAATTTATGCAAAACTGATGCGGAAATGTTTGGCTAAAAAAGGCACATGACACAAGTAGAAAAATGTTTCAAACACCATTCTGCACAAGTTGAATACATGAATATTGAGCAGGGCCATATACTCTCCATTTTCCTAGGGGTCTGAAGCAAAATATTTGGGATTTATGTGCACAAGGCCCCTGCTTACATTTTGACGCTTCAGGAGGTCCCATTTTTAGTCACATGAAATACAGAGCAGACTATTTGCATCTCTTTTAAATAAAATGAATTATCTGTGATTTGAATTTTTAGATATTGTGACTTGATTTTAACCTCGTTCATTTATGTGTGCATGAGACTGCATAATTTCTGTGATTTAATTTGACTAAAAGTTAACATTCTTTTCCAAATTTTTTGTGAATCTTATTAATGTTTCACTCTCAGCCCATTTATGCTGTACATGGGGTTCAACGATGCTCATCGATGCGGTGGCAGGTACGGGGAGTTCTGTGAGAAATTTGGCAATGGCCAAGAGGGTATGGGAATTATAGAAGATTGGAAACCTGTGTACTATGATCCCAAGGATGTAGAGGTGCCATACTTTCTGCCCGATACCTTGACAACTAGAATCGACATTACCAAGCAGTATACATCACTCAGCAGACTTGATGCAGGTAAACCGCTTTAGCTTCTTAAAGAGAAGATTGAGTTCTGGTAAAGGTGAAAATTAATTTGTGAACTCTCTCATTCTTTTTCTGTCAGTTTGGAAAAAACATCTTAGTAAAAGGATTGCTCTTCAAATGCCCTCATATTTGAAATGTAATGAGAATAACTGAAGTGTTTAGACAAAATTTTCATGCCGCATGTGTGTGCAGTCTCATACACTGTATACCCATTTCATTGTGCTGTGCATCTGCGTTCAGTGAGATTGGGTAAATTTCTTATCATTAGCTCATCCAGATGAGCTTATGCTGTGGCGAGGCGTCCGTCGTCCGTCGTCCGTCCGTCCGTCGTCCGTCCGTCGTCCGTCCGTCCGTCCGTCCGTCCGTCCTTCGTCTGTGGTCCGTCCACAATTTCAAAATGCTTCTTCTTCGCCATTTCTTACCCGATTTTAATTCCGTTTGCTTTATATGATAGCACTAGGTGGGGGATTCGAAACTTCTACACAGAATTTTGAAACTCATTAAATATGCTAATTTATGCGCATTTCTCAAAAATCACAAAAATTGCTTCTTCTTCCTCATTTATTGACCGATTTCGATTTTTTTTGTTCCATCTGAAAGACTTTCATGAGGTTCATTGAACTTCTACACAGAATTTTGAAATTTTGTCTACAAAATTAATTATGCTAATTTATGCGATATTTATTCAAAAATCACAAAAATTGCTTCTTCTTCCTCATTTATTGACCGATTTCAATTTTTTTTTTTCATCTGAAAGACTTTCATGAGGTTCATTGAACTTCTTCACAGAATTTTGAAATTTTGTCAAGAAAATTATTTATGCTAATTTATGCGAAATTTATTTGAAAAATCATGAAAATTGCTTTTTCCTCATTTATTGACCGATTTTGATTTTTTTTTTGGTTCCATCTTAAAGACTTTCATGGGGTTCATTGAACTTCTACACAGAATTTTGAAATTTTGTCTAGTAAATAATTTATGCTAATTTATGCAAAATTATGCTTCATTTCAAGTTTCTCTTTCACCCAGTAAAACTATTACAATTTACCTGGAGTCGTGCAACTTGAGTTGATTGTGAATTTCCAGACTTTCATTCATATCTACATGTCACTGTCTCTTTCCAACACCACATTTAGCCACATTTGCAATAGGCTCTTCATCATCTGTACATGCATTTAACCAATACATATACATTTCGTGTATTCATTACAGTCTCAACTCAGTTCAAAGTACAAATTGCGTGAATTTCTTTGCTGGATGCCGGATGAGCGCCACATCATTGATGTGCTAGTTTTGATGATTCCAAAACCTCACTGTCTACCCCAATAGTTGTGTAGACTTCCCTAACCTTTTCCATTGGCTTTGAGACTCTTCCTTGTACAATCTTAATAATAGCATAACCAAAGGTCATCTTATCTTTAGCCCTAAGAAAGTGGGGGGGGGGGGGGGGGGGGGGGGGGGGGGGGGGGGGGAGGCAGGGATTGATGGTCCCTCCTTTGTGATCAATTTCCAAGGCATGAAGATCTCACTTTTTTCTTTGAAGTATTGCGAATGTTATGACACCAAGTTTGTGCAACTTGGGCAAACCATTGCAGAAATATACTTCTTAAATTCATAAATATATTCAAGGCATAAAATTTTGCAGGCAAAACTTTAGAACAGCGTCATTTGAGATCAGGACAATGGTTTTCAATTTTCATAGAGAGAGAAAGTTCATATTCATACTTTGTTGACTTGTAATGCTTAAATGGTAAATTCTTTTAATAAGAGATGAAAGCCGTATAATAATTTGAAATCTACTTTTAAATGCTTTAGAAATAGTATTGAAAAGTTTCAAGCAGTAAAATATATGTTAGTGTGTTTCAAAAGATATTGCATTGTTTTTATATCTTGCCATGGATTTCTGAGAAAAGAAAGAAAAGAAGAGTTCATCAGGCATTTGATTCTCTTTGTTAGTTTGCAATCTGTAACAATTTTAATTCAAATTTGATCAAAGCCCTAAAACATATTAGATAGTACCTTTAAGATTTAGCACACTGAGTTATTGTTACAGAACTTGTGATGACGGACCTACTTTTCATAATAGATATCCCATGTAACTTATATTCTTTTGCAGGCATTGGCATGTTGTTGGCTGAATTAGAGCGTGTTGGTCATCTTAATGACACCCTCATCATCTACACAGCTGATAACGGTATCCCATTCCCCAATGCCAAGACCAACCTGTTTGAACCTGGGATGGGGGAACCTATGCTCGTTTCTAATCCATTCGAGAAAGAGCGCTGGGGACAGGTATGTCTGCATGCAGTAGTTCTCTGTTCATTACAGTTCTAAGTACTGTATGAGTAGCCTAGTACATCAACCCATATCTTGAATACCTTGGACACAGTATTTTTGTGCATGTTTTTCTGTGTCTTCCCCTTTCCTCCTGGGCGTTGTGGCGTGCGCCTGTAATCCAGCTAACAGTGGGAGTTATGAACTGATTCAGCGGACCCAGGTTCGAAACTGAGTCACGTCTTTCGGATGGTGACGTTAAAGGTCGGTCCCAGACGTAAATAATCATATCTGATTGATACACGTCTGTAAAAACCAAATTACACACACAGACACACCCCCAAAAATTTACTTTTACTCCTGGTTAGAAATTGATATTAGGTTTTTTTAGGGATACAATTTTTCTTTTGTTTCAGGATCTTTAACTTAGTAATGTCTATGTACAGTTGTTATGGTACTGATTTTTAGTTATTGGTTTACAAGTCATTATTGATAGTTTTGCAGCTTGTTAAATTTCTGAAAACATTCCTCCTGCTGTAGCAAGCTCATGTTTTACAAAATTATTTTACCAACTCTGCAAAAAATTACATACTGGTATTAATTGTGATGCACTTCTTGTGTGAAATAATTGATTTTAATTAAAAACATGAGAATCATCAAGCTTTGTTTTAAGTGACGTGGTTCATAACCCTTTTCATCCATTGACTAGTCACATAAATTATTGGTTGTACTTGTATATTCCTATCTTTGAAGCATTACGATCAGGCCTTTAAGCAATAATATGAATATTGCAATATTGTTTATATACCATTATCCTACTTCAGGTAAGCAATGCCATGACAAGTACAATGGACATTGTGCCCACCGTACTGGACTGGTTTGGTATACCTATGCCTGGTGAGGAGGAGGTAACAAAGTCCAGATCCAAGACCAAAGAATCTCCTTCACCTGATGAGATGAAGCAATCTGGAACCAAACTTACCGGTCACTCTATGATGACAATTACTGAGAGCGAGCCGGTCACCGGCTGGGACCACGTCTATGCCAGCCACAACTTCCACGAGGTCACCATGTACTACCCGATGCGGGTGCTGCGCAACCGCCGCTACCGCCTCATCCACAACCTCAATAACCGTGCTCCTTACCCCCTAGCCACCGATCTGTATGCCTGCCCCACTTTCCTTGAGATCCTGAACAACACAGTCAGCGGGAAGCCCACTAACTGGTTCAAGACTCTTGACCAATATTACTACCGGGATGAGTGGGAACTGTACGACCTGCAAAATGACCCTCATGAGTTGGTGAACCTGGCTGACGACCCAGATCATCAGGAGATTCGGAAAAACATGACGGAACAGCTGCATTCTTGGATGATGGAGACTGCTGATACCTGGCATTGCTTCCCCCATGGGGTGCGCTATGGACCTAATCAAGGGTGTGGTCCCATGCACAATGAGCCCAGTGATCAAGGAATTCCTGAGATTAATATCATTCATTGATCCATAGAGAGGGAATGAAATTCTTTTACCTTTTCTGCATAGCTGAAATGAAAATCAAGACACAAACTTAACGTCCACCAGTATTGGAATGCTATGCCAATTTGAATGCAAATTTCAGTGAATAGCTGTAAGGACAGAAAGTTGGTACCTTGGTAGATTTGAGGGGAGGTGTTACTACACAGTAAATGTCTTGAATTTACTGTTTTTTTTATATTCCATACTTAGAATTTCTAGTTTAATCATCCTAATCGTCCCCTCCTCCCCCATAATACCACAGTCACACCAACAAGATTGACGCCAGACTGACAACAGACCGAACAAAAAATTACATTGCCACAAGTGGCCAGGAATCGGTCGGTTTAGAGTCGGTGTGGGTTCGGTTTGGCGGTGTGACTGTAGTATAAAGAAGAAAATAATAAAATTGAATATGCTTTTTCAGTAAATATATGTACCTCACTTATTCTCAGGTATTTGGACAGTACATTCATGGAAGACAAAAATACATCTATATTTTTTACTTTGTTTTACTACTTACTGTGTAGGCTTAAAGATAAAGTTGAGTTCTGGTCATGATAGTGAATTGTGAAAGAAACTGTCTCAAAGCAATTGGGTAAGGTTATATAGCACATAAGAATTGGTGTATGCTGTAAGTTTGTGGAATCACCAAAATGATAGGAAATTGACTCAATCCTGCTGAGATTCACATGCACTGCACACAGAAATATGTATATGGGACTACACACAAATATTCGGCCCGAACATTTCAGCTGTTTCTTGTCATATTTTGAATGTGAGGGCATCTGAAGAGCGATCCTTTTCAGGGGACATATCTACCATGATAATCTTCCAAACTAAAATATGAATGATCCCAGAACTCAAGCTTTTCTTTCATTCTTTAATGTGTTTTTAAAAATTTATTTTGAAAGGTGGAGGGATGGGAGGTGGTTTCTGTTCCATATTGTCAGACATGTCTACTGGTCATAGAGCTTCTGGGTGCTATGAATGGGTGCAAATCCAGGGGGGGGGGGCAGGGGACATGTCCCCCCCATTATTTTGAAGATAGGCGAAGGCCCCCCCCCCCCCCCCCCCCCCCCCCCACAAATTGTGATAAACTTTTTTGTTTTCAGACATTTCGGACAGGTACAAAAGTTAAATCATGTGGTGACCCCACTGTATTTCAAAATGGATTTGCGCCACTGATGATATGAAAATTGTACCTAAATATTTTGAATTTGCAATTGCTTGGCTACATCAAAGACCTTTAATAGTGTCAAGACAAATTACTCACACTTGTTTGTTGTTTGTGTTACAAGTTTCTACAAATGATGTATCTCCAGGTATATCTACATGTAGGATGCTCTATCAGATACTTTGTGAAAGTTAACCGAGATCCTAGATATATCTATTTTCTGTTGAATATCAAGAATGTGGTACATGCTATATTCCTGAAATGTATTAATTGTACTGTATTAATTGGTTGTATGAAACATATTTTTAAATACCATTTAGTAACATGAAAATAGGTGCTAGAAAATATATATATATATATCATCATATACAGTGTAACAGAGATTATCTCCTCTGAAGAATTCTGTATTTTTGTTAAAATATAGAATCAAAGAAAATAAGGATTTATGAAGCAATTAAAGGAGGTTTACTGCCTGTTGGTGCAATGCCTATTACTCAGCTCATCTAATCCTGTTTTGTCTTTACCCAGACTGTCCATTGTCTAATTGGTCTGGAATTAGTTTGCCTACAGTTTTGTCTGTTTTTCTGTTTGTTTCATGACTGACTACTATTGTTACGTCTACCGCATATTTGATCTAATGGTTGGGTCTTGCAGTAATTGCCCTGTGGCTACCTATTCAAGCATTTTTATCAGAGGAAATAGATATTAGACCAAGTGGATAACGGCACCCAATGGACAGTAGATGAACTGGCAAACAGAAAAAATGAAAATTAGACAACATACAATGAGCAAATTGGGGGCTGGAGAAATTGGAATTGGACTAAATGGCAATTGACAGTAAAGGATATATTAAACTGTACTAAGTGATTTCTGGTACACACTTGGCACAAATTTCTTAGAATGTAATTGATCTACATGTACAGTGTACTTGGCTGCAAGGTAAAAATTCATTTTTTCTTTTTTTCTTTTATTTGTGAGAGCTTTTTTATGCCAGTTACTGGATTACTGCCAACTGGTATTGTGTTGAAAGATTTCATACATTACAAACATAATAGAGATTTCAATGAATGGTGATTTTTTTTCATTATTTCTGATGACTTGTGAAAGAGTGTAGGGGTAGATCGTTATGATTTCCTTCACTTTTTCGCTGTTTGGCTGACCGAGGCTGAAGGAGTTTTCTTTTGTTCCTAGGGTAGACATATTAATGTGTACAGTGGAAACTTGCTATAACGAGGACCTTGGGACCATGAAAGTTACCTTGTTCAATCAGAAATCTCCTTATATCAAGGTAAAAAAACAAAAGAACATTAAGGCCCCTATTCTCTAAAGGTGCCTAACTTAAGCCCCCGCCTAAGTGTGTTGATGTAGGCTACCGAATTATGGAGAGCCAAATGTCACCCTCTTTTGATCCTCCAAAATCACAGTAGTTCTGGGACTAAATGCAAAAACAAAAACCGACATGATAGAAAATGAATTCTGATGCTCTTTTCGTGCCAAAAAATAATTTTGTTTCTTAATTTTGTTACATAAATATGGTAATTCATACGGAACTTGGGGGTTGACGAATGGCCTTCCATAAAGCAGTGGCCGAAGTTAAACCAGGCTTAACTTAGGCCATTTTCGAGAATATCGGCCTAAGACTTGGGACCAGCTCGTTATATCAGACCTCTTTATAGCAAGTTTCCACAGTAATCATTATTGTAAGAATTCATACATGCAATGTTGATGTATGGTGAATGTTCGAATGTGTTGTCCTAAATTCATGAGTTTTTCAGTACTTTCATCTGTTTTTTATGTCCCTTTTTGTAATGTTTTAATGCATCAAAATGGTGCTGGAGGCATTATGATTTTTGGTTTGTCAGTCCACCTGTCTGTCTGTCTGTCTGTAGTCTGTCTTTCCATCTGTAGTCAATTCGTACAACTGTCTTGCTTTCTTGTTTTGAGAACTGCTTTGAACATGAACTTCAATCTTGGTACCTGGGTACATCACAGAATAAAAACGATCTCTTTCGAGTGTGGGGTGAAAATTTTCCAAGCTTATCTTCTTTGTTTGTCTGTCCTTTTATTTTTTCCCTGTCCCTCCCCTTTTGTTTCATTGAAGGGCATCCCCCTGTGGTACTCAGTATGTGTGGGGAAATGGTTATTTACACACTGTATGTAGCTGTATGTTTTAAATTGATTCTAGTAAATCATTATGCATATGATTGTGTATTTACAATGTAGAAGTAATCGTGAGAATATATTCAATAAAAGATCTACATGTATTTTGATATAATGGAAATAATTTGGACTGTCTTTATCTCAATTATATAGTTGTACTTCTGGAATCTGCATATGTCTGGTGATAGTCCTTTTTGTTCTGAAGCCCTATACAGTGTGAGTCACACAAAGGAAAACAGTTAAACCCTAAATATTGTTTTAATCACTATTCAGTACACATAGATTTATTAGTCAAAGATATTTGCCTTAAACCCTCTGATGTTTTCTTTGATACCTTGATCAATAAAATCTGGCCATTGATGGCTAAAAAGCAGTATTTTCCAAATTTGCCTGTGCCCGAGTTTGAATGGTCTCCGTTCAGTTTGAATGCGTTCACACATATTGAAAGTAGCTCCTGAAGATCATTCATCCCAAACTTGGGCAGGGACGATTTTGACATAGGGCTATTAAAAATAAAATCGCCAATGCTAATGCAGTCATCAATGACCGCATTTGGGTGAGAAAGAAACTCTGGAATCGAAGAATAAAATATCAACTATCATACCATTATACTTAAACTATCGCATTTTTTTGTTTTATATTTCGGCTTTAATATGGAACTGTTTATTTTGACTCGCACTCTATATGCTGACACTTGCCTGATGCATGTGCAAACCATCATGTGAGAAGACGTGTTATTTTTTGTTAAAGTAGACATATGAAAACAATCCAAAATGTTAAGATAACTGTAGCAATAGAAAGCTTTTAACCATGGGCCGCAGAACCGGGAGAGTGAGGGGGGGGGGGGGCTGCAGCTCCCTCCTTTTTGAGTAGACACGTTTCATAAAATCTCGAAAAAAAGGTTCGAAAATTGTCATTAATGAGTGAAACCAAATCAGCCCCCCCCCCCCCTCCCCTCTCACTTTCAAAAACGATCCGCGGCCCCTGTTACCATCAGAATAACACCAAGTGGCGTTCAACCAACAAAACAAGTGTCGGCGAAATTTAGGCCTACAGTTAGTAATACAATATTTAGACTGAATAATGCAAAGTGGGGGGGGGGGGGGGGAACGCTTACTCTTCACTTTCTACGGAACATTTTTGTCTTCAAATTTATTTCTTCTACCAATTCTAAAGAACTCATACTTGTAATATACAAAGTAGACCTAAATTTACATTATTAGGCCCACTTCAAAACACATGTAGTAAATATCTGTTCTGTACAAAAATACACACAATTCTATTGCTCTAATAGATAACAGTAAAAGAAACTAGGTTCATATTCTTGTTCCCCATAGGTATGTGGTGGTACCCTGTTCTACTCAAAGTATCACTGGGTATTCAATCTAGATAATGTTATCTAGACTCCCCAACTGGAGTGTAAGGACTCCCCTAGCCTCATAACAAAATATCAGAGATGATTTCAGTAACATTCTGAAAAGGATGAAGTTGAATTGAGTTGGTTGTAAATGTATATAAATTGAAGATTATATTGGCTTCTTGTATCGTGCTCCTACGACGCTCCTGGTTCTTCATTATTATCTGATAATCATGCAGCCAAGCGCGGCTGCTTTTAGAGCATATCAGGTACCCGATTCCACCTGGGTTGCGAGTGGCAAATGCAGATTAATGCCTGGCCGAAGGACGTTAGTGCCATGCGGCAGGCGCGGCGGAAGGTCGGGCTCGGACAATGGAAGTGGGGGGGGGGGGGGGACACCTTTTACTTGGAGGAAAACGGTGCCCCCAACTTCCATCGTCCGCCTCTGCCATGCGGGAATTTTCGAACCATCCACCTCTCGATTGAAATTCAAGCCAATCAAACACTATTGCATTTTCTTTTTCGTTGTGAAGGTGATGATGCTGGCTTTGAGATGGGTGCCTATAACAACACAGTCATCAAGACGCCAAATTTCGACCGTCTTGCTAGGAGAGGTCTTACCCTGACGCGTGGCTATGCTGCAACCAGTACATGCTCACCAAGCAGGGCCGCTATCTTGACGGGGCTACCCCAACATCAGGTAACCATGGTGATAACTGTACATTGCTTGCAAATGTCATTAAAAAGAGTATGGGGAAATGTTGCACTGAAAGAGAAAAGGATAAAAACTTTATTGTCACTTTAATTTTCAAAATAGATTTTCAATTTTGTGAGTTGTACACTCTCTCACTGTTATTTGTCTGTAGGAACTCTGATAGTAATACGATAAAAAAATATAAATGCTGCATATCTATAAGAAATGTTTTCTATCGTGTTTTAATCATCTCCGACTGAGCAACATAGGCTAGTGAGGAATTCTTCTCGCATCTACAAATTCGAGAAAATTTGTGATGTCCTACTAGCTAGAAACAGTGGAAGATTGAGGGATCTTTTCCGGGGAGGGGGCAAGCAGTATATCAAACTTCATGGTCAAGCAAAACAAAAACTAAAACAAAAACAAAAACATAACAAAAGGAAAAATAGTATCACATTACCAGAGTATAGCATTCTCGGAAGGAAGGGGGGGGGGGGGGGGGAGGTTGGGGGAAGCATACACAGATTTGAGCCTTGTTAAGAAACATTCTGTGGAAAGAATATACAAAAGCAGATTTGAGCCGCGTGTCCACTGGTTCTGTCAGCAGCTATTTTTTGTTGTTGCTGCAATAATGAATGATATTTATATTTTCTGACAGCAAGTACCGGTAATGATGTAAATAAAACAAAAAAATCTTTTTTTTACAGATGGGCCAGTATGGGCTGTATAATAGCCCCTTCAACTTCAATACCTTTGATTCAGTTAGGAGTCTACCAGTCATTCTAAGTGAAGCAGGAATATACACAGGTAGGCAGTACAAGTCATAACATTCTGACTTTGTTGTTGTTGTTTTGTGTTTTTTTTTTTACTCAGGGTGTACATAGTGAAAGAGTACGTGGTCTCCTAACCAGGAGGTCCTGGGTTCGAAATAAGTAAAGGAGCTAGTGCGCTTAATGAATTAATATCTCAATGACCATTTTTCTCGAATAGGAATGAAAGCCGTGGGACCTTTGGTTGCTTTATTACAACAAATTTACTTGCTGTCTTAGTAATCAGGTAAAATATATTGAAATGAGAAGTGTAATTATTTGATGACAATCTGGCTCCTAGTATTCTGTAATTTGGAGACCAGTGCCATCTTTGCTATATTATTGTTGTCGTATGAAAATCTGCGGTCTATAGGAGGAACTGCCCCGGGGGCGTAAATCCTTTCCGAGGAGTAGAGGGGGGGGGGGGGGGTACAGGCGGGTAGGGGGATGATTGCAACCAGGTGCCGAGATTGCCACGACTCGCGGAAAACACAATCGTGGAGAATTGGAAATGGATGTGATATTTTGAAGAAGAAGAAGTAGAAAAAAAATCTACACGGTTATATTTCCCTTTTCTCTTCACATTTCTGTATACAGGAATCGTTGGAAAGAAGCATGTAGGGCCTTCATCCGTCTACAAATTTGATTACGAGATGACGGAGGAGAATTGTGATGAAATTCAAGTAACCAGAAATATCACCTTAATGAAGAAATATGTGAAGGAATTCATAGTAAAGGCACAGTCAAGGTTGATATTTTCCCCTCTGATCTTATGCATGTTTCATTCATATAACGAAATAAATATATAAATATATATACATGTATATATATATATATATATATATATATATATATATATATATATATATATAAAATTTTATATGTATGTTCCTCTGTTTTCTGGTGAAAAAACTGAAGTTCATAGGGCAGAAAGAGGAAATATAAAGTTGCAGTAAGAGACCTAAATATCCAAATTTTATCAACACATTAATTTGCAATAATGATTATCAAGAGAATTGCCTTGGATCCTCCAACTTTATTCTTCATTTTTATTTTTATTTTTTGAAAACCAATCCTTGTTTTTTAACTTCAGTTTCTTACATGCAAGAGGAATCAAACAGTGCTTTCGAAGACTAAACACTACATCTTCATGTTCTCATTATTATTATTAAATGTCATTCTTGTTACTATTATTATAATCAGCTTTATTGTTTTTTTTTGTTTTGTTATCATTATAATATTCATAATTCTTATTATTACAATTATTATTCAGTATAGTTAGTATTATCATTATCATCATTATCATCATTATTAATATTAGTATTATTGTAATTGTTATTCATTTTTATTTTTTATGTTATATATCATTTTTACTTATCATTTTATTAATAGCATTAATTCAACTATTATTATTAATATTAGTTTTGTTACTGTGATTGATATTCATTTGCTTCTCCCATAGCCCATTTTTCCTCTACATCGGTTTCAAGGACCCACACCGAGCCATGTCCATGGATGTGGCACGGTATGGCCAATTCTCCCAGAGATTCGGCAACGGTCAAGAAGGCATGGGAATCATACCAGACTGGCAGCCTGCGCACTACTCACCCACTGATGTGGTTGTACCTTCCTATCTTCCGGATAACCTGGCCACCCGGGAAGACATTGCCAACCAGTATACATCTATCAGTCGATTGGACGCGGGTATGTAAAAAGTATCCGATTATTAAACCCATTGCCAACGGAAACCGGGTCATCCTTGTATTAAGCCTATGGGAATTAAAGAATTCAGTAGTCTTTGGGTTAATAGAAGAAATTGGTGAGTAGACGGAAACAGACTAAATTATATGAACGATATGGGACTCCCGGAATACATACGAAATATGCACGTCAGGGACATTTATATTAATATAAATACATTTATGCATTTAAAAGTGTCATAGCCTTTCCTTTGTTGCTTGTCAGATATTTTGGATGCTTGATTATCATGATTATGATAACAGGAAACATTCTGGAGCTGCAACTGGTGTTTTTATTGCATGGTTATGGAGTTTTTACTGTCATTCAGAGCATTAAAATGTACAGTTATTTCTTTTTGCCTGCTGTACTTGAGAATCGTAAAGTTCAATATTTGTCAAATATCAATTTTGTTCTTCAGGTGTAGGAATGCTTCTGAATGAACTGAAGGAGAGCGGTCACCTTGAAAACACTCTCATCCTTTACTGTGGAGACAATGGTATCCCGTTTGTGAATGCCAAGACTAACCTGTATGAGATGGGGATAAGAGAACCAATGATAATCTCCTCCCCACATCATCATCAAACCTGGGGTACGACTAGCTCAGCTTTCGTCAGCACCCTGGACTTTTTGCCGACAATCATTGATTGGTTCCAGGTCCCTTTTCCGCGGTACGACGTCTTTCCCAACAAGCCTGCGAGGTTAACTGGGAAGTCTTTGTTGCCTCTCTTTTCGCGAAGCATAGAGGAAGAGGAGAAGGATGTAGATCAGGATGAGGAGGAGGAGGAGGAGGAGGAGAGAAGGAAGTGGAAACGCTCATTCGCCAGCCAGAGTCTGCACGAAGTCACTATGTATTATCCCATGCGTGCCATGCGAGAAGGAAATCTCCATCTCATCCACAATCTCAACTACCAGCAGTTCTTCCCCATAGCAACGGACCTGGTGGTATCACCAACGTTCCTTCAGCTCCTGGAGGACACCAAGGCAGGTGCTAAGTCGAGATGGATCAAAACACTGGAAGAATACTATTACCGACCGGAATGGGAGTTGTACGACATCGAGGAGGACCCTCTTGAGCTTCATAACTTGGCTTCCAATCCACGTTTTGTTGATACCCTGGAGGACATGAAATCAAGCCTCAGGACATGGCAGAGTGCAACATCTGATCCATGGATATGCTACCCTGATGCGGTCTTGTTCAATAATGAAGTTTGCATTCCAATTCTTAGTCAGAGGAAGGTCAATCACAGTGAGAATGAGAGAGATGAATTGTAATATCGTAATAAAATGGGGAGAATTAATGAATTGTACCTTGCAGTCATGGTTTGAAGGGTTATTTGGTAATACATGTAAAACACGATAAAAACTATTTTCGAAAAATCAACTGAAGGCAATTTCAATAGCCCTGTCTATCACCTTTAGAAATGTGCAAACATTACAACGGCATATTACGTAATCCGAACTTGATTTCTAAGGGCAGTACAATAGGCCTTTGAAATTGCCCTTGAGTTTATTTTTCGAAAGTAGTTTTTATCGTGTTGTAATTGTACCTGTTTCTTAAAATAAAGTTTCAGTGCAAAATAATGATTTCGACTTGATTAAAAGGCTGAGAAGATTCTTTCAATATATTTCATTATTTTTTTTTTTTTACAAACAGCAAATACATATATTTTACGGCAATATCAGGATTACCTGGTTATATGATAATTCGAATGATAATTCAAGTGTCAGTTACATCTGTCAAAATTGTAATGGGTTCAAATGTTCACAATTCTAATTGTTGTGTTTTTTTTAATTCGACGCATTGCAAAAATATCAATTAGCAATTAGGTGAGTTATAAATAGACCGCGAACTAAGAAGCAATTATAATTCTTGCAACTTTTTTTCTACCAACATTTATACATAATTCCCAGTGTGATATATGTCTCTTCCGTTCATTCAAATTTTGCTTTAAAAAAAAAAATGGTGTGTTCATGTTATGTCTTTGGACATGTTCAGTGTTTATATGTTAATCATGTACAGTCGGCATCAGTGCCAGTATCGTGATTCTTATAATAAACCATCAATTAAATGAGATGACGTGGGATATCATTATAGGAAGGGGACATTTTAATATATTAACTACAGCTATTTCCCTTGTTGGGTTGATTATCGGGGTAGAGTATATATGTCTGCAACTTTGCACGAAGCTACACTGAAAGGCTGGAAATCCTTCAAGCATTTAGATTATTATTTTTTTGACATAAGGTTTCCTTCGTCTTTTTGCAATGTACAAAGAGTGGAATTACATGTACAATTATATACAGATTCAATAAAGGAAATACTTCAATTCGGATTTTGCTTCCTTAATCGCTTCCCTTTTTATACCGTCTTTAATGTCATGTCCTATTAAATGTTCGATACAGTAAGTAAATTTGAGTTGCAAACTTGAAATAGATTTATTTTAAGGAAAAAAAGTTAAATGTTTCAAATATGCATACAAATAAAAATGAAAATTAATGTCAGCTTTGATTTTGCTCGTACACATATTTTATGCAACGAAAAACAAATAACATTTGCATACAAAATGGGAAATGGGGAAGAGTCCTACTTTAACTTTTTTCTTTTTTGGGAACTCTCAAAAACGTTACTTCTGGAGTGCATATTTGAATAAATTTTGTGCCCTATACTGTTACTATTTTACAATTTGACATGAGTATGATGACCGTGAAAGTAATTGAATTGTTTATCGATTTGTATAAAAGAATGAGAAACAAACATGATCCGAAAGTATGAAGGTTTACTGACGGAGATTTTAAGTTGGTTTTCAATAACTAGTATCCTCGTACGAGGGGAAAAAAGAAGATTGCCCGTCATGACTATACGAATAATATATATATATATATATATATATATATATATATATATATATATATATATATGTATATAAGTCATGAACTTGTCACCAAACATGTAATCCTGCTTCCCATCAACAGTAGGACCGATTTCTGAGCACGTATTTTAAAAAAGTTAAATAGTACCTTTGAATTAGGAACTATTTACACAATATAAAGACAATGGTTTTCAGTGTAATAAGGAATGATCAAAAACACTATATTCCATCTTGTGTAGGCGCTAGATGATGCAAAATCAAACACACATGCTCGAATGTTTGGCTAATGGCACCAAATTTAAGTGTATTTTTACCCTTAGCGTAATTATACTCCGAAAGCAGAACAATCAAAACAATAATTGATGGGTGAAAATTTGAACAAAATAGCATAAATAATGAAAAAGTAAATGTTTGACGACAGGGACGTCGCTAGAGTACACCGCTAATCCCAAATAAATGATATCCAACACCTACTCAACTATACAGTGTGTCCCAGAAAAAAGGAAATTTCATGGCATTAATTTTCTATCATAATGAATAATTTCCTTGATAAGATATGCATGTATGAAAAGCTCTGCTTCTTTTCTTTAATGTGATGCACAATTTATTATTCATAATTCACGCATGAGTGAATTAAAACAATGGAAATTGGTGGTACCAAAATTTCATTTGCACGCACCAATTGCAAATTTGTATGAGTTTTTAGGATAGTAAGCATTATCATATTGAAAAAAGGAAAACATCACATAGAAATTCATAATTTTCTCTTTTATATGACAGCTCATGCGTAGAAAATCAATAATTTATGCTAGAGAACAAGTAAAATGAAAACATGCTTGATTTGTGCCCAAACATGCCAAATGAATGGATAGTTGAGTAAGAAGCCATTCAGCTTTTTTGACCTAGCAGCTGACAATGGACTTAATGCTTGAGTGAATTTTCACAAACATGGGGAATGAAAAGGAACATTAGAGATGGTTGGGGACTTGGGATATAAAAAGGCTGAAAATTACGGATACTTGGGAATTCTCATGGATGACACGCCTTACTTCTGCCACATTCTCTTCCGATATGGCAATTCTTCTTCGATCAGATCGACCCTTGTTGACCTTGAGGCTCGTCCCTCCCTGCTGATATTTTCTTATGTTTGTCCATAACGTAGACTTCGCAGGAACGTCGCGATCTTGAAGTCTCTCATTGAAGGCGGCAGTAACTTTCTGCATGCTCCCAGAGCGAGCCCATTCCGTAAGGTACACCCTTTATTCTGTGGTCAGATGCATGGTCACGCAACCTAAAAAAGATGGTTTGCTTAATTTTCAGCCTATTTATTACCCCAACCATCTCTAATGTTCATTGTTATTCTCCATTTTTGTGTAAATTCACCCAAGCATGAAGTACATTGTCAGCTGCTAGGTCAGGAGAGCTGAATGGCTTTCTTACCTATCCACTCATTTGGGCAGAAATCAAGCATGTTTTCATTTTACTTGTTCTCTGACATACATCATTTTTTGTTACGCATGAGGTGTCATATAAAAGAGAAAATTATGAATTTTTATCTGTTTTCCTTTTTTCAAATTAATTACGTTTAATACGCTAAAAACTCATTCAAAATAGCAATTCGTTCTTGCAAATGGAATCTTGGTAAACCTCTTTCCATTGCTTTAATTCAATCATGCGTGAATTATGAATAATAAGTTGTGCATCAAATGAAAGAAGAGAATCACAGCTTTTCATAGATGTACAACTCATCAAGGAAATTATTCGTTATGATAGAAAATTTCTGCCATGAAATCCGGTTTCCTTTTTTCTGGGACACACTGTATATGTAAACACTAACAACACCAGCTTTTATATACGGTTTTCATTTTCAGCTCTTACACTTTACAGCTGTTACGAATTTAACAAAGAAAACACAATCTAATCTCCCATACTATGTTCACCCACCATAAATCCAAGAATGTCATCTGTTTTT
Organism: Heliocidaris tuberculata; assembly: GCA_025618425.1. Taxonomy (NCBI): domain Eukaryota; kingdom Metazoa; phylum Echinodermata; class Echinoidea; order Camarodonta; family Echinometridae; genus Heliocidaris; species Heliocidaris tuberculata. The sequence goes on from CM046836.1 coordinate 22,587,233, forward strand.
CAATGTATAAAATCACATTTCCAATTTGCAATAATATGTAGAAAGAAATTTACTGCATGTTGCCACAAAACCAACCAACCAACAATAACAACATGCTTACTCTTCTTGAAATGACACTGCAGACCTTCTCCTTTGGTAGTACAGTACAGAGTCAATAAAAGGGAAACCCGGACTCGGCCCTAAATATCGTTGTAATCATAGATTTAGTCAAAGCTACTGAAACTGTGGGCTGCTAGCCCATCATGGTTTCTTTAATTTGACAACTTGATCAATAAAATCTGACCATGGACACTTGAATAGTAGCATTTTCCCCGATTCATTTCTAATGTGCCTCTGCCCAAATATTGAATAAAATGTATGGTCAACCCAAGCTTTGTTGAATGGTCTTCATTCGAATTGAATGCACTCACACATAATGAAAGTATCTAGCCTATACTGGACATCATTCCTCCCAAACTTGGGCAAAGGTGATTCTAACATGCTTTTTTAAATCGCCAGTGCTCAGTCATCCATGGTCCCATTTTCGTGAGCTGCCCATCAAATTAAAGAAGACAAAATGCATATACTGCAATATATTCAGTACGTTTGACTCTCCGATCTTTCTAACCCTTGCTGACTAAACGAAAAATAACATCATAATTGAAACCTGAATATTAAAGAATATAGAATGATAATGGTGTTTTCTGTAATGAAGAATACAGTCTACGGTATTGAATGAGCTGAAAGAAAACTTCACAAAGGCATCTCCTGCCTAATACAGTACAGCTAATTTCCTAAATGATCAGCATCCATCAAATGTCATTACGTGAAAACTCCTTTAAGGCCTAACCTTTACAAGCTTTAGGTAGTTTAAAATAAATTATTCATGTAATTAGGCCAGGTCTAGACCACCAAAGGGAAGAGAAAGCTGTCATTGTGTTTGCATATATCTTTACTGCCATTAATTAGGACCCCTTTTGGTCAACCATAATAAAATGGTGATTTAGATTATGGTAGAGTTTGAAATTGGACCACACATTCAACATAACCCTGCCATGCAAAGTTTTCTAAAAATAGCTCATTGTCTTTAAGAATCCAGTTTCGACATATCATACATTTCATAAGTCAAGTATTTACAGGTAAACGTACAGTCATTGTCAATCTTAATTCACGTCCATTGGGCTTTAAAAGCCCTAAATATATATATATTTTAAATATGGTTGTTATGAATTGACATCAACTGACCATCGATTGTTGCGTTAAATTCTCATCGAAATGACTGTAATCAATTTGAAAGTTTTAAAAAATGTATATAAACCATTATTACTTTCAATTCGGACGTACTAAGTAATAAAGGTTCTGGGCCCCGTTGCATGGTGACATCACTCAACAGCCAATCAAAATCAAAGTTTCCATGGGAGTTACCAGTGATGGCAAAGTTACCGTTAATGGTAAGTTTTATGCAACGGGGCCCAGTTGTGCACTCACTTTGTTTGATATAGCATAATCACTTAAGTTGCAGAACTGAACCTTTTGGGGTTCAAATGTGATATACATGTACATGTATTACATCCTATTAGGTGAAAAGTTGAGCCCAAGTTATGAAACGAGAAAAATGTCATGCACAGTTTGCTTTATGAAACGAATAAATTATGAATTTGGACTACAAACATATAGTACAAAGCCAATTTTGTTAGCACAAATTCCAGATTAATAATGACAACATTTGTATGAAATATCTTTGGTCATTAAGATAAGATAAACAGGGGCGGGGACTGATACAGCACATATAATCATGATGATTATCAAAAACATTTTGCAACTCTAATATTCTTTAAGAAAATATTCATATCTCAGTCTGCCATCATCAGGACCCTTTTTCATTATTTTTCAAAGTAATACATGCACAGTATGTGTCACATTGCCATTAACATGATTAATGACCGTTTGAATATAGTAATAATATCATGTTGGCAGAAAATGTGAAATAACTAGCATGGTCTTATTTTGCGCCAAATGAAAAAACAAAAAAAACAAAAAAAAAAAAAAATAATAATCCTGGATGATAACATGCCAGTCGTGAAACATACTTACTTAGACTGAGTAAGCTATTACAAACCTTGTAGGTTGTAACTTTACAACCTACAAGATCTTTATATCTTGCATGCATGTGATGATATAAAGATAGGAATCCATCATACAAAAATTATTCTAGTTCTACTAGTTTTGTAAATATTGTCACCAGATCCCATCTAATGTTGTAAAATGATATATCGTAATGAAGTACCTCGAAAGAGGAAAAGAAAGAAAGAAAAAATCTTGTTCTACAAGTGCATATTTTGTTATAAATCTGGTATCTTGTATGAGATACCAGATTAAATAAAAAAAAATCGTCAATTACTACATACAGCGCATGCTTCAACATCAAAAGAATACTAGTACTTCTGTAATGAGTATTTCTATTCACATTTACTGACACAACCTATTGTGCACAATTTACAATTAGAAGTCTGACACGTTAAACAAAGTTTAAAATACATTTACTTTTTTAGGATGGGCATAATTTCATTTTGTAGGTTTAGGCTTATTATCATAATTTATTTCAACATACTGTAGCAGCTCTTTCCTGTGATCATGTCTCTCCTTTTTCTTACTTGTGAGGGTGAATGACGAGTACCTTCCCGGCCTGACCTATTGCCGTCACGATGGCCACCGATCCCTCTGGAGATACTGCTAGTAGAAGATCCTTGCATTGGTACGTCTCCTTGTCAATCAATGTGTCTATCAATATACCTTCCATGGTGTACCTTTGAAGAGTCACCTTGCCCTCTGCATCCAACCAGAGGATATGCAGTCGGTCAGTGCTGCAGCCGATGTTGACCTTTACCCATGTGTCTTGGTGAACAGATGACAACACTTTCCCATCAAGATCCAGAATGCTGACTGTGGCAGGGTCATGGGTCACAACTATGTGGTCAGGACGAAGATGAGATACGGCGATACCCAATGGTAAAATTTGGTCAGTGGATATGTTATTGTGCAGACTTCCATTATCCCGAATGATGTAAACTCGTCGATTATTCTTGTCTGCAAGATAGATGTGATCTTTGCCATCAGTTGCTGAAGCCGATATGCTTCTATTCTCTGGGAGACCCTGTGGCAATTCAGTGAAATTGTGAATTACATCTGTTAGAAGATAGAATTTGCTGTCAATGTCGACTAAGACGAAACGGTTGTCGGACAAGGTGGCAAAGCATTTGATGCAGTTGTACTGAAGGGTTGGAATAGAAAGATTCCAAGAGAATGTACTGGATAGGAGGGAAGTGGACATTTGTTTTAAAAAAGGGATCAGACTGCCGCCCGGATTATACTTAATCTGATAACTAGGATGATTGGTATGATGTCCACACCAATTGCAATAAACATGATTATAATTGCTTTGAGTATACAGTGCCTCTTTGTTGGGAAAGGGTGAATCTTGAGTCAGAACTGTCAGTCGGCCGTTGTGTGAAAATTGAACATCGATCGGGCCGTTCCCACAAGTCACCTCAATCTCACTTCTCTGTTTGCATTCACACCCCCTTTTGACACTGCCTACTTTTGCTTCTGTTCCTGTGACGTGATAGTGCAACAGTCCAACAGATTCTTTGATACTGTTCATTTCTTGTTCATTGGGATCACTGGCAATAGCTTTGTCCAGGGCTTCTCGGAGGCTTTTATACATGGATGCCCAACTTATCATGTCTTCTGGATTTCCAAGGACCTTTTCTGTCTTTGAAGAGCTAAGTTCCGCAAGTTCCTTCATCTGCTGAGTTTGTTTTCGAAGTTCCTGTACCTCGTTTGCTGTTTCTTTAAGAAGTTTTCCTTGATCATCTACTGCAAGCCTTCCTAGATATTTAACACGCTCTACATGATCTCGTACGGTATCTTCAATATCTTGAACTGTTCTTTTGCCATGCTCCTCTATGAGTCCATCGACGTCGTCAAGTGACCCGAGGAATTTAGAAAGCTTCTTCGTTTGCGAGCGTACTTTGGAAAGTTTTTCTAATAGTTCTGTTTTAATGTTCTCAGAGAGGTCCGTCAGAAACTTGAAATCATGCTCATCTCGATTGTGGTCGAAAAGTGTGCAGTCATGGCATATCGGTTCTGAACAAGTCAAACAAAATAACTTGAGTTTTTCGTCGACATGTTTTGGGCAATATGTGACTTGCTTTTTCGGCTGTATGGTTACTCTTCCACTAAGCAAATCTGAAAGTTTTGCAACAGTGTGGTCTTGTGAGAATCGTAAACCAGCATGAGCGGCTACACATCGTTTACACAGAACTTGAGAACATTCTTGGCAGAACGTAAATTGTGAATCTTTCTTTGACGAATCCACATATCCACACGCATCGCATTTCCGGGATGAACCAGTCAATTTTTGCTTTCTCTTCTCATTTTCTGCTAGTCCCTCTAACAATCTAGCTGCTCTGAAATCAGTCTTTAATCCAACAACGCCGGTCGGTGGCAGCGTGGTAGTAGTTTTACACAACGAACATTCCAGGGTTGTGGAGTTCTGATTCTCGGCACACTTTATTAAACACCTCTCACAAAAACTATGAAGACACGAAAGTATACGTGGTTTGTCCAACCTGTCTAAGCAAATGGCGCACTCTACTTCCTCCAAAACAATACTATCTAGGTCTGGTTTGGACGTTGCCATGATATATTTGAGTCTATCATGAGCTGGATAGATAGTACAGTCTATACTCCCAAGTCCCCATTTGACTGTCCTCTGCTGTCTTCAAAACGACGGTTAGTTAATTGATGACTGCTAATTAGCATACTGATAATATGCTGCTTCCACGTAGATCTGAAGCAGTAGCAAAATGGTCGAACTGTGCACAACAGGTCGTTGGTCCTGTTCCCACTTCGGCCTATAAAAACTATTCGCCTAATATTTTCGTCAGCCTACTGTATGATGATGATGAAGATAAAGATGATAATTTTCATTATTACTGTTATTATTATCATTATCATTATTATTATTAGCATTATTATTAGCATTATTATTAGCATTATTATTATTATTATCATCATCTTTATTATTAGTATTATCAATATTATTACCATCATCATCACTCATTACCCTTATATGTTACGGACTATATACTCTCATAATATTGTTCCGTATGATCCGGCACGGGGAAGTACATGTATATCACTATTTGCAACAAAATTGTATAGGTCCTTAGTGTTTCACACTCATGATGAAGCTTAGCCCCTGAAGCTAAGAAGAAATGATTCCTCTATAAATGAAGAGATTTCGACTCAAGAATAAAAATATTCATATTTTCACGATTTGGATTGACAGTCCGAAAGAAATTTTGAAAAACAATTTGACAATCATATATAGGAATACGCGCAATCCTCCTGAGGATATAGGCCTATAAAGATAGGGATGGGATGAACTTTAAAAAAAAAATGTCATTATTATAGTATTACATGCAAACAATATTTTTAGATGAAAACGGATGGAGAGAAATGTGATAATCATTGTAGGGGCACCATTCAATTACGAATAAGAAGATTAAGCGAATCGGTTTCTTTGTGGACGATATGATCAAGCGTCGAATTGACAAGTTCCCTGACCTCATATGAACACGTGGCCTGGGGAATCCCCATTTCTTTTTTTTTCTCTCTGTATACAGGGACCACACGAGTAATTCATCCGCTCGCGATGCATTCTGGACTGCCGTAAGTAAGATGATGTAATGGTAGATGATCAAAAATATCCATATAAAATTGAATACTTGTCGGCAATCTATTCAAGAGAAATGGTGTTTGGAAGTCACATTCTTTTATATGTCACCCCTATTGTGTGGAAGCTTGGACGCCTTGTTGTATTTTACAGGAATTATTTGATCTGTAGTGTACACTGTTTCCAGCAGTGAGAAGTGTGTGTGTGTGGTTGTGTGTGTGTGTGTGTGTGTGTGTGTGTGTAATTGGTTTTTTTCAGAAAATTCAAATGTAGAGGTTGATTTAAATGATATGTTTTGTAAAGATATACCCCATCTAAGGGACAATATGAATTTATGTGAAATTACCAAAGAAGAATGTCATGTAGCGCTAAAAAGTATGAAACTTAATAAATCTCCTGGGAATGACGGCTTTTACTGTTGAGTTTATCACATTTTGGCCACAGTTAGGAGGGCTGCTGGTCGAAGTTTTCAGTGAAGCAATTAATAACGGTTTTTTATCGACGTCTCAGTAGCAAGGTGTCATAACACTGATTGAAAAAAAATGGTAAAGATCTTTTACTATGTTAAAAACTATAGGCCTATAAAATTGTTAAACACGGACTATAAGATAATTTCAAAGATAATGGCAAAACGAATAAAAGAAGTATTAAATTATATTATTCATTCAGATCAAGTAGGTTACATAAATAATAGGCACATTGGTGAAGCTGTACGTTTGATAGATGATGTGATTTTTCATTGTAATAATTACTGTGAAGAGGATATTTTCCTCATAGCAGTTGATTTTAATAAAAGCATTTGATTCTGTTTCACATAAATTTCTCTTCAAAGTAATAGAATTATTTGGGTTTGTTCATGGGTTAAAACTATGTATAACGGAATTAGTAGTTGTGTTATGAATGGAGGTTTCTCTGACTAATGGTTATTTTGATATTAAGAGATGAGTAAGGCAGGATTTGTCAGATGAATGTGAAAGATCATTTATATAAATTAAAAACAATAAAGGACCCAGGATTGAACCTTGTGGTACCCCATGTGTAAGAGAAGAAAAATTGGAAGAATTATTGTTATAAACTACATATTGAGATCTATTACAAAGATAACTTTCAAACCAACTTAGTGGTAAGCCCCTAATCCCATAGTGTTCCAATTTTGACAAGAGTATTCTATGATCAACTTTGGAGCTTTGGAGAGGTCCATGAAAATGCCAGTGCAAAATTTATTAGTATGAATTGCTGATAAAACTTTATCTTGTAAATCTATCAAAGCATGTGCAGTTGAATGATTTTTCCTAAACCCATATTGTTCATTCATTTTCATTCATTCATTCCATTTATTTCATCCATTCATAAAAACAAAATTACATTTACAAAATTTATAAAACAATCACAGTATAATAGAACATGAATGAGGAGACAGCTTAGAAAGGCAAAAGAGCCTTATTGGTGCTGCCACCAACAAAAGTTAAACAACATCATATATATTAATTTATACATAAAAGTAAAAAAGCGTGAATAGCAAAATAAAAACAAACAATACAAAAATAGGAGTAAAGCCTGAACATACATAAAGTAAACTAAGTATTATAAGTATCCAGTATGAGTGATTTCAACCTCCTTTTGAAGACTTTAAGAGAAGGACTACATTTAATGTATGAGGGTAATTTATTCCAGATAGAGTTTTTTGCAACATTATTTTCTTTCATGTGATACCACTTATATGATACAAACTTCATGCATGAGTGAATAAAGATAATATGAAGTAGGACTACAAAAAGGTAGTTTGGCCAACGATATCTGAATTTCAAAGAGATAATCTTATTTCTAGAAAGTTCAGTTTCTGCCCTTTCATAAGTATGACACCTCAATCGGGAAAAATAAGCCAGGAATAACAAAGCTGTGCATTGTGGTGTAAAGTGATGCTTGCATTTCCATAATTTATTAAAAGCTTCCAGATTGTCCCCATTCTGTTACCAGAAATACTAGTTGCTCTATTGTTATCTGCATGGTCAAGTAGGTTAATGAAAACGTACCTCACTATCAATCAGCTTTTATCATTTTCTACTCACCACTCCATTTTGTTGACGACCAGCCATGCATGAAGTCTTTTTTCTTGTTTGTTTATTGCTAGGACAGGCAGCCAGTGCAAACGGATTCGTTTAATAAATCATGGAAATGCAAGCATCAATTTACACCAACAGAGCTTTGTCATCCCTGGCTCATTTTTCCCGATCGAGGTATCCTATGAAAGGGCAGAAAATGAACTTCTAGAAATGTGATTATGTCTTTGAAATTCAGATATCGTTGGCCAAACGATTTTCTTCATTCACTCATGCGGGAAGTATATGTTTCATACGAGTGGCATCAAATCAAAGAAGAGGATCCAAGCTTTACAAAAATGTGTCATTTATTAATCATAACTGTGGTTAAAGATATGATTAAACATCGATAAATCTCGGTTTCGTTTTTTCTGGGACGCACTGTATAAAGTCCACTTTTACCATTCGCTTTGGTTTGGGTGATACAGAACATAGTGGGATGAATTCAAGCCAAAGATGACGTAGGATACTCAGGAAATTTAAGCTTTCGTCTTTCGACTTCATCAGAAATTTATTCTGAAACAGTTATATAAAGAGAAGATACAATCACTCAGAAAGGCATGACAAAAACTAACAAAGCACTAAGACTGTGTGAGAATAATTCACAAAATATAAAGAGAAGACACAATCATTCAAAAAAAATAATGGACTAATAAATTATACTCTCAGTAGAAATATTATGTAAAAATACTGAAATTTCAAATGAATTATAATAAAGCAGACATACCTGTCGTGGACAGACCAGGGGCCTGTAACATAAAGAGATAAATCAATCTTACGATTGAAATCAATCATAAGTTTCTATGGCAAACCATGTACTGAAGAGTTACAATTGATCGTAAGATTGATTGTATCTCTTTATGTTACAGGCCCCTGATGTCAAGGTCTTGTTGAATTCCTTGAATAATTTTAATCGTTTTGAGTTACTTAAGCTCATCGCACAATATACGATCGGTCTACGATCCGATATTGGAAATAAATCGCAATATCATTAAATATAAGCAGTTTAACAAGTGAAAGCTACCTGGTTCACGTTCTCTACAATAATATGAATACTCTACATAGGAATTTGGTGCGATGTCAGCCTTATATCCGGAAAAAGGGCCAAATCAGTTTCAAATCGTAGACAATCGCAGATCTGCTCTGACGTCACTACGATTCGGAGCCGATTTGGCCTTTCCTCCGACTAGAAGGCTCGTAAGAGGCCATAATTTCGATTTTACTATCTACGTAACTATTCAGAACCTCAATAAAACACATTTTATGTGTTTAACAGTTTATATCTAATGCTATGGCATTATCTTTGAAAATCGGATCGTAGACCGATCGTATAGTGTGCGGTGGGCTTTAGATACCCACTTGTGTTAGAAAGCGTACTGAGCATTGCCAATGCGCATATGTTGCCATGTGTAATATCATGAATATCCAATAAGTACTTGAAATGCACCAAGGTCATTCTGATAATGTGAGTATGACAGAATTCGTTTCATACTTGAGAGTAAACAAGTCACCGAGTTCATATGTCATTCTACATAATATATACTACAGTCATATACTATACAAAATGTATGGAAAATATGATACAAAAAATATCATACATCTGTCACAAAATAGAACTAGTTTCAAATTGTTGAATATGACAGGTATAAAACACTGCAAAAATGCAACCGCCGTTCCATCCATCTTTGGTCAGAAACACCAATACCTACTATAATTTGTAAGAAAAACAAATTAACCCTCCTCTGTCTATTTAATATCTTATGTATGTGATAATTATATATATATATATATATATATATATATATATATATATATATATGAATATGCTTTATGAATTTCAATGAGAGAAGAGAGACTGTGATCCATACATTAAAAAGTATCATTAAAACCTTGTTACATAACTCTACTTAAGAAGAAGTATAAGAAGTTGATATGTTAGACAAATGAGTTAAAGCCGTTCAGTCGTAGGTGTGCAAGTGTCCGTGTTTAAGTCTCAGATGAAATTGGCCACTCTTTCTGAAAAAAAAAATAATTGAGAATTATCTCATAAAAACAACAACAGCTTTTGCTTATATTAAGGGTTATCTAGACCGGGGTAACCTCGCTAGTCATAGGGACCGCTATCCATAACGCGTGACTAAATGAATAGCGGTTCTGTATGAATAGCGGCCCTTCTAAATAGCGAGTAAACCATAGACAAATTACCTCGCTATTCAAAAGGACTTCCATTCATAACGACCACTATTCATAACTATTCACAAGGACCGCTATTCATAACGCGTGTTAAATGAATAGGGGTTTTCTATGAATAGCGGTATTTATGAATGGCGAGCGGACCCCTCTAGACCGGCGGCCCACAAGAACGACAGCCCACTACACCGAAACACTTTACAAATGTGAAAAAACAAACCCCAAAACAACCCATTTGGCTATCAGTCGACAGGTCTCGGGGCCGTCGATCTCTTGGACTGTCAGGGGATGTGTCTTAATTCGTGTGTTGTTATCAGTTACAAGAGTAAAATAATTGACTTCGAGTGGTTCACCACTGAATACAGTGCGGAACGGTTTTCCAACTTCTTCGTAATCATGGCAAAGGGTGAGTTAAGCTCGGGTTCTTCAGTAATTTTGGCAGCAACATGAAGATGAAGGTAATAACGTCGACTGCAGCAAGAAGCTTGAATGATGCGTCATATGATGAACATCTGTCATCCATTAGTCCTGAGTTAAAAAAAAAAAAAAAAAAACGAGTGAAAATGACATATGAATAGCTTTAGATTAAACAGTGGTTAGCATATCATTAAAATCAAGGCATTAGGAAGACATTTTTTGCCGCAGAGAAGACCCCCATTTTTATACTCAAATTTCCGTTCCAAAGCATACAATTTCTTTTCTTGTTGAGAAATTTAAAAGAAGAGAGAAGACCGTACCCAAGCACCCCTTCTTTTTTCATTCCGTCGTTCCGGTCGTTCTGGCCCGCCCCGGCCCGTTTCGAAGAATATCATTTTTAGTGAAAAGTTGAAAACGAGTTTCATTCCAGGTGCATAATTCCACCCCAGGGAATTCAGTTTTCATTCTTGCTGAGCGCATTGCATGATGCGAATTAACCCAGCTAAATATGAATACACGCACCATAGACTTGCCATGACACACAGCGTATTTAGCTAATGGGAGCTTGTGGGAACCAGCTCCTTAGCATCATATCTATATTGTAATCTAGTTCCAAAGACCCCCTTTTCCCAAAATGTTAGTAGTTCCGAAGACCATCCTTTTCATGATACGCTCGTTCCGAAGCCCCCCCCCCCTTTTTTGTTGTCTTGCCAGTGGCACATACCTACCACTTTTGGGATCGAGTGCCCCCCCCCCCCGGGTTCTCTCCCTATTTTTTTTTTTTTTTTTTGCATATTAATTCTGACATTTCGCTTTTATTCCTCTATGATAGAGTAGGAGGGAAACGCCAAGGCATATGGGTTACTGGGTGTCCCATATACGTTTCAAAGTACATCGAACTTAATCAGCATTGAAAGTATGATTTTGGTCGGATCCAAGCTCTGGTAAGGCTATAAGCAAAAAGCTCTGACAAGATAAAATCTTTGATGCAATCGGTTACATAATACATGGGACACAATACCTTGCACTTGGCTGCCTAGATTCCACCTCATCGTGCTCATGCATGGTTAAAAGTTTGTGAAAGAAGTAGAAGGAAGTACACAGTTCGTAGCTCTTGTTGAATCACATCTATCAACTTTTTTTTCCCCCAGAAAGGGCCAATTTTTTTTATTTTTTTTTCCAGTGGAGCACTTTTCAGAGAGGTAATATTTTGTTTTTTTTAACTCTCCTGCTTCAGCCATAATGCTGTGTGTGGGTGTGGCCACACAAATGTGCTTGACTTGTGTGAGTTGAAGTGTGTATTCAAGCGCTTTTTTGAAGGAGATTTTTCGGTGCATGCCCCCGCGAGCCCCTCCGCTTCTATCGCCTATGCAGTTGATCTTTACCATTTTTAATGCTTTACTGAATGATGTACTAATCAATGACGTCTGTAACATAAAGGCATAGTTCACACCTGTTAAATATCCTCCTAGCAAAAATCCGCAGCCGCATAAGACACTGTTAATAGCGAGTGATATTGCAACATTTCCAGAGGAGACTCTGTCCCTTATCACCAGGGGTCCGAGTGTGGCTCTTCCAGCAATAGCTGCAGCTGAACACCATGCCGACACCACCATGATATAAAAGTTGGGAAGGAATGCATCAAATGCCAACGAAATGATATTGAATAATGTTAAAGTTAGATGCATGCTAACAGGATCAACAAGCTTGTGAGTGAAGAAAGCAACGGCAAGTCGACTGCAAAGGTTTCCGACAGCGGCAAGGAAGGTAATGACGATTATATTTCGTTGTGAGATTCCCCTTTGGAGGGCACGTGGAATAAGAAAGGCATGCCATCCGGTGTATACAAAGTATAATACAATATCTGACAAGAAAATGAAGATACGAACTGGGTCCGCAAAAAGTTCTGTACTTCGAAACCACGCTAAAAATCTTCCCGGGTTGCAAGTTATATCCAGACGTTGCTTGTGATCACGTTCGTCGGAAGTGCTTGGCTGATCCGTATCAACGATCGTCGCATCCTGTTCGTTTGAAGGAGTCAACAGTGCGTGTTTAGCGGTAGTGCCATCATCATCAGCAGCAGCAGCATGATCATTGCCATTAGCTGCATTCGAACTGTAATTTACACCTTCTGAAGCAGACACTCCTTCGTAGTTTATTGTGTTCGTAACATTATCCACTGAGGCAATTGTGTCTAATCTCACATCCTCCCTTGACGTAACATTGTATGGTGTTATCCGGATGGTCATGGCACCAGGGATTGCGTTTAACAAGAGCCCGCCCAGGATCAAGAGGACACCTCGCCAATCGTACGCAACCAACAGCTCCTCTGCCAGGAAAGGAAATAGAACCATTCCAACAGAGTGTCCGCAAGATGAAAGTCCGTAGAGAAGGTTGAAGTTCTCCCCTGCCAAACTGGCCAATGCAGCCATACAAACTATCAAGATAGTGCTATGCCCAATTCCTGAAATGGCAAAAAATCAAGAATAATGTTAGTTTAAGTATACCATGTATACGGAGAGTTAAAGTCTCCGCACTATCTTAATAGAAATTTGTGCTGGAGTCAGTGGTAAAGCCTAGCTCTATGCGCCAAGTAAGATCATTTTTAGGTGCCACGGACGTGACTAAAAAGTGGCAATTGGATGCCACTTACGTAGCGCTTACTGGAAGGCCAGCAGATTTTCTGTTTAAAAAATTTCTCACGTAACACCAGCCCTGTCCACTGCCCTGGGTAGTGGCGTATCTAGGTATTATGGCGCCCGGGGCAAACAACGAAGTTGCGTCCCCCAGTGCCAAATGTTATCTATGTTATTGTTCCAGCGAGGGAGCAAAGCTACCGAGGGGTAATTTTTCCCCCTTTTTACCGTAAAAAACCACGAAATTTCTTGTGCATGCAACCCAGGAAATTTTTCAAATCATCGACCACTGCAGCTGAGCGTTAGGGAAGTTCAAATTCTGTGCACTGATCAACGGTTTTCTATTCAATCCCTTTTCTTGTAGGGCACAATATTAACAAAACCCCTTGAGAAATAGTCGAGGAATTGAGAAAGGCAAGCGAAAGTTCATAAATTCTTTCAATTTTTGAACCTTTGCAAGTGCTCTTTTCTACACTCTATCATACTAGTATTCAACAAGAAGCTAATGAAACTTACAGGATAGCGAGCAAATTATTATTTTTTTTTTTTGAACCCTTAACCCAGTATACTGGGACCCAAAATTACGGGATCCTGCAGCAACATAATTATGCGAAGGAGCACAGTGACAGAGCTTTAGAAAAATTTTGCATTTGAAACCGTCAAAAACTATTTCTATTGCAGTTACCCTGTAAATTTGAGCGCATAATCCTTAAGAGTTATAATTTTTCTTCATTTTCTCCCCTTTTTCTTTCTCTCTTTTGCTTATTTTGCGCCCCCTTCAAGTGCCATCCGGGGCACGTGCCCCCGCCCTACGCCACTGGCCCTGAGGCCTAGGTGGCCCTACGTGGCATCGTATGGTTTTGACGTGATTTCACGTGGCGCCATTTTCAGGAAATTACAATCATGGCCTAACGTGGCCGATACGGCCAGTTTTTGAAAGGGTTATAATTGGCATATACGTGGCTTTTTGATTTTCACCCAGAGTCTTCAGTCTCATAATTGAAGAGTCAATACCTGATTACATTAAACTTGAACAGGATATTAATCATTAATACAATCAAATCATCTCACCGGAAACTGCAAAGCAAATTGCTAGTTGTATGTTGACAGTGGCGGTAGAGGCAAGCAATATGCTACTGCTTTCCACCATGGCTGCAACTACTAGGAGGAGACGAGGGCGAGTAATTCGGTGATAGAGACCACCTACGATTGGTGCTGAGAGAGAAAGACAAATCAAGGAAATGATAATGATAACTAATCTTCTACATTTGGTCCAATAACCAAGTACTACTAATCGTTTTGTCTACTAACCGATATGTGTAAAAGTAGTTTGATTTTATGTTCAGTTTGTCTACAATGTCCGTTAAGTCTATCATTCATTACGCTGTTAAGGCCAATGTCCATATGTCCACTTCTAACAAATAGCATTTTGATATGTTATCAGTGTAGATTTATCAGTGCAGTGTTTGACTAATCCAATAGCATAGTATGGACAAAGTGAATGCAATTCTATAGCCCAAACCAGTGGCGTTTTAAGGGTTTACGGCGCCCGGGGTAAAGAGTAGGTCTGAAGTTGCGCCCCTTCTCCTCTGCCCAGTTTAAAAAAAACCTAGATTGATTCCAACTTTTAATCAAGAAATCATGTCCCCACGTAAAGATGATACTTGATGCATTAAACTTTTGATTGGTAGACAAAGATTGGTAAATAAAGATACAAGCGAAGGAGCAAAACGACCGAGCGTTAGATTTCCCCCAGTTTCAATGTGAGAAAACACTTTCTTTTGCATTTTACCCGTAGGAAATTTTTGAAAGTGATTACTGCAATGAAGCGTTAGATTTTTTTTCTTCAAATTATTATCCTCGTCTTCCTATAGGCGTATATGCCTAGCGCCTATTCGGGCGCAAAAATTAGCCAAAATCCTTCAGAGATATATGCAAGGAATTCAGCAAGACAACCGAAGTTAAGGATTTCTTTCTAATGTTGAACTTTGAAAATGCTGCTTTTATAGGGCCTACACTTTATAATGCTATATCGGGGGCGCAAAATTAACAAGATCCTGAAAAATCCTTTGCGAGGGAGCCAACGTGGAAAATGTTCGCATTTCAAAACCCTTTAGAAAATACTATTTTTATGTACTTTACACTGAATATAATCCTCAAGAACCACAATCAGTGCAGCAAGGAGCACACGCGCCCTCTCCCCCTTTCGATTTCGCCTCTGGCACAAATATTGTACTGAATTGTTGATAGCCTATTAAAACTCGGCTCAGACAGGCGTCTTTTGCTGACGCTGTAGGACCGCGTCAGTGACATTTGCGCGTCATGAAACAATTATATCGTTTAAAAGTGATTGCATAATGAACAGAGCAAATAATACTTTCAATAAATGAGATGAGATAATTGCCTTCGTAGACTCGGTTGGCGCAGGTCTCATGGTACTGACGTAATCGAAATGACGCCTCGCGTGAGCTGGGCTTTAGTAACCTTCATACTCATGATAAGCTTACATAGGAAATAACGCTTTCTAAATGACGCCTCGTTTCCATGCAAAGCGCGTTACGAGTGCGGTCCTCAATTAAAATTAACACCCTGCATATACGTGTATGTTCATATCTGCACGAAAAGAGTTAAAGGAAACCTCATCCCAATAAATAAAGACAGTTATTCTGAGAGATTTATTGTATTTTTAACACGTCAACTCACAAGATACCCCACCAAAGTGTACGAGAGAGGTAAAAATTAAAATATTCTTAACGTAATGTAAAGTTTCTCAGCACGACATGGGCATCTCCATTTTCTTTAGACGTATACTAAGCGAAGTCGATTAGCAAATTAACTTATTCAAATTTATGGATGCTTCCTTCCGGAGTGTCTGTGGTGCTGAAGTATTTCATTCACCTGACATGATCTTTTGTACTATTATTGTCAGAAGGCAAATTGCATAAATACGTTGTGGCTCTTGCGGGGTGAAGGTTTCGCATAAATAGAACTGGGGCCCGTTGCACAAAACTTGCATTTAAACGCAACTCAGGAAAATCAAACGCAACTTTATTTTCAGCCAATCAGAAGTGCGCATTAAGGACTTGCGTTTGATTTTTAGGAGTTGCGATTAAACGCAAGTTTTGTGAAACGGGCCCTTGATTTGTCAACTGCTATATTTTGTTGTTTTAGATAAAGGAGTTACATTATTTTCCCTCTTTAAATATTTCCCACCAAATATTATTTTTGCCTTCTCATCTTGAATTTTCCCTCATTGAAAAGTAGAGGTTTTGTTATTGAATTGAAATGTCTCTCTAGCTCTGACTATAAAGCTTGGCCCATGACATGTACAACTTTGCCTGACACGTCACATTATTAAGAAAATGGCAGCGCCCATGTCACGCTAACAGATCTTACAATATACCAAGAATATCTTCATTTATACATCTCTTGTGCATGTTCGTAAGGAATAATGCAGATCAATAGGCAGGAACTAAATTTACCTTTCTTCATAACTACATTTATTTCTTGGGGTGAGGTTTTCTTTAATCACTGAAAAAAAAACCCCACTGTATTATTGTGACCAACTTACTTATGAATAAACCCACTGTAAAGAAGAGGCCAAGTGTGATACCCAGGTCCGCTGAAGTCATCGGTATGGACTTTGAGATATCGCCCAATAAGACCCCCATGGCCTTGACAAGCCCGACTCTGAAACAGGACAGGATGAACATGAGTAGGACGACTGGAAACCAGGGACGCCAAACTATCCTGCACCACTCCATTTCCAGAGAACTTGATGAAGTTCGTAGGTGATTCAATGACTTGTATTGGTGGTTGGTTGGTTGGTTGGTGAGTTGGTTGGTTTGTTTTATTTTCCGTATAAAAAGATCATCAGTACACTGCACACACTTATAAATATACATGTACAAGAATATAAAAATCAAGAATTAAATTAAGAATTAACACAAAACAAGATGAATGCTGTTGCGTCTCCTATATGCCTCCGCATAAATTCAGTTGATGGCTCAAACTGTTCTTGAAATATTGTGATAACCTGATTGAAAAGCCTATAATTACATGTTAATTGACCTCTTTGACATTTGACCTTACACCTTATAACCCAAAAGCCTGATCTCTTTATTTCCTCCTAGTCATGAACACAAAATAGTTGAGATATGTGATAGCAAAGGTAAAAAAAAAAACAAAAAAACAAAAAACATTAATTTCACATACATCTGTATAATGACCTCTGTGATCGGTCACCTTTGATTTACGTGAACAAAAATCTAATCAGTTCGTCTCATTATGGTGATGCATACTAGTTCCAAGTTTGAAGTTAATGGATCAAATGGTTCTGGAGATATCACCTTAAGGCTAAAACCTGCAATTTCAGAATTGACATCTATGACCTTTGACCTTTGACCTATGTATCCCAAAATCTAATCAAATCCTCTTTCTATGGTGATACATACTAGTACCAAGTTTGAAGTTTATACCTCAAATGGTTCTTGAGATTTCGCGTTAACAAAGCTAACACCTGCAATTTCAGAAATTGACCTGTGACCTTTGACCTACATGCCCTAAAATCTAATCAGATCCTCTTCCTATGGTGATATACCACTGAACTCTATGGCGTGTTACAACCCCTTCCCGATAGAAATTTTTGTAAGTTTTTATATTTTTGTAATGTACACCCATAACTCTTCCTTCTGACAAAATTTGGTCCGTGGGCCTTAAGGGGAAAAATTTGCCCCAATTTTTAGGGGCGGTCTGACAACCCATCCCGACGGAAAATTTTGTCAGTTTTGGTGTTTCGGGTAATGTATAGTCATACACCTTCCTTCTTACAAATTTTGGCGCGTATTTTAGATGGGTTGAAATTGACCCGACTTTGGGGAAAATTTTGTCAGTTTTGGTGTTTCGGGTAATGTATAGTCATACACCTTCCTTCTTACAAATTTTGGCGCGTATTTTAGATGGGTTGAAATTGACCTGGGGGTCAAACCCGGTGGCTTCGTTCAAGCTGACAAGCTTTTTGTGAATGACTGAATATTAGTCATTAAAATTAAAATCTATTCCATCAACCCCAAGTGATTTCTTATTCTTTAAGCGGTAAATTTCTTTCATGACATCAGACTCTGAAACTCTGGGAAGAAAGGAGGCATTATTCGTAGTAAAATCTGAAATTTCAAATTCGTCGTTAGTAATACATTCATTGTTTTTAGTTTTATTCATTTGATTTCCGATATTGACAAATGTTCGTTAAAATCGTTAGCTAACCTTCTACATTCCTTTAAAGGAAAAGTTTTTTTTTTTTTTGTTTTTTTTTTTGTTGTTCAGACGCCAGGAAAAGGAACGCACCTGTCCAATGACTGCGATCGATATCGCCGATGGATAGGTTAACACCTAGCTCTTTTCATGCAATATCAGGTGTGATTTGGTCAGTGTTTTCCCCCTTGGTTTCAGGGATTCCGAAAATCCTGATATAGTTCCTTCGGGAGTATTGTTTAGCAGCATTTGACTGCTTTTTTAGAGTCTTGATCTTCTCGGCTTGATGAGATATGTGTTTATTCATGTCATTTATGATTGTTGATTTCGAATCATTGTCAATTTGAGGTGCTAGGATTCTAGACTCATTTCGCTCATTTAGATTCGACAATCTAACCACTTCTTCTTTCAAATCTTTTATTTCTTCTCTTATTACAAGCTGAACTATTTTTGTTGTTGTTGTTTTAAAAATTCATCATGTTGTAGAACTTCTTTTACCAAACAAGTCATTTCACTAGGTTCTGTCGATTGAGAATTCTTCATCTGCTATCAATGGTAACTACCATGGTAACGTCACTCAACAGCCAATCAAAATCAAGGTTTCCATGGGAGTTACCATTGATAGCAAAGTTACCGTTAATGGTAAGTTTTATGCAACGGGGCCCTGGATGTTCCCTGGGGTCAACAGAATACAACAAATGCGTTTCCCTTACATATTTCACTATCCAGATGTTTCAAACGGTAATATATCGACATATTCTCGAGAAGGGTGACGAGGGTGATGTACTAGGTGTTAAAAAAAAAAACAACATTGGACACTTTTGATCGTTAATAACTAAAAATTTATAACTCGTATCAGACTGAGGTTTTTATATTGCAAAGTTGAAGGATGTAAAATTTATTTGGAGCAAATTTTATTACATTTCTCTGAACACTTTTCTTAAAATATTGCCCTGAATATTAAATGAGATTTTCACTTAACACCCCCCCCCCCAAACCAAGGCCACAAAATCTGAGTGTATCACTAATTAATTCAGAACACAACAACAATGCACTGTGTGTTGGAGCTGTTGTTTCTGCTAACCTTTTGCTGTTCAGTAGGCCTATCATTAATGCTACATGACTCTGGGTTAAAAGGTGTGTTGGAATTTCAGCTGCAATGCACAATGGCAATTTTTGTTTGCTGAATTGATTAATGATACACACATATTTTGTGGCCTTGATTTTTCAAAAAATTGAAAAATCTAATTAAATATTAAAAACAACATTTTAAAAAAGAAGTATTCAGAGAAAGTTCATGAAACTAGATTCCAATAAATTTTACATCCTTCAACTTTATTATTTATTTCATTTTTTTGCAGTCTGTTGATTCATATTTCACATTTACAATGTGTTTTTACAGTATAAATGGTACAAACAAGATAAATGGTACAAACAAACAAGAGATATAATTATTGTCAGAGAAAATAAAAGGTGAGTACCTCGTATCAATGCGTTTGCATGCAATATTAATTGAACAGACTGGACTAGAATAAAAGTGAAATACTGAGGAGCCTATAAGGAGAAAGCTACGCTTGTGAGTTATAGGGTCCAAAGAGTACTAAGATTTGTAATAGACTTTGAAAATAGTAGGAAAGAGTAATGCATGATGACTATATAAATAAAATTATTACGTAGCAGTAAATCAAAATCGCATTCAGAGAAATAGTATTGGATGGCTCTGTCACTTTCATTACAGCAATAATAATAACAATTCACATTTTTAGGGTAAATAAACATTTTCTCTTCACCGTGGCAATTTTTTGAAGCATATATACAGAAGTGCTGACATGATTTATAGCATTATTCTCAATTTTTACCGATGGCTTAACGCAACGCAATGCATAAGAATAGGCACATAAAACAGCAACCACGTATGCACCAATGTAACGGGATTATGATGTCAGCATTTCGGCATAAATGAATACAACATTTTATCGATATGCAGAAAAAAAAAAAACCCCATCTCCCAGCACCCAGCGACGAGCCACCTCACCCGCCCTCAACGAGCTATACTGCACCCCAGAAGTGAGAACAATGGCTACTGAGGCGCAACAACCACAGAACTCCTAAAGACTTTAGGAGTTCTGTGGCAACAACTCGCTGCAGACGAGTGAATTGGCCTGTCCCCTGCCACTCGGAGACATAAAATCATAATAAACTGCATAGATGTGGTACGAAAATGGAAAATGGCCTATTGAAAAGATTCTTTTGACATCACAACATGTCGGCTTCTGCCTGTATGGCATAACCATTTAGAAGAAGAACTTTTAATTTCCGTTTCAATATAAACAATGAGGTGACTTCAGTAATTTCAGTTGGGAGTTCATTCCAATACTTCGGACCTGAAAATGTAACAGTTTTCTTTGCAAATATTGTTCGAGTTCGTGGCAAATGGAAAGAGTTACTTTGACTTGTGGGGTATGGGTGGATAGCGTTGTATTATTATTATTTTTTTTTTTTTTACATACAGTGCAGAAACGATCGCAGGTAATTCATTTATGTATAATTGATACATGAATATCCCTAAGTTATACACATAAATGTCTGAGATTCGTAAGAGTTTATTCTTTAAAAAAATAATTGGCTAGTATGAGAGAGAAATCCAGCGTTATTAATATTTATTATGGCCCGTTTTTGAATGATGAGTATCTTGTCAAGTTGAATTTTGGCCCCATTCCCCCAGGCAAGAATTCCGTAATTGAGATATGGTTAGAGTGGTATACAAGGATAACAAAATTTAGGGAGGGAACTCGTGTTTGAATTTATTTAAGATGCTGTATTTCTGGACAATGATTTACATAAATAATTGATGTGTACCTTCCACGATAAATCACTGTCAATGTAGATATCAAGAAATTCTGTGGAATCCACCTGGCTTAGCTTTGTATTGTTAATTAATATGCTCCCTGGTAGGGATTTTATAGAATTACTGAATACCAGATAATGAGTTTTTTTAACATTCAAAGATAGTTTATTAGTATTTATCCAGGCTTGGACCAGTTTCAGTTCATCATTTACAATTTGAAGGAGCATTTGGGGGTTGCGATGTGAAAAGAAAATATGAGAGACGTATGCGAAGAGAATAAATGACAGAATTTCAGACGAATTTTGAAAGTCATTTATGTATATAATAAATAACAAGGGACCTAATAAGGAACCTTGAGGAACACCGCAAGATACCGATCGTTGGTAAGAATCTTGACTATTTATACTAACGCATTGTTTTCTGTCAGTGTCTCAGTGAGACAAATCCTGAACCACTTCAAAGCCTTCCCTCGAATCTCATAATGGGATAATCTCTGCATTAAAATAATATGAATTGATAGTGTCGAAGGCCTTGGAGAAGTCCAGGAAAATTCCGACAGTAAGTGACATGTTGTCAATGGCATGAGCTACTTTATCTAAAAACATAAGTATTGCATGTGTTGTGGAATGTTTCTGTCTAAAACCAAATTGATTATCAGACAGAATATTGAAATCAACAAGAAATTTCATTGTTCGTGAATAAATGAGTTTTTAAAGTATTTTAGAGAGGGACATTAAAAGGGATATAGGGCGATAATTACCAAGATCTTGTGTGTACCCTTTCTTAAAGATTGGTACGACCTTGGCGATTTTCATCATTTGCGGAACGATACCTTTTTTTATAGATAAATTCAAAAATATGTGTTAAAGGTGATACAATTTCTCCAATTATTTCTTTTAAAATGTGATTTGTGATACCGTCGAATCCTGCACCTTTTAGAATTTCAAAGTTATTTACTATATCTATTACCTCATGTTCTAAGATTGGGGTGAAGAATAAGGAATGAGGATTTTGCATATTTAAGAAGTATCGAAACTTTAAGTCTGGTACAGGAATACTCTGGGCAAGATTCGGGCCAATATTTACAAAATAATTGTTAAATTCCTCTGCTATTGCAAGAGGATCCAAGGTTACTGTTCCATTTACGATAATCCTTGTAATTGGGGTTGATTTATTTTTTGTTTTCAAAACGTTATTAATTACCATCCAAGTACATTTGATATCATCTCTATGTAAATTAAATTGCCTCGTAAAATAATTCTTGGCTAGTCGCAATGAGCTTGTTAGAATATTACGATAGCGAGAGTATTTGGATTTGGTCTGGACAGTTGGGTTGCTGTTATAATTATAGAACAGATTATTTTCCCTATCAATACATTTCAGGAGAGATTTTGTTATCCACGGAAGTTTAGGACACTTTTTATAATTTGTACGAGTATGCTGGCGAATTGGAATAATAGAGTTATAGTAATGCATAGTATTTCCATAAATTAATCAATGTAAAAACATGTATCATTTGTGTATCATTTATGTATCAACATAAAAACATTTACCAATGTAAAAACAATGTAAAAACCTCAGTCTGATACGATGAATAATCTTTGAGTTATATTAACGATCAAAAGTGTTATCCTGATTTGGCAATGTTGCTTCAAAGTGACAGGTTTAGTAGTACAACTACAACTCTCCAAATTTCATATTTTCTCAGTATCTCTAAAGTTGCAGCTTGTCTTCATCTTAGCTCAAGATGTATCATGGGAAAATGTATTTGACACAACATATGTTGAGTTCACAAGAAGACAAGCAGCATCTTTACTCTTTAGAGATAATGGAGAAAATATGAAATTTTGTGTACAAAACATATTGAGAGTTGTACTGCTAAACCTGCCATTTTGAAGAAACATTGCCAATTTGAGGATCGCCACAGAAAGTAAATTAAGACTTTTCAAACTTTCATAACTTTTTTATTTTGCAACCGATTTTGATGGAATGAAAAAAAAATTGCTTCTCTCTACCCTCTCTTTTCATTAACATGAATATTTCCCAAGGTTTCATTCTCCTTAAGTAGCCTACAGGACAATAAGGTCTACTGTATTATGGACTCAAGAAGGAAATGGAATTCGAAATCAGCCTTATTTATGGGGAATTTACAAACAAAACAGGTTGGTTAATAACTTGCGAGTTAAATGGAATGAACATATCACGAATCGGGTTGTCCATTTTGCGAATTTGAATGCCCGAGCTGTCCTTCCGGCAGTTGCCGATTAATTTGAATGATTCCTACAAACGTGTTGATGAATTTGAATGATACAAAAGCACAATCCCTTGCTCGAATTAAAAGCTAAATTGAATGACGTAAATATACTTTTGAATGACATGTGACTTGCGGGAAACGATGTTTTTGCTAAATTCAATGAACAATTTATTACACTGACTTAAAAAAATTGACCGGGAAACCCTTTAGTAACTGAACATAATAATCAAGTAAGTCATTGTAAAGGTTGAGTCCCAACTATAGCAGGTAATAATGAGGATAAGAATGTTTTCATTTTCCCCTCCTTTTGTAGGTGGTTATCGATATAGCCAGTAACAAAAACACTTGGTAACTATTCTTTTTTTCAAGAGTAACATTTGTGGGGAATCAGTTATTTCGATTATTTCCAAAGAAGTGACAAAACGAGGCATTTTTCGTAATTTCAAGGCATGCATATTTCTTTAAAGAAAAATGTGAGTATCGTCACTTTTATCGGCTAGTGGGGACTGAGCCTTAGTCATGAACTATAATCCGATATCATACACCTTTTTAGCTTCCATGTGAAGCTTTACAGAGACACAGAATTATGTTATGTTGAAAAATAGGTTTACGATGTTTGGGAACATAGATTTCATCAGTTGATCTGTTAGCATACTTATGAATATCCGAAACACTTTGGAAAAGGCCGCAGAACTGAGTAGGTAATTGTGTGTTTAAACGTTTATATAATAAGGTACACTGCTGAGGTCCATATTTATATCTTGAATGCGAAGCAACTGAAGAGATTTGTATAAAGGATTAACTATGAATACTGACCTTTTTGTTAAGGGTATACTCACTTTTGCTTGATACTGTACATGGATCACCCGTGGCCAGCTGGATATATATTGCCCCCGAACGCCAAGTAATAGATAAGCCACTGGGTGAAACACTATAAACCAGGCAATTTACCTTGATGCATACATGTATTTGCCTCTTTCCAAATTGCATAGTGATTCATATTATAATATACATTCACAGTTTATGTGTTTATGTAGTCCTAGCGCAGATTACCATGATTACAGTAAGGTTGAACTTAATAACTCTTGTGCGGAGTCAATTATGCGAGCACAAGCAAAATGGCTGGCGACATGCGCTATAATATGTGAATGTAAACAATGGTAAAGAAGATGGTCGAAATAATGGAATGCACTGAAAATTTATCCAGGGTTTGTGACAATGATTCTCTCTCTCTCTCTCTCTCTCTCTCTCTCTGTGTGTGTGACCCTTGTTCGCCTCTGGTAATCTCGAACAATAGGCCTAGACTGTTGCACTAGATTTTGAAAGAGATTGTAACAAGATTGGATATGGACTTTCAAAGGTATAAATTATTCATTTTTTGCGGCCATGAGTGGTCAAGTGGGCAGTAAAACATAAATTACATATTATTTGAAGTCATTCAGCATCGGCTACAGCAGCCGGTCGTGTTGTTTCCCCCATCAGAACGACTCGAGACACAATATTATAATTTCAATAATGAAATATGAAAGAACTATTTTTAATAATAATAGTAATAATGATAATAATTATAATGATGATGATGATAATAATAATGATAATAATAATAAACCGTTCTTGTATAGGGCATATCACGTTATGATATAACGTCCCTATGCGCTTCCAAAGGGTTATTATTACACCGGCTTTAACTTTAAATTGGAAATATATGAAATTCCATATCGAATCATATGTATTTTCTCTTAAAAATCCAGTCGTAGTCACTGTGGTCGTAAGATGTGCGGTGGCCTTTAGTCAAACTCGAACTTCTGAAGTTCTGAATCTCTACACGAATTCTAGGCATCAAGGACCCGAGAGCCGGAGGTGCCAAGGATGCTGCAGTATCCCCGGCCTAGTTATTTCCAAGGGGCACTGAGGAATAATCCTTAGCACCCCCATTGAAAAGTATACTGAGGATCGATTCTGTCTCAGGTAAATTTCCCGTTTTACATCTAATTAGCGCCCCTTTTCAAATATCATTACTGCCCCCTTTTATTTCGATTATAAGTGCCCCTTTATTTCCTTACTAATAAGTGCGCTTTTAAAGTTAAACTTTAAACTAAGGATATTTTTGCTTCCTTATCTCTCCCCCGCTCCTCACTGAGAGGGCCTGGAGAAAGCCAGTGGAATTCCCGCGGATAAGATTTTCGGGAATTTCTTTTTTTGCTACCCCCCCCCCCCCCCACCTTTCAGAGAGCCTTCAGACGGCCAGTGGGAGTAAATCATTTCCTTTGAAGAAACTAATTTCGCACCTTTTGAGAACAATCCTAGATACTTTTAAGGAGGTGAAGTATTTGGTCACTTTTAAATCCCATACGTTACCAAGTAATATGAAATATTGACGTCAAAACTATCCCAGTACTTGTGGGCGGAAAAATGCAGGAAATTATTTTCATCGGGGGGGGGGGGCGTAACAATAGATCGTCCCCTCCCCTGATGAACAGAATTGCGTAACACATCTCCGCCACTTGATGTTAAGTCTGATTCAAGCTACAGTATAGAGCTGCCAATTTATGAAATCATCAGGAACATGAAAATTTTCGATATGGTCGGTAACGCACAGGACGAAATACATGTACCTTGTATTTGCCCATATAAAGTCAAAAGAATCCGCACTGAAAAAAGAGAAGACAATATAATATACTAAAAAGAGATATTTCTGTCCGTGCTTCTTACAATGGAACGCACGACTTATGTATTAAACTTATATCCAATTTTATACTAGGTAGGTCCTACTTAATAAGATGATAATAATGGTATATAATAATATAGTTAATATCACAGTACGTCCCTATGCGCTGTAATAAAGATGTTTGTATATATTTTTCAGGCGACAACATCATTATTACAGGGTAGCCAAAAACATTTGAAATGACAAATGTAATACTGAATATATACCTGTATTGCTACATATAAAATAAAAGATAATATTCAGTTCTGGTAATTACAGAAAATAAATTCTTACAGAAGGAAACGAATCTTAAACTAAATGTCATACTAATATATACTACAAATATGTGATATTTGCCAAACGATTTTGGTAAAAATTGTATAACAGCTGAGTAACTGTAGATTTTCCCGGTCAAATTCACAAAATTAGCTTTCAAATTCATTTTCGAACGCTGCTCGTATTCAAGCGATTTGCTCGTCCGGTTCAAATTAATTTTCCAGCTTCGAAAAATGTGCTTCGAACTTCCAAATTAATTTAAGGACCTTCAATTTAAAGAGGCCAAAGCGTCATTCAAATTAATTTACGACGACTCGGGTGCGGATTCTTGCTCGAGTTTTACCTTCCTTTTCATTAAAAAGCAGTCAAGTTATGCCTAGTTTAAATTTTGGCCTGCGACTGGTCTATGGCCGTGAGATTTTCGTTCGAATTCACGTGCTCCGCGGCCTCTACGATTTTGATTCGCGGGAAGTTATAAAAAAAAATTGAAAAAAAAAAAAATCGTAAGTCAGTATCCCGTAGACATGTAGGTGGCATTGCACAATCCCCTCCCGGGCATTGCGCGGAGGCCTCGGGCTAATCGTGCAGTAAACGCACGATTTTTCGGTGAACATGGGGGCAAAAAAAAAAAAAAAAAAAATCGTACAGAGATTGTAGACTCGTGGGACATTCGCACGGCCATCGCATAGCTATCGCAAGGTTGCCGTTCGCTGCCCGTACAGTGCTCGTGATATTGAACAGTTACCCCGCGGCATAGTACCCCACAGCTCCCGCACCATGACCGTGCAGCCGCCTTGAGACGGGCCAAATATTTTCCAGATGGGCTCCGTACGATTTCCGTGTGGAGGCTGTGGAAACTGCTCTGCAATTGCACTGAAATCGCACAATTTCCGAGCAGCCTCTCTACGGATTTGCCCCGGCCTGCCCCAGAGGGCTAATACAAGAAATGGCACGATGCTCGTAGATAATGTGAACACAAACACCGTAGCCCGTAGCCACCTACGATGCCCCCAAAATCGCACGGAAAATCGTAAACCAATTTATCATAAGGCGCATTCTAATGTCTAATTTCAATTATAAAACGGGTTTAAGAATGTAGCCATCCTGATTGGTCAAATAACACCACGTGACCGTGCAAAACAAAGTACTAACGCACGGCTAATCCGGATCAAACACTAAGATTGTAAGAAAACACTAAGATTGTAGACCCGTTTTATAAAACTATTAATACATGGTTGGGAGTGCGTTAGTGCGATCTGGCAACACAAAGGTTTTTATCGTGGTGTACTAACGCACGAGGCGTAGCCGAGTGTGTTAGACACCGCGATAAAAACTTGCGTGTATAATGTAATATTTGTTGTTGCAGATTGATGAAGTCATCTAATGACAGTACAGTAAAAACTAATTATTGGGACTACCCTTAATCTTTCATATACCATGCATACTGTATCGTTTAAAATGTGTACAGCATATTCAAAGTAGCCTTTCACACATATTATTATTTTTTTAAATTTTGTCTCATTTTATTTTTTTAGTTGACCATTCGCTTTGTTATTCCCTTTTTTTTTTTTTGGATAATTACAGGGCCCCCGAAATAGGAGGGGTGCTAACGTTGCTCGAGCAACCCCACTTCTTATTAAGAAATCGTTCCGCGGCGCGTTTGTTCCGATGCGCGTTTGTTATCAACTTTGTCATGTTTGTTATCTTCCATGATTTTACACTTTACATTTACTACATCCCAGAATCTAGATATTTTTGGATGTAGTGAAGTTCGGTGGACCAAATCTGGTAAGACCAAGACGAACAATACAACGTTTGTGTATTCTGGAGATGAGAAACTTCATGTAGGAGGAACAAGAGTCCTTTTTGGTCACCGGGCATCTGCTGCAATGCTGGGATATTGGGCTGTATCAGATCGGGTTATTATGGTGAAGCTTCACGCAAAGCCTTTCAACATAAATATCATTCAGGTGTATGCTCCAACTAGCACTAGTTCAGAAGAAGAAATTGGAAAATTGGTATGCAAACCTAGACAATGAAAGAGTGTAAATCTCAAATTGTAATGGGAGATTTGAACGCCATTGTAGGTGAAGCTAAGGGAGATACCAAGATAAAGTTGGACCTCACGGACTGGGACTGAGAAACGAGCGTGGTGAAACATGGATAGAATGGTGTGAACAAAAGGACCAGGGGCCCGTTGCACAAAACTTGCGTTTAAACGCAACTCAGAAAAATCAAACGCAACTTTATTTTCAGCCAATCAGAAGTGCGCATTAAGGACTTGCGTTTGATTTTTAGGAGTTGCGATTAAACGCAAATTTTGTGCAACGGGCCCCAGGTCATAACTAACACTTGGTTTCAACATCATGCTGAAATCGGGAACTTGATGAAATCGAATTCCCAAATGTTCGCGATCCGAAGCTCCCGTGAATTTGAATGCTCATTGGGTAAAATTCTAATTTGAATGCTCATGCTCATCAATATGCACGATGAAAGTATGCGATCGCTTGCCCTAAAAAAAAACAACAACAAATTGAATGTTGATCTTGATGAGCATTCAAATTCAAATGAAATCGAGCGATTATATGTGCATCGATTTAACAGCTGTTTTGATGAATTTGACCGGGAAAACCTATAAGAAAGAAAGAAAGGAATGGGACCAGTGAGTGGTTCAACCTACATGTATTTTTTTTCCTCAGTACTGTATTTCAATTTTTAAAATTTGAGTGGTTTGCAGTGAACAAAGTATGGCATGGTTTTCCAGCTATCTTCGTAATCATGGCAATGAGTTAGTTAAGTTCAGGTTTCTTCACTAATTTTGGCAGCAACATGAAGATGAAGGTAATAACGTCAACTGCAGCAAGAAGCTTGAATGATGCGTCGTATGTTGAAAATCTGTCATCCATTAATCCTGAGTTTAAAAAAAAAAAACGAATGAAAATGACATATAAATAGCATTAGATTCCACACTGGTTAATACATCATTTAAATTACGGCATTAGGATAACATTTTTCGTCTCTCCCTATTTTGGGGGCATATTAATTCTGACATTTCGCTTTTATTCCTCTATGATAGATCAGAAGGGAAACTCCAAGGCATATGGGTTACTGGGTGTCCCATATACATCACAAAGTACACCGAACATAATCAGCATTGAAAGTATGATTTTTACATAATTTGGTCTGATCCAAGCACTGGTAAGCATGGTAAGGCTATTATCAAAATGCTCTGACCAGATAAAATCTTTGAAGCAATCGGTTACATGGGACACAATACCTTGCACTTGCCCAGATGTCCACCTAATCGTGCTCATGGTTAAAAGTTTGTGAAAGAAGTTGAAGATAGTACACAGTTGGTAGCTCTTGAGCAATCACATCTATCAACGTTTTTCTTTCAGGAAGGGCCATTTTTTTTTTTTTAAACCAGTGGAGCACTTTTCAGAGAGGTAATACTTTTGTTCACTCTCCTGATTCAGCCATTATGCTGTGTGTGGGTGTGGCCACACAAATGTGTTTGTGTGAGTTGAAATGTGTATTCAAGTGCTTTTTTGAATTTTTGAATTTGCTAAAACGTCAAAGTTATCGCGCGGGAAGGGGGAAATAACTCCCCCCTCCCTGCACCCACCCCTGTACTGTGCAGTATTGCGTCCAAATAATTGAAAAAGCAGTCTGGGCGTCGAACTAACTTTCCGCCTAAAAAAAGGTGCTACGAGCCGTTATCTTTCTCTCAAATTTGCTAGAAAACGTCAGAGCTTTCGCGCTTCGCAAGGGAGGGGGAAAACTCCCCCCTCCCTGCACCCACCCCCCAGGGAAGAACGCTTTGCGTGCTCATCATCAATCTTGCACGCTTCGCGTGCTCACAACCGCCTCCCTAAAATGATATCCTGGCTACGCGGTTGGATCCTTCACGTCTGCCCCCCCCCCCCCCCCCCATATTGAAAAATCCTGGCTGCGCTCCTGGAAGCGAGGCGTCAGTATTGACGCGAAGGCGACGCAGATATTGACGTGTCGAGTGAGGGGGATACTGCAAAGGACGCCGTTCAGTTAAATTGCCATTTGGTCCAATGGAATTTTGTACAATGCTCATACGGTCGAACATCATTCGGGCTAACGTCAATTGGCCCATCAACATTTCTTCAATGTTCATATTGTCCAAAACCATTACGTCTAATAACCCTTTGGTCTATAACCATTTTATCCATGAACCATTTCATCTACCTACCAATTTCGTCCTAAAACCACCTTGTCTAATATTCAGTGTATCCAATGAACATTTTTGTCTAATAGCCATTATTTAAAAGGCTAAACCAAATTTGCCTATTTATCTTCATGGTGTAATCATCACATTGCCAACTTATCATTAGGTACATTTCCAACATTTGGTCCGGTGACCAAGTAGTCTGCTAATCATTTTGTCTACTGATCGTTACGTCTAATAGTAGTCTAATAGTAGTTTGGTTTTAAGTTCAGTTTATCTAAAATGTCCGTTTAGTCTAGCATTCATTAAGCTGTTTAGTCCAATGTCCATTCGATCCACTTCTAACAAATAGCATTTTGATATGTTGTCGATACAGATTAATGTAAACTTGAATTGCGACCCTTGGAATATGTCCTGATTTGAATGACTTGATCATACCGCAGAGGAGGGGCAATGGTCAAGGAGCACAATTTAAAGGGGAAGTCCACCCTGATTACAAGTTGGTTTTAAAAGAAGCAGAAAAATTAAAGAAACAGATCAGTGAAGGTTTGAGCAAAATACGAGAAGAAATAAGAAAGTTATGAATTTTTGAAGTTGTTATCAATCAAACACAAATTGGCAACTCCGTGACGTATCTTGCGAGCTCCTCTCCCATTTTCCCTGTATTATAAAAATCATAAATTTTCATTTTCTCTAAAGAAAATATTCAATCATACATGCACTTTCGATATAATCATTGCTCATAGGTTTTTACACAAAACCTGTATGAAACAAATATATTCCTTCATCAAAAACCAGGAAAATGAAAATTTATGAAATTTTCTGTATTGAGCAAATGGGAGAGGAGCTCGCAAGATACGTCACGGAGTTGCCAATTTGTGTTCGATTGATTACAACTTCAGAAATTCATAACTTTCTTATTTCTTATCGGATTTCGCTCAAACTTTCAAAAATCTGTTTCTCTCATTTTTCTGCCTTTATTCAAATCAACTAAATACCAGGTGGACTTTCCCTTTAATTTGATTTTTTTTGCAGACCGACTTGCTTTGCTCTCGATTTTATACGCACTTTTCGTATGTTGTGTGGAGTCGTTGATGTGAGATTTGTGCAATTTTGGATACATATCCGTGGCGGAAAGTGGATGACAATTTTGCTGCCTGACTTTTGTCTATCACTGAAAATGGTGTGGTCCCACAGGTACCGTTTTGTGCATGGAGTATACCTGCTTCTGTGAACTGGGATCACTGACATTGATTAGCTATATTGTTGTGACCGGGATTTCACGAAACAAGCTTGAAACCGAATAGAATACAAGCTTAAGTGCCTCTATTTAAGTACACTAAAATAGTTTTTTTTTCTGTGGTATAAGGAACTAATCCTTTCTTTGCGACCATGGCCGGTGTGACGGCAGATACGTCCGGTTCTGCGGCAGATTCGGTATTTAGTACTGAATCCGCCGGCGGCTATCGTTACCGTCGGCAGATATCGTTCTAGAACTGAATAAACCGCTGGCGGATTCTGTGACTGAAACCGAATCTGGCGGAAACCAAATCTGCCGCTACACCGGCTGTAAGTACTTTATCTTCTCTCTCTCGGTGTATTTCTTCTAATACTATCCCTGGAAAAGACTGACGAGCGATTGATATTAAAATTGCGAATCTACCGCTAGATGAATGGAAATCAATTGACAATGAGCTAAAAACTCTTTCCGGGTTCTCCACCATGATTTGGCTGGTGATT
Organism: Heliocidaris tuberculata; assembly: GCA_025618425.1. NCBI lineage: Eukaryota > Metazoa > Echinodermata > Echinoidea > Camarodonta > Echinometridae > Heliocidaris > Heliocidaris tuberculata. The sequence continues at coordinate 22,619,567 of CM046836.1, forward strand.
TTATAACTCCCAAACATGCAGGAAAGCAGTATGTAGACATACTCACTGATCTCTTAAAAGAAAAGTCCGACAGTGAATTTGTGAATGAGGACGTACAACAACATTATGTGAGGCATCTCCCTAAAACACCTCAGGAAGAAAAAAAAATAAAACATAAACTGAGAAAAAAGGGCACATGGTAGAAACAGTACAGAAGAAGATAGGAAAGCATTCAGACAGGCTGTCAAAGCAAGAAAAAAATAAAATAAAATAAAAAAATAAATAAATAAAAAAAATAAAAAAAATAAAAAAATGTCTACTACAAGGAGCCAAGAAAAAATGTATCGATTAGACTTTTGGAAGTTTACAAAAAAATTGTTCGGAAGGATGTCTTGAAAAAAAACCCACCGCCAAACCAACATTCCAAGCGGAAACAGCCAATGATTATTATGATCATGATGACAGAACCTACTCATCTTGCAACCCAGTGGATTTGAGTAAAGTGAGGTGGTTTCCATACATACAAGTAGGTGAAGCCTCCTGCAACTCTGAACCAATACGGCCAGAGCATGTGAGGAGCATTCTCCAGTATAAGTAACCTAGCTCAGCACCAGGTGAAGATGGCATCATTATGGGGTGTTGAAGAAGCTATACCTAGCTCTCACTTGTTTTTAGCTACGCTTTTCTCCAAACGATCACCGGACCCGATGATTGATCAAGTAGTATTGTTACCTTGATCCATAAAGGTAACAGCACGGAAGACCCCAGGTGCTTCCGTATGATTGCCCTAACGTTTTGCATAGGAAAGATCTTCCATCAGATCCTTTTGACATCCTTATTAACATCCCGTTCGCTGATGATTTCGACTTGATAACTGCGAACAACGTTCCCATCAACGTCTTATAGATGAAATTAAATCTTTGACCAAAAGTATGCATCTCACTCTAAAACCATCAAAATGCTGGAGCATATCCGTTAGTAGTGGAAAGCCGACGAAGGCCGACTTTGCAATCGATTGCCACCATCTTCAAACAATCGGAGAAGTACCACAAAAATATCTAGGGTCAACTATACAGTGCATCCCAGAAAACACGAAACCGAGATTTATCGATGTTTAATCATATCTTAATCATGATTATAATTAATAAATGACACATATTTGTAAAGCTTGGATCCTCTTCTTTTATTTAATGCCACTCATATGATACATACTTCACGCATGAGTGAATAAAGACAATATGAATCAGGGCTACCAAACAGTCGTTTGGCCAACGATATCTGAATTTCAAAGAGCTAATCATAAATTTAGAAAGTTCGTTTTCTGCACTTTCATATGATACCTCAATTGGGAAAAATGAGCCAGGGATGACAACGCTCTGTTGGTGTAAAGTGTTCACTCATATGCTTGAGGTTGGATCTAGAGGTCTCATAACCAAAGACCACAAAAGACAAATATCTAAACTGCTAAAATCTACTGGTCATTCAGTCAAGATTAAGGATATTCGAATTATCTCAAAAATTACATTTCTCACCTCCTACGCAATATACGATGCTAGGGCTGAGCCAACATGGACTAATTAAGCCAGGTTTACTTATTCCATAAACTATTCCATAAACTATTATACAAATAGTACACATCAGTGAGGGTGCTAGTATGGATAGTATGGATCTTTTTAGAAATAACTTCCACACTCTTAAAAAAGTTGGGCAAAAAAATGCCCAATTTTTAACCAACACTGGGCAACATACTGTCCACACAACTTTTGGTTAAAATTTGCCCAACTGATGTTGGGCAATCCATTTACTATGTTGTTGGGCAAATTAAATTGCCCATCAGTTGGTGACCCATTAGATTTTACCCAACTCTACAATTGCCCAACTGTTGGTTATATTCTCAGTTGGGTAATTATTGCCCAACCAATCTTACCCAATAGGATTGCCCAACCCTCTATTTGTTCAGCTGTTTGGTAACAAATATCATGTGGTTGGGCAAATTCAGCTGCCCAATTTATTGTTTCCTTTTTCCTCCAACCTAGGTAAAAAAAAATGAAATCTGCTTGTTACGTCCTTCTGGGTCTTAACCTAATCAATCCTAACCTATCCTATTTTAAGCTATCCTATCCTATATCTTAACCTATCCTATCCTAGTCCTATCCTATCCAGTTAGTGCAAACTAGTGCAAGCTCTTATATACCCCTTATATTTTTTTATGCATTCGGTGACAGTTAGTAAATCGGGCCACCCCAAACCATACGCTACTAAAAATTTATGAATATTCATATAAGTGTTTTCCCCAATATTGGGTAAAAATATTTACCACAAGTTGGGCAAAAGCGAATTTCTAACCAACCATCAGTTACCCAACAAAATTTACCCAACTTGCAAAGGAAATGTGACAAAATTACACAACTACAGGGCAACAAGTACCCAACCCATAATTACCAAATACTGTTGGTAAATATATGCCCAATATTTAGGTAAAAAGTATTGACCAATATTGGTTACACCACTCGAGTGTCCAGTTGGTTAATAATAGCCCAGAATTGGGAATATTTTTAACCAACCAGCAGTTACCCAACTAAATTTACCCAACATTTTAAGAGTGTGCAGTGTTAACTGACAACTAGATGAAGTACATGTATGTTGAGCATACCTCATTCTTCTCAAGCTCTCTATCCACTTTTCCTTTTTCCTCTTTCTTACAGCGCATAGGGACATATTGTGATATGCGCTATATTAATATGGTATATTATTATTATTATTATTTTCAACAAAAGGTAAATCTGGAACAGATTGATATATCTGGTTCCGAGTTGCCAAGGGTGGATAGTTATACTTGCGCCCGAACATTATGGTTTATGTTTATACACACACACACACACACACATATATATATATATATATATATATATATATATATATATATATATATATATAAAATTGAATGGTTTATGTTCATTACAGACTGAAGTTTTTTTTTTGTTTTCTATAATGCTCTTGTTTAGATCTTTTATCCTTGAGTAACTTTCAGGGTCTCCCATGTACCTATCTGACAAAATTCCTATTTATATTCGTTAATGATAGATATGGGGTGATATTTCATGTATCTATAATAATAAGAAATAAGTATTGTGTGTCCTTAATTCAGTGATCGTATTGGAATATTATTTTATCCTTTTACATGTGGAATTGACACGTATTATATGTTTATCGCTGGTCATTAGTAATAGCCATGATAGCACAATATGTCATTACCATTCTGATTTGCCTTCAACGATATAATACTCTGCATTCGAGAAAATTGAAAAGATCTACGGAACTTCGACAGTGTTAATACTGATTCAGAATTAAGATTATTCGTTTATCTATGCTCTTTATCAGGTATCGATTAGTCTATTATTACTGAATACATGATTTTACATCTTGCAAATTATTTTTCTCTCTTTCCCTCTCTTTGATCTAAGATGCAATGTTCTCCGTCTAAAGAATTTTTCTTTATTTTCGAAAGGATAAAAGTAGCACTAAGCAGGTATTCAAATGCTAGAAATACTGTCTCTATTGTATTTTTTGTTGTTGTTGATGAACGTCCTAATTCTCCTTTGTCCCCCCTTTTAAAAATTGAACTCCGAGCTCTCAATGTGATGATATATCTCTTTTAATATTGGTCTACAACAACCATGTACCATGTAAGCCCATAAAAATGGCAAATCATAAACAAGACCTGAATGACTGTCCCCACGGTAGAGTATATTTACTTAACATTTATCGTTATTTTATTTCTGTATATAATACTTAAATGATACTGTAACATTAGAATATGCTTCACTTGAAACAAAGTACCAGAGGCTAAAACTTTCATCGACAATTGCACATGAAATTTTTGTTATATTTTGTCATTGTCTGTCATTTGTTCTGTGTAAATGTATCTGTGTATCATTTTTCGCCTTGTACTGTTCTGAGTATTCAAATAGAAGCCAAGGTTTCAATGTTATTTTTTTTTGCATGCTTTTATGTTGTTGTTTCATCCCCAAAATTAGAGTATGTGACTAAAAAAAATTACCCTGGATTGGGGCGCATATCCACAAGAACCACAATAAATGCCGCCCGGGGCACACCCGCCCTCTCCCCCTTTCGATTCGCCCCTAGCATAAACATTGTATTGAATTGTTGATTGAGTTAGTTACCTTCATACTCATGATAAGCTTATATATATAGAAAATATCGCAATGAAATGACGCCTCGTGTGCATGCAAAGCGCGTTAGTGCGGTCCTTCGTTAAAATGACACCCTGTGTACGTATGTTCATATCTGCAGGAAAAGAGTACCTGTTAATCATTACAAAAACACACACCATCGACTGTATTATTTTGACGAACTTACTTATGAATAAACCCACTGTAAAGTATATAGAGACCAAGTGTGATGCCCAGATCACCTGAAGTCATACTTTGAGATATCGCCGAACAAGATCCCCATAGCCTTGACAAGTCCGACTCTGAAACAGGACAGAGAGAACATAAGTAGTACGACTGGAAACCAGGGACCCCGAATTATGCTGCAGCAATACATTTTCATCATTTTCTGCACTGAGGAAGACTGCACTGTGGACACCTACGAACACAGCGATTTATTGTTGGCCTAGCTTTAATTTAGCCGATGTGTTGTGATGTATGCATCACGTGCACGTGCAGCATGTAGAACCAACACAATGAAAGGTCAACTGAACTTTAAATCAATAAAACCACCAGCGTATTTGAAAGGGGCAAGGCAAGAGGGACATTTTGCCCCCTTGAAAAATTTCCAACTAAAAAAATAAATAAATGAACAAATGAATAAGTAATGAATTTTAGTTAATCCAGGAAATTATTGCAAGATAGATAATCATCAAAATTACTCTAAAAATAAATAAATGAACAAATAAATAAGTAATAAATTTCAGTTAACCCAGGAAATTATTGCACGATAGATGATCATCAAATTACTCTAAAAACCTGATCAATTATGGTTATTCTTCAGTTCTCAAAAAAGGAGAAAAAAGGCACATCATCCAATGAAGCCCTACAAGATATCTCAGAGTTATCTAGATATGCCATTATCATGAAATACTATAGAATAGGCCTTTACCTTGATATATATTTGCTTCTTCCCAAAAGTGCATATTGACTCAAAAAGACATTTGCAATTATACGAGTTATTGCATTTATATAGTCCGAGTGCAGATTCTAGTAAAGATAAGTTTGGAACGAATGCTTCTGCACGTGCGGAGTCCAAATAATCCACCATTATGAGAGCACAAGTGAGTGGCTACATCATATATTATATATGCTTGACTTGATAGATTCACTGAATGCATTGAAAATACAACCAGAGTTTGTGATAATACTTCTCTCTCTAACACACTCTTGGACTCTTGCTCGCTTCTGGTAATCTCGAACAATAGACTGTTAAAATGGTTAAAAGGTCACCGCACGTAATATATTACGATTCAATTCTACCGAAAGCTTCAGTCTCTTAATTGTATCGACGGTTATTCCACTGAGACTACTGCTTCACAGACCGCCTCTGCCCAAAATGTCAGTAATTCCCCATAACAGACGATTCTTTCTGTCTAGATCCGACCATAACAAGATTTCGTAAGAAAATGATAATAGGATTGGATGTAGAATGTCAAAGGTAAAAAATATTCCTGATTGAGGGCACGAATCGGTAAATAACAACATCGAGAATGCATGGTACTTTAAGCATCGCAGCATGATGGTTCAAAAGACAAAATCGGATACCAAGTCGAAATAACTACGATTCAAGGCGGATCTGGTTTAAAATTGACATTTTCGAAATTCTCTGTATCTAATCCTAATTTCTCTCAAAATCAAGTCGTAGTCACTTAGGTCGTAAGGTGTGTGGTTGCCATTCGTCAAACTCGAACTGTAAATAAAATTCAGTTTTCAACACGGATTCTAGGCATGGTCCCTGGAGCCGGGGTTTCAGGGATGCTGCAGCACCCTCTGGTTATTTCCGAGGGGCACTGAGAAATAATCCTCAGCCCCCCTCCCTATGAAAAGTATAATGAGGATCGGTTTTCGCTGTATGAATACTAAAATAATCCTTGCTTTACTGCACCTTGCTAACCTTAACAGCCAGCTGTGAAGAATAAACATTGTGGAATACTTCTTTTCAAGAAGCACCCTGCATTCCCTGTATATAAATCGGCCTACATCCATATTTTCCAGCTTACAGAACTTTACCTTTGCGCACAGTTCCCTAACCTTTTCAAGTATCCCCAAATTTCCCCTCTTTACTTCTGATAAAGTGCCCCATTTCCCTAAAGTTTCTGATAAAAGCCCCTTTTCCTCTTGAAATAATTGCCCCTTTTCACTTCTGATAAGTGTCCCTTTTTATCTCTGCTAAATGCCCCCTTTCTACCTCTGATATGTGCCTCCTTATAAATATCATCACTGCCCCTTTTTTCCGATTAGTGCTCCTTTTCCTTTCTTATAAGTGCACGTTCAAAAATTAAATTTCAAATTAACGATATCCCCCCCCCCCCCCCCCTGAGAGGGCCTGGACTGGAGAAAGAGCCAGTGGAATTTCCGAGGATAAGATTTTCGGGAATTTCTTTTTTGCTACCTCCATCCTTTCAGAGAGCCTTCAGACGGCAAGTGGGATAAATCATGTCCCTTACATGTTGGAAATAATTTCACCACCTTTGAGAACAATCCTAGATCCACCCCTTATAACAATAAATTATGGAAATGATGAAATGATTTACCTAAAGCGTTCCAGTGAGTTTCAGTACTCGTTTTTTCGAAGGTTCATAATTCCGAAAAAGAAATAGGGCTCGTTATTTCGAAGGTTCGTAATTCCAAAAATTATGTAGCACTGCGTTACATTTTGGGAATCATGAACCTTCGGAATTATGAACGCTATTTAATTTTCGGAATTATAAACCCTTTTTCATTTTCAGAATTATGAACCTTCGGCAAAAACGACAAGTAACTATCCAAACAGCGACACATTTTATCTCGTGTATCTCATGTCTTGAAATCACAATTTGTCAAAGCTTCTTTTGTACTGGGACTAATTTTTACAACAATTTTTACTTGTTTATTATTTTAGTGAATAATAGTAAGCGATACAAATGATTTATTGCGTGTGATAATTATTATCAGTTTGTTGTTGTAGTTTTTCGGATTTTTGGCGTACGATTCGGTTCCGAATATTGACGCCATCTACGTGCGGGTTTCTATACTTCTTTTTACTATTTTTGTTTTCAATGTTACTTTTGTCGAGGAGTTACGGTCCTTCCACTTGATATATATATATATATATATATATATATATTTTTTTTTTTTTTTTTTTTTTTTTTTTGGGGGGGGGGGGGGGGTATCTTCTGGACAATCCGGCTCTGTGTGTTCCCGGGGGGGGGGGGGGGGGCACTCGACCCCAAAAGTTGTGGGTATGTGCCGCCGGCAAGACAAAAAATTGGGCTTCGGAACGAGCGTATCATGAAAAGGATGGTCTTCGGAACTACTAACATTTTGGGAAAAGGGGGTCTTTGGAACTGGATTACAATACAACTATGATGCTACGGAACTGGTTCCCACAAGCTCCCATTAGCTAAATACGCTGTGTCATGGCAAGTCTATGGTGTGTGTGTGTGCATATGTACACGAATATGTATATGTACACGAAATGAAAACTGGATTCCCCGGGGGTGGAGTTGGAACCGGATTGGAAGCATTGGGGAAAGCCCGGAGGAATAAAGCACCTGAAATGAATCTCGTTTTCAACTTTTCACCAAAAATGATATTCTTCGAAACGGCCGAAACGGCCGGAACGACGGAATGAAAAAGCGGGGCTTTGGAACGGTTTTCTCTCTTCTTTTTCTCAACAAGAAAAAATGGTATGCTTTGGAACGGAAATTTGAGTGTAAAAATGGGGGTCTTCTGGGCGACACATACCCACCACACACTGTATACTGAGTGCTCCCCCCCCCCCCTATTTAAATACCCTGGCGCCGCCCCTGGAATGAGCAAAGTTGCTCGAGAATGTAAATACAGCAGGGGCTGCAGGACAATTCATTAAGAAATATTGATGGGGAAAACAATATGTAAAATCATGCAGTTAGTGAAAACATGGAATTTACAAAATGAAAGAAAGCGTACACTGTGAGGAGGATATTGAAATTAATATAAATGAGATATATTTATAAGCATAACAACAGAACCAAAAAAGTTAATAGAACAAAAGAACAAAAACACTGGAACAAAAGAAGCTAATCGATCAGTTCAGGTTGTCTTTTTGAAAATGCATATGACAAGTGCATCGTCTTGCATGATATAGGCTTATTGTGGGTCGAAAAATGATTGCTGCAGTTATTTTTTTTTCTTATACAGATACCTAGAACATGTACAATGTAGGGAAAGAAGTAGATGTCCTAGACTTTCCTGAGAGATTCAATTTTTCAACTCCCTTCCCTTGTCATGCCCGGTACTGTAAGATGCAAACTATCAAAATTATAATCTATTATCAAATGTTATGTGTTCATGTACTATTTTCCTTCAGGTAATAGAAGAGAGGGAAGAGGAGGAGAGGAGGAAGAGAAGGGTATATATGGATGAAGAAAATAGGTGACGGGAGAGGCTATGGAATGAGGGATAGATGGAAAGAGGGAGATAAAGATAGAAGAGAGAGAGAGAGAGAGAGAGAGAGAGAGAGGAGAGAAGGAGGGTACAATAATGACGACGATCATATCGTCTCATATTTCTCTGTGTCTCTGTGTCTGGGCAGGGAGATGAAAGACATGATGGAGAGTGTATCAGCCTTTAACCCTTTCAGGACAGGAATTATTTCAGGGCTAAATTGATCACATTTTGTTCTTCAAATTGGCAACAATGATATTTTTCTTTTAGTGCTACAAGATTGTAATAAGGGGTAATGTCTTTGAAAACAATATACATGGTTAAAAGAATTGGCAAAAAGTTGAAAAAGTTGCCAATTTTGATAAAAAACAATGATTTTGAACCTCTCAATGTGTTGCCAATTTAAGGATTTTAAATCTTATTCTCCTTTTTAAAATTCCTGGGATCAAACGCAATATTGTCATGTAACAAAAATAGACACAGTGTGTGCAGAAATTTCTCCTCATGCATCTGGTATATTTTTTAGAGCTCTGAATCAAAAGTTTTTGAGCCAAACCACAAAATGTGGTCAATTGTCTTGAAAGGGTTAATGTTTTCATAAGCTGTAGTCTCTGCCAGTTGAATTTGCTACAGGAGAGAAGTAGATGTGGTACCGTTATCGGCAGTCTACAGTGGTCCATTCGCATATGTCTGTTCAGTATGAAAAGTGTTTCATTGAGAAAGCAGCTCCCTACTCTGAGTCTGTTTAGGATGCTGACCGCTAATAGTACAGTGAACCACGCAGCGTAGAGCGGATACGTCCGTTCCTCTCGGAAGTTCGGCAGTCCGATATATGCACGCTAACATTTATGATGTCTTATCAAGGTGTGTGTCACGTTTTATGTTTCTTATCTACAGTAGGCTTTAGATAACTTGTTTTTATCAGTCAAACAGTTACTAATTATTTTCATATTACATTCTTTTATTAGATTCTGAAATTGATTTTCTAGTTCAAAATACATATATTCAATTTTCTAAAGAGAAAATGCAAATCAATTCATGCTAAAACAATTTACAATTTACACTTCGGGCAGTAATCATCTGTTTTGTCCATTTGACAGTCCTATGTAGCCAACAGTAGACCTAAATTAGAAAAGTTATTTCCGCTGATTTTTTTTTTTTCGCTTTGTGATCCCGTGTGGCCTCTTAGCAATTTCAGCTTTGTTGCCGAAAAAGCAACTCTGGGCAATGGGATCGCATGATTTGCATATTAAAATCCACATGTGTTGTTCACGTCGTCTACTTGTGCAAGGCAACATAATGATACAACGAAGGAAGGTTATTGATCACAGGTTTCATTGCATAAGCTTAATAACACTGTTAGTGCAGCGCGCACATGGTGCGTGGCTGCCATGCTGAAATTTACAATATGTGTTAATTACACAAATACCTTGCAAGCAAGCTTTCTATTATGCCTTGTCAAACAGGCGCAGATGGACAATGGGCGTGTTTACATAATCCTGACAATATTATAGGACAGGGGGTAGTAATGGTTGAATAGTTATAGATATAATTAATTCAGCATGTTCCTGAAAAGGACCATGCATTCTGTAAATATAACGATCTCCTAACCAGAATGATCCAAAGTTTGAAGAAAGCAAGTTCGCTTCGATTACAGCATACTCGGAGCAAAGCAACATTGTGGAAATGAATATGTTAGAGTGGATACTGACGAAAAGGTTATGCAATTAGGCATTTTCATGTATCCTAAAAAGATGTAATAATATTAGGGATGCTCGTGGGGAATATAAATTCGATTTCACAATCTTGAGAAGGTATGTTTTTGTTTTTTTTAAAAGCGCGTTCGTTATGTGGCATAGTAAAGTGGGGGTTCCATGATTTTTACTGGAGTGTCGAATAAAAGAAAAGGGCTGGGGCGGATGTTAATGGGGAAAATAAATTCGATTTAACAATCTTGAGAAAAGTTTTTTTTAAAGAAAGCGCGTTCTTTATGTGGTATGGTAAAGTAGGGGTTCCATGAATTTTTACTGGAATGTCGAATAAAAGAATAGGGCTGGGGCGGATGTTCGTGGGGAAAATAAATTCGATTTCACAATCTTGAGAAAGTTTTTTTTAGAAGTAAGTGCCTTCGTCATGTGGCATGGTAAAGTCGGGGTTCCATGATTTTTTTTTTTTACTAGGGTATCGAATGTTACAATTTTCCGATTCCCTAATTTTTGGTTATGTTTATATGGCTTTCCGAGTTGAAAACGAAATTATCATTTTTATAGTTATCTTTAATTAAAAGTGGTTAAGGGAAGCGAACTTAATTACTATAAACCCGGATCCCCCTACCTTACAACAGATATTGAGATTATGATATCGTGCATGACAAAATACAAAGATCATATTGGTTTATGAGGTTTCATCACCGATTTTTCTTTATGTTTTAGTGGCCCGCCATTGTTTTATACTTTTCAGAGGAAACCTTTGGGGCTAGAAACGTTCGTTTGGGGTTGAAACCCCACTATGAACAGTAAAATCAAACGTTGTAATGGTTAAGGCCCACCAAAAACCACATGTAGTGGCCCAGTATTTGTTCCAGAAGGGCCTAAAGGACCAGCTACTCACTAGAGTCGAAAAATTGCTTTAAATGCTTTCCTCGAGGTAACAGAAGCTCAGTAAATCTCTATTTCGATATCAAAATACAGAGCTACACTGTGGGTATGATGCTAAGGTGGCCAACAATGTGTCAGCTGCCCAAATTCTTATTTTAAAGGGCCAAATGTAACATAAGTGATTATAGAGGATTAAAGTACAGTGGGATGACACATTTTCTTTCTAAAGATATTTGAAAATGTGTTCGACAAATAGTATTTATCAAATCAATCAAGATAACATCATTTTGGGGGCACTTGAAAGGACATGGGAGCCCTGAATCCATTCCTTATACTGCTCAATTGAAAACGCATTAAAAATCTTATATTCCACGGACTTACATATCGAAAGATATATGCTACGTGACTGGCCCAATCTATCGATGATAGTCATGTATAATAAATAATACGGATTTTTAAGGCTCAGATTGATTTGTTCTCCAGCCTTATCAATCTCTCAAGCTCACTCATTTTACCGTCCCAAAGCCAAATAATAATCATATGCTGTCAAGTTTCGAGAAAGCACACTGAGAAGTCATGGTCATTAACTGCTTGAAAATTTCTTTATTTATTATCCAATAAAGATATTCAATTCAGTTTAATTCAATTCAATTCGATTTCGGTTTATTAATATAAAAAAGACAATACAATGCAGTAGTCCAAGGACTAACAGTGCAATATTTACACAAAATGTGCATCAGAAATAGGTATAATTAAAATCATGATTACAATTATTATAAAAGTAGATACATCAAACTATATTCATATTGTAAGAAATGACGATGATAAAGAAATTGGCATCAGGTTGCAAAGGTATTAAATAAAAGAGGTGATTTTTCAAATCCTCTTTTAAAACAAAATATGTAAAAAAAATTTTAGCTGGAATATTACGTGTAAAATTGTTTCATATGCCGTATAAGGCAAAATATCAAGTTAAGTTAAAGGAATTATTTTAAGAAGCAAAGTCAATCTGTGTGCAATATTCAATTACATCAAAATGAGACAGAAACTAAGCATTTGTATAATATGATGATAAAAGTAAGTTCAAATTTTCGACCTATTGCTAGTACCTATAATCTTATAAGAGAGTGGAAATTATTAAATACAAAAGATAGTTGTCAAAAAGACGAGACTGAGTCACGTCTTTCGGATGGTGACGTTAAAAGGTCGGTCCCCAGACGTAAATAATCATATCTGAGTGATACACGTCTGTAAAAACCCAATTACACACACGCATATATCAGAAAAGAAAACATGTCAGTCATGCCAAACTTCCGACCCCATTAACAAATTATCAAGGGACTTGACCAGTTAATTTGTTTTTATTTCGCTGGGGTAAAAATATCATATATAAGCATTATTTTCTAAATAAAATAAAGTGCATATTCAAAATCTTTCCACACGGTTCCTTTTATCATTTTTTGGGGGTAATATCACTCATAAACATAATTATAAAGGAAATATATATATATATACATAAACATGTAGGATGACGTAATGCTTTTCAAATTGAATGAATTACTTTATATCATTCATTATCAGTAATAAATATATTTGTATTATTTTTAGTGTTATTTAAGAGACACCGTACATTCGATCGTATACTATCCTGTTATATTTTTTGTAAATATGTATATAACGATTTTGGTATCCCAAGTGTGCTTCTATACTGAGCTAAAGTAGTCTTTATACTTTGTGTATGTACTTTCAAAACTATATAATGCCATTTCAAAATGACTAGTATATACATGATTATTTTTCAACGGATTTTAGAAAATAAATACGGTATTTATTTTCTAAAATCCGTTTACCATTCTGCAATTTCACATCAACTTCTGAGGCAAGGTCCTCAGGTGTTATCCGGATGGCCAGGGGGCAGGGGATCGGATCGCGTTTGACAAAAGACCGCCCAAGATCAGAAGAACCCCACGCCAACCATATACGTATTCAGAAGTTCTTCCGTAATAAAAGCGAGAAGAACTATTCCCAAAGAGAATCTACGTGTCGAGATGGTGTAAAGAAAGTTAAAGCTAAATGCTATTCCCAAATTCCTGCGATATGTGGAAAAGGAAATTGTCTAGTTAATTACATGCATTATAAAACAGAAAGTTATCCTCATTAAAACAAATTAACGCAGCTCTTCTCTCCATCTCTCTTTCTCACTCTATGACCAAATATAGGGATTAAAAAGAGAATACAAAGTTGATGGGCTAGTGCCCTTTGGTAAGGCATTAATCGGCAATTACCAAGTTTCTCGTAAACATGGTAAAAGACTTAAAGTTGTAGGTCCACTGACTGCTTCTCTACAATCATATAATAACTATTTCAGCTCTAAGGTAAAATATGTAATCAATCTCTAATCAATCAATCTCAAACATCTCACCAGCAATCGCAAAGGCAATGAATAGGTGTATGTTGCTGGTGGCATAGGATGCGAGGACAATGCCAATGGTTACTATCCATGCATCAAATACTAGGAGGAAGCAAGGGTGATTAATTTGGCCAAACAGCCCAGTAACGATGGGAGCTAAGACCCTGTAAGAAGAAGAAAATAGAAACAAATGTCCTACTTTTAAATATGATACTCATTCTAACATCGTTACCCACAAATTTTGTTTTCTTTCTATAATGCTATGTCGGAGTCAGATTTCAATCTGGAAAAGTCCGACGTTCAATATTAGTACTCCATATCTAAACTGACAACTGTCTAGATTCTAGAATAGATTCTGAAGTATTTTGTGTTATTCATTTAGCTGTATAAAGAAATTTGTTTGCCTTTGAAAAAGGCATGATATTGAGGGGCAGAAGGAGGTATTTTTAAGATTACGCCTCCTCAAAAATGAAGGGATTAAACAGACACACGCATATAGCTTAAACCAAACCAAAACTGAATAAAAAAAAGTTTAGTGAATACTGTGGACAAAGTATTAAGGGCCGGACACATATCGCCGATATCGATATCGATAACTATAAAATTAGTCTATCAAAAAAAATCAAAAACAAAAACAAAGTTACTGGATCCAGGAGAATATAGTTATAATGCAAGTGAAAGAGTTGTAGAAACCATTTCTTCTCACCCCCCCCCCCCCAAACCCGTAGCAAAGCTGGCGATCGTACATTTACTGTGACTGCATCCAAAGGATGGAACAATATCCCCTCTTTCATAAAATCAGCTGATTCCACAGATCAATTTAAGAAATTTTTGAAAACATATCTCTTCCCGGAATAGTGAAACCCCTTCCACCTCTTTCAAACTTCATGAATTAAAAGTTAATCCTTATTCTATCTTATGTATAATCAATTTTGTATTAATGTTAAGTTATGTATTATCAATTGCATTAATGGTATGTTAAAGGTAAAGTTGAGTTCTGGTCATGAGGTTGAATTGTGAAAGAAACTGTCTCAAAGCAACTGGGAAATATAGCACATAAGAATTGGTGTATGCTGTAAGGTTTTGGAATCACCAAAATGATAAAAAAATTGACTCAGTCCAGCTGAGAGTTCATATGCACTGCACAGAGAAATGTGCATGTGGGACTACACACAAATGTTCGGCCCAAACATTTCAACTGTTTCTTGTCATATTTTGAATGTGAGGGCTTTTGAAGAGCAATCTTTTCAGGGGACATATCTAATATAATAATCTTCCAAACTAACGTAATAAGAATGAGAAAGCTCACAAATTTATCTTTCCCAGAACTCAACCTTGCCTTTAAGTAATATTATCAAGTTTGTAAACGCTGTGATATAGTTAATATTATTATTATCATTATACCCCGACAAAATCTTATTGTATAACCTGTGCTGGAATATAATTACTTGTGAATATTCCGACTGCACATAAAAGGCCAAGCGTGATGACCAGATCAGTTGAATTCATTGCTACGGTCTTGGAAAGTTCGCCGAAAGTCCAGCCAGAGAAAAGCATTTCATGAACATGAGCCACACTAATGGAAAACAAGGAGACCGAATTATGCTAAAACGGCGCCACTCCATTTTCCAGACGTTTACAGACTGGAAGAGAAATGTAATTTGATATAATAGAAATTAAGTGCTCGATGAAAAAAATTAACAGACGCTTTGGAAAACAAATTTACCATCAACCAAGGAATCGTTGCACACGTGATTACACCGGTGTGGACTGGGTATGGCATTAATTATCAAAGACTTTTGATTTAGTGTCAAGACAAATCAATCTCTCGTACTTCCGTAGTACATTCGGCAAGCGTAAATTGTTGTGTTAAAAAAAGCTCGGAAAGAGACGTTCGCCATAGGTATAACACCTAAAAAGATGTCTCATATTTTCTTGAAACTTCATATCATTCTCTATCTGTTTCAAGTCTTATTTTTGAACGAGAGAAAGATTGGATTGTTCAAAAAACATTTCTTGAACTTTTATTTTCAATAAATGCCACTATAAATCCCCGGGACTATGCCTACTTTTTGAAATAGTCATTTGCCAAAGGGTTAACACGTAAAAACACAGATTTTAAGAATGATTATAGTACCCTTAGTTTGACTTTAAATCTGTTGCAAATGTGACTGAAATGTAAATGAAGACTCTGAAAAAGCTAAAGAAAGACTCAAAAAGTGGAATAGACCCCGCATAAATCCCAGGGGATATGCATGCTTTTGGCCTTCCAGCTGCCATAGCTTAACACGCAAAAACATGAATTTTTGAATGATTCTAATTCCGCCATAATTGAATTGAAATTGTAAAAAAATGTGACTTAAAGGGATTGATTAACTTTGCCCAGGATTGGAAAAAAAAATCACTGTTCCAGTTAATGCTGTAATCCTCATTGCAAACCTTTAGGTCAGACAGGAATCGCCTGAGTTTTATAAGCTGATCGGTTGTTTATATATCAAGATATTTACGACTGAACATTGATGTCGGGATAGCGTACCACCGAACTCTAAATACCGCGTACAGAATACCGTACAATGAACGAATCCCTATTTCTTCATGGGCTGGAAACCCGCTGTGAAATCGCCAAGCGCTGGTGCTTGGTTTTTGTGACTGCAGCGCAGAGAAGAAGCCGAGCGATTTGCGCTAGTATATAGCGATTGATCGCGATACCTTTCGACTAGCTACATGTAGCGGTTTTTCTCTTTTTTAGGATAGTAAACGGGGGTTCCATTTTCTCTCATACTTTCACATATCCTTAATTATATATGTAGTTAGAGGACTGCACACAATTCACTGGCATTTGAGCTGATTTTTACAATTTTTCACAAAGTTAATCAATCCCTTTAAGTGGAATTTCAGTCTTTGAAAGGCATAATTATAAGGCTCAAATAGTCAAATAAACCCCTAATAAATCTCAGGGACTATGCATGCTTTTGACAAAAAAGGTGTCACCTGCCATAGGTTTATAAATGCGAAAAGAAGGATTTTAGAATAATTATAATCCCCCTATTATTTTTGTTTTGAAATATGAAAAATGAGACTCTCAGAAAGCTTAATAAAGGCTAAAAAAAAAAATAAATAAATAAATAAAAAGACCCCGCATAAATCCCAGGGAATATGCATGCTTTTGACCTTCCAGCTGTCAGTGGTTAACACGCAAAAACAGGGAATTTAGAATGACTTTAATTCCCATAGTATTTATTTGAAAATATGAAGAAAAAAAAAAGAAATTTAAAGCTCTGGAAAGGTATAATCATGACTCAACTAGTCGAATAGACCCCCCATAAATCCCAGGGACTATGCATGCTTTTGACCAAAAATAAAGTCAGCTGCCATACAACACGTAGAAGAGTTTGTGACATCATGGGGCGTGTACGAGCCATACGAGCGTACCACAATATTCACGCGTGCTTAATTCCAGATCTAACCACTCTTCGTATTTGTACCCTTTGGTGACATAACGACGCACCTTCATTAGGTCTACGAGCATTTTCACATCAGTTACAATTATCTCCGAGGTGCTTCTGAAGAGATGACGGTCTAGAAATATCGATTCAACTGCTCGTTGAAACAAAACCCAGCAGAATTCTTGCAACTAATTAGAAAGGCAGAAGTCTAATACAATTGCTACGCAGGATGAATATGGTAAGATTAAAGAGTTTTTCAAAAAAGTGTTTCATGTTATTTGTTTTTTTATTCTTCAAAATAAAAGTCTTTGTGAGGGCTTCAAAGATAGTAATTGTAGCGGCATTAAGCAAAATATGAAGCAAAGAACCGTCCGAGGTCAAGACTGTCGAGCCCAATCTGAATTAGTCATGAATTTTGTTCCACAAAAGTAGAATGAATGTTTATTGGTCAACAGATACGGACAGTTTTACGCCAGGAGCCTGTCCCGAAATAGTCACCCCATTTTACATATGAGATTTGACCCCTTAAAATTACCTAAACCATCCATGCCATTCAATCTGGTTGGTCATTCGCAGTGAAATTGCTATATTAACAAAGTTATTGCCTGGTTGTTGTTGAGAATCATGAACAATGATGAAGTAGTTATTCTTGACTATGCATTACATTGTATATTGTTCATAACTTTAGTTTATTGTCATTTAAAGTGTACAGGAATAGTTTCAAAAGAAGTAGGAATTTGTAACTTTTAGCGAGAGTGTGCCTTTTTTGCAGTTTCTTTATACATGATAGATAAAGACAAATACAAACCACAATTTTTCTCTTCGTATGAACTCTCCTGTTTAATAATACCACTGAGTGATCACTAAGACCAGGACAGTGGTACAACTTTTATTTTGTTGATCGTTTCTGGATGTGATGAAAATATAAGGTCAATACATGGACTAGAGTTTTCTGTTACCCTTGTGGGTTTTTCTACCAGTTGTAATAACTGATGATCATAACACAAACAATTGATCCTATCACTTTCTTTAGGATCAAAAACATCTAAATTAAAGTCACCAACAATGATATATCCTTTGTCATCCTTCTCCATTTTGTTCAAGGTTTCATCTATAATTCGTTCACATAGTCTGAATTTTTGTTTGAAAAATACACTACCCCCCAAATGACAGATTTGCTTGATTTCATGTCTATTTCAACCCAAGAAGATTCAAAACTGTCTGTAGTCCTAAATATTTTTGTTTTTAATTAAAAAAAGAATGATATAAAACACATCAGACTTTCTTTCTATTTCTGTGTCTCTCTTGCTCTTTTTTCCCTCTCTCTCTCTCTCTCACTCCTGTCCTCTTTCTCCGTTCTGTCCCTCTCTTGCTCTCTTCATTTTTTTTCTCTCTCTCTCACTCCTGTCCTCTTTCTCTTTCACTCTTCATCTCTCTTCAGTTTTCTTGCAGGAACTCACTTCTCATCATGATGTTCTGACACTCATCTGTTCTTATGAAAAACCAACTCATCTTTTATACTAGGCCTACTTTAATACTATCAACATTTTCATGACTTTAACAGATGCGGAGACAAAAATACCTGGCGATCGGGGAAGGCATGCTCACCATGCTCATTCTTGTCCAGATTTCGTCCGTTTTCCGTAAGGTTTCACACAGTTATGTGACTATTCTCAATTTTTCGATTTATAATGTTTCCCTTCTCCTTTCCTTCTAGTCAATGCCCATTACGATATTTCAGTATTTTGTGCTATTGCTGCTCTATGAGTAGAAAAAAAAGGAAAGCTTATCTTGATATGTACAATTCTGCGCTGATAAAAAAAAATGTAAGTGTTATGGATTTCACTCATAACATTCTGGTTACAATGGTCACTTTTGGCCAAAAAATGACCAACGATATCATTCCTTCTTTGTCCGAAACGTGTTAAAATTTTTAATCTGAAGCATTTGTGGGTGGGTTTTGGCATCCCAATTCTTAATTAGAAATATGTGATGATTCCAAAACAATCTATCAATCAGATGATTCTTAACCATGTTAACCAATGACCATTTCGGTCATTTTGGTCACTTTGACCCACATTGACCATTTGCATAATTTCTACTAGAAACACAAAAATAGTGAGCCTTAAGGTTTCCATTGGGCTTTCTTATCCAAATAAGAAATTGGATGTTGAAGATTTGAAGAACTCATCCTATGTAAAATTTTTGCTCTGATTCCAAAGAGGTTAGTCTAAATGACCTCACCCATGACACTCTGGTCATAATGGTCACTTTAGGGCCTCAAAATGACCAACGATATAATCTATTCTTTGTCTGAATTGTGATCAAATATTTAATCTGATTCACTTTGTTGGTGGGTTTTGGTATCTAAATGCCAGTTAGATATGTGTGATGATTTCAGAACAATTTGTTAACTCGGTGTATTTAAATCCTTTTTACCATTTCGGTCATTTTGACCCACATTGACCATTGCATAATTTCTGTTAGAGAATCGAAAATAGTGAGCTGCACGGTTCCCATAAGGCTTTCTTATCCAAATAAGAATCTTGATGGGGAAGGTGTGAAAAGCTCATCATGTGTAAAATCTTACGCTGATTACAAAAATGTTACTCTAATTGACGTCACTCATGACATTTTCGTCATAATGGTTAGTTTTTGGCCCCCAAATGACCAACGATATCATTCCTTCTTTGTCTGAATCGTGATCACATTTTTAATCTGAATCATTTGTAGGTGGCTTTGGACATCCAAGTTTTATTTATATATGTGTGATAATTTCAGAACAATTTATTAATCGTGTTTATTTAAATGTTTTTGATCATTTCGGTCATTTTCGCCATTTCGACCCGCACTTACCATTTGCATAATTTATTAGAAAATCAAAAAATAGTGAGCTGAACGGTTTCCATTGGGCTTCCATATCCAAATAAGAATCTTGATGGGGAAAGTTTGAAAAACTCATCCTATGTAAAATTTTACGCTGATATAACAGTGTTAGCCTTATTGACCTCACTCATGACATTTTTGTCATATTGGTCGCTTTTTGGAAAATAGAATGACCTACGATATCATGCCTTCTTTGTCTGAATCGTGATCAATTTTTTAATCTGAATCATGGTGGGTTTTGACATCCAAATGTTTAATTCAAAATATGTGATGATTCCTGAACAATCAATTAATTAGATATATCTTAACCACTTTGACCATTTTGGTCGTTATGGACACTTCGTCGGGTGAAGGGGGCGGGGGAGGGGGAGGGTCGGCGTTGTTGATTTCAGGTCCCCCTATTAGACAAAGGCCTCGATAAAAACGCTGATAAAAATGCAAAGATCTCATAGGAACTTCACTAAAGAGCTGTTACCATACTGTGTCGTTAGAACCATTAGCACCCTTTGTTAACCCCTTGGCTACTGGAACCGGGTGGTCCCTGTATTAAGCCAATGGGAAAGAGAGAATTCCGTAGTCAACGGGTTAAGCATATGTGTTGTCCATTGTATTTGTAGCGAGCTAATATGAAAATGAGACCCACGTGTATTTCATTTTCGATACTTTCAAACAGTTTTTCTCATCGGTCCTGTTTCTCAGTCATCTTCTTGAGGTGCAGTTTGGAGTAAATTGGTCTTTTGATTGCTAAGTTATTAAACTGTGAAAAATGTATTGCTTTCTCAAAAGTATCCAAAAAATATTGTCAGGATTATGGAAACACACCCATTGTCCATCTGACAAGGCATAATAGAGGAGCTTCCTTGGTATCTGTGCAGTTAACACATGAATAGTACATTTCAGCCTGGCAGTCACATACCACAGATACCTGAAAAGCTCTTCTATTATGCCTTGTCAAACAGGTGAAGATGGACAATGGGTGTGTCTACATAATCTTGACAATATTTAGATGACCATCTAATTCACTGACAAAAAGGTTGTGAGACTGAACGTAGCCGTTGGGTTTAGCCCCCCGGAGCAACCCAAAGAAGCTCCGAATTCGGGTCGATTTCACCCCATCTCCCCTATGTACCAAACTTTGTCAGTAGGTGCAGTTGACATGTTTTTACATATGTGGTTAAACAGATTTTGACGTTTGTGGACAAATTTGTTTTTACATTTGCGGCTATTTTTACACTTGTGGTTGACATCTTAGGACATTTGTGGTTATTTTGAGATTTGCGGGTACAATGCTTTTACATTTGTGGTTATTCTTAAATTTGTGGTAGATTTTTAATTTTTGTGGGCTCTACAGGCGGAACTGGTTTCACCGGATGGATAATTATGCGAGAAAACAAGGTCATCGAATGAGTGTATCGGTGAAGGTCGTATTATCATTTCCTCTTCATATGTTGCCTTCCCCTCTCCCTTTCTATCTATCACTTTTCACACTTCCCTTCTCTTTTATTTTTCACTGTCATGGGAGTACATGCTCCATCACTCGTTCCAAGAATACTAGCTAGGCCATTATTTAGTTTTCTACAAAATTTCAGACTTTGGGGGCTTAACTGAGCTTATTTACAAGTTTTCGTGACTTATGAATTTATAGCATATTATCACTTTCTGAGGTACTGAAAAAATATGAAAGACTACACCCGAAGACTAATTCAAAATCTTGCCATCTGAGGCCAATATTAAAGAGGAAGTCCCCCCCCCCCCCTCCCGGATTTAAAGTTGGTTTTAAAAGAAGCAGAAACATTAAAGAAATAGATCAGTGAAGGTTTGAGTAAAATAAGAAATTATAGGAAATAAGAAAGTTATGAATTTTGAAGTTGTAATTCAATCAAACATAAATTGGCAACTCTGTGAGGAATCTTGCGAGCTCCTCTCCCATTTGCTTGTACCCCAAAAATCATTAATTTCCATTTTCTCTAAAGAAAATATTCAATCAAACATGCACCTTAGTTGCCCATTGTGTTTTTACACAAAACCTGTATGAAACAGATCTATTCCTTCATCAAAAACTTAAAAAATGAATATTTATGGGATTTTCAGTACTGAGCAAATGAGAGAGGAGCTCGCAACATACGTCATGGAGTTGCCAATTTGTGTTTGATTGATTATTCAAAAAATCAAAATTTTGCTCAAACTTTCACTAATCTGTTTCTCTCATTTTCTTACTTTTATTCAAATCACTAAATACCAAGGTGGACTTTCCCTTTAAATTATCGTCAGATCACATGAAAAGCACGCGAGCAAAGTCTGACACGTACAGATCCTCGCCACTCACATCAATATTGCAAGTCTCCGGCACGGCGCCCGACAAACATTGGACCGATTTGACAATCTGTATTACCAAGAAGCTTGTTTTTGATCACAATTAATTGACTCATGTCATGGGCACTCGAACTCAACAAAACGGCACGTAATCTTTGTAGCTAAAAAGACAAACAAGGTAATACAAAGAAAGTCTGAAATTTTGTAGAGAATTAATGGCCTAGCTAGCATTCCTGGAACGAGTGGCGGGGTACATACTCCCATGATAGCGAAAATAAAAGAGAAGGGAAATGTGAAAAGTAATAGATAGAATGGGAGAGAGGAAGCCAACGTGAAGAGATGATAATACGACCTTCACCGATACACTCGTTCGATGACCTGGTTTTTCGTATGTTATCCATCCGCGTGAGACCGGTTCCCCTGTAGCGCGCACAGACGCAAAAATCTACCACAAATGTAAGAATAAACAAAAATGTGAAAGCATTGTACCCGCAAATGTCAAAATAATCATAAATGTCATAACATGTCAAACACAAGTGTAAAAATAATCACAAATGTAAACAATTTTGCCCACAAATGTTCAATTTTTGCACCCTCTTTCTTCGGTAATTTCGAATAACAAGCTATGTTCTGGCGTATGTGTGTGTGTGTGTGTGTGACTGAGTTTTGACAGACGTGTATCAATCAAATATGACTATTGACGTCTGGGATCGACCTTTAACATCACCATCCGAAAGACGTGACTGGGGTGCGCCATTACCACTGGCACGTGCATAATTTTCTTGTAACTATAGAAATTTGTCCTTTATTCTGAAAATCCAAACCATCATCGGTTAATAATGCTTACAAGAATCAGAAGAAAATAATTGTCCATTCGATATGTTTTAAACATTAATTAAAATAATTTTCTTTATACACACACACTCGTTAATTATCATCACGGACGTACGGGCGCATTTTCGCGAGGGGGACTGACGCCTTTTGTCCAAATATCAACTTTGCAGTTTTACAATCTTTGGGAGAGAGCGAAAATGTTGAAAATGCGGCACTTTATGTAATTTTATCATCAAAATTACATATTCGGGAACCTCGATGAAGAATCTGATATTTTTACATTATGGTGTGAATATTTGGCTTATTAATTGAATCAATGTGTGAACAGTGTGGGTTGAACGGGATCGTTCGGGAGTCCAGAACGCATAGCGATGAATTGACTTTAACTGTGGCAAAATGATACATTTTAAATGATACAGTTTGTTGAATGTACACTTTTGAATCTATATTTTTCCAAACGTTTCAATCATTGTTTTGTTGAATAGAAAAGAATTTCCTGCATATTTCCATGCATGTAATGACATCAAAGGTAAACATGGAAATTTTTACATTTGTAGGCGATATGTTTTTACATATGTGGTTAAACTCCATTTGTGGTTAAGTTCCAGAACTCTCTTTTGTTTTATATACAAGATGATACAAATATACTGTCCTCTGACACAAATATTAACTCCCTATGCAATATAGCCAACAGAAAGTTAAATAAAGTATGCTAATGGCTACAATCAATCGGCTATCTGTCAACTTCAAGAAATGCAATTTTATTATATTCAGCAAAAAAGACAACATTCCTGGTATAGATGAAATAAATATGAAATTGAACAATACATAAATTGCAAGAGTTGAAAAGATCAAATTTCTAGGCATTTGTATTGATAGTCGGTCGTCTTGGAAACCGCATATCCATGAAGTAGAAAAAAAGAAAGATATTATACATAGACTTCATTTTCTGTTTCCTCAGAATGTTCTTCGAAGTTTGTATTGCCCTTTAGTTCTGCCATATTCATCGTATTGCACTCTTGTGTGGGGCAATAACTATGCGTCTAATAAATATAAGTAAGCTAAATACAAAAGAAGATAATAAGAACTGTTTGCGATGTACCATCTGGAACTCACCCTAACCCCTTATTTCATGACTTGAGACTTTTAAAATTTGAATATATTGTCAGTTACCAACAGTACGTTTTTATGTATAAGTGCATTTACAAATTATCTTAATTGTAATCTTCATAATTATCCAACAAGATCCTAGATGCCTAGGAATCAAATTCCTAGGCATAGAACAATTGCGTTTCACAAGATATATTTGCTTTTGTGGTCCCAGACTCTGGAACAACTTAAATGACTCTATTATAACATGCTCTTCACTCCATACATTTAATCGTACTGTAAAAAATATACTCTGACAATATAGTCAATAGCACATATTACAGATTTCTTTCAATTTGTTTTTTTCTTTTCTTTTTGTATCTTTTAGATTTTTGTGTATATGTTATAATTTTTGTATAATAGTGTATATGTAAATATATACTGTAAAGACGACCCCAACACAAGCCATGTGCTTCCTGGGACCCTCACCTCCTTCCACCATGTTTTTTGTTAATGTATATTTCAATTTGTATTTGATTATGAGAAGGAAATAAATGTATTTTGAATCTGAAAAAAAAACAAAAAAGAATTTTTACATTTTTGGACGATTTAAAAAAAAAAAAAACATTTGTGGTTATTTTTACAATTTTGGTTGACAGGTTATAACATTTGTGGTTATTTTGACATTTGTATGCTCTACACCCCCCCCCCCCCCCCCCCCATGATTCCAGTGCCCCAATTCCTCAGTGGTAGATCGATTGATGATACGCTACACCCTGGCATGAACGAACTTTTTTTCAGAATTGAAATAGAATATAATTATGTCCTCCCTTTTGGCATTTTTGCAAAGGTTGAAGAAATGTCTCCGCCGGGAATAGAACCCAGGTCACTGGCTTAGAACGTGGGCATCCTGGGCATCCAGCTGGTTAAAGTGTGGAAGTAGTTCTGAAGGAGGTCACTGGAATGTCTTTCCATGCCTTCTGAATAGTTTCCAACAGATGAGGCTCGCTTGTTGGGCATTTTTCTCGCACCTTCCTGTACAGTTTTTTTTTTCATAGCATGATTTTCAGGACCCCTCCCTCTTCTGTTTTCTAAAGGTAGTTTTTACTTTGCCTTGAGGAATGTTTGGGGTCATTTTTCTACTGGAAGACAAACTTGTAGAGGTAGTTGTCGAGATAGTCACTGGAAATGTATTTCAGTGCCTTGCTGGACATTATTATCTGACCTTCCTGTCCAGCTCTTCCCATATCAGCTCTATCGGATTCAGATCCGGGGAATGGGGCGACCAATCCATGATATTCAGGAAGCATTTCTCTGCTTTTTTCTCCAGGTAGTTTAAGCACAACTTTAAGGAGTGATTTGGGTTATTGTCCTCCTAGTCTGGGAGCCTGTCCCGAAATAGTCTCCCCATTTTACCCATAAGATTTGACCCCGTAAAGTTACTAAGACCATCTAAGTCATGGGCAATTCCATGGTAACGGAATTAAAAATGAGAGATATTTTGCTCACACTTTTTGAAGGCTATGCACTAATTTTGGACTTCCGTCCCCTTCTCACCAATTCGTAATCTGCATATGTACTCATTCTTTCACCTGAACTCGTTCATACCCAAAAGGGTCCACTTACATTAACTATATTGAGGTATATAACTTTGGTAACGGAATTACCAGAAAATTGTTGCATTTTTGAAGTTCTCATTTCCATGAATCAGTCATGCATTGCGCGAATCCTGAGTGAGATGTGGGAAAAGTTTTTTCAGATTCTTTTGATTTAAGGATTTGCCTATTTGGGACTATTAACCCATTGCCTACGGGAACCGGGTGGTTCCTGTATTAGGTTTATTGGGAAAAGAGAATTCAGTAGTCAACGGGTTAAACTGATTTTCTTTAGTATAAATCTGAAATTAAATTTCGTTGTTGTTGTTTTTCCCATGTGGAATTGCCCTCATTGACAAAAAGGTTGTCAGCCTGACCGTAGCCGCCGGGTTTAGCCCCCAGAGCCCCCAAAAGAGACCCCAAAGTCGGATCAATTTCACCCCATCTCCCCCATTCACCAAACTTTGTCAGTAGGAAGTAGTATGACTGGACATTATAAAACACACAAAACTGACAAAAATTTCCATCGGGATGGGGTGTCAGACGGCCCCTAAAAATTGGGGTAAATTTTCCCCCTTGAAGCCCAGTGACCAAATTTTGTCAGAGAGAAGAGCTATGGATGTACATTAAAAAAATATAAAAATTTACAAAACTGTCCATCGGAAAGGGGGTGTCAGACCCCCTGAAATGAAAACCCCAAAGTGCCCTTTGACAATGCTTTGCCTCCTAAATGCTTTGTATGTAAAGAAACACCTTTTTCTTACCTTCTGTGATATGATAATTCAAAAGTGTTTTATTCTATTCACTTTAAATTTTCATAACATAGTTTTGAGTATAATAATCTTCTTGTGGTGCAATATGGTGTTAATTGGTCTTTTTATTAATGAGTTATTAAATTGTGAAAAATGTATTGCTTTCTCAAAAGTAGTCAAAAAATATTGTCAGGATTATGTAAACACACCCATTGTCCATCTTCACCTGTTTGACAAGGCATAATAGAAGAGCTTCAGGTATCTGTGGTATGCGACTGCCAGGCTGAAATGTACTATTCATGTGTTAATTGCACAGATACCAAGCAAGCTCCTCTATTATGCCTTTTCAGATGGTCAGTGGGTGTGTTTACATAATCCTGACAATATTTTTGGGTGCTTTTGAGAAAAGCAATACATTTTTCACAATTTAATAACTTAGCAATCAAAAGACAATGTTACACCAAAATGCACCTCAAAATTATGTTATGAAAATTTAAAGTGAATTGAATAAAACACTTTTGAATTATCATAGTCAGAATTTAAGAAAATGTTTTTTCTTTACATACAGAGCATGGGGCAGGGGGTAAAGCGTTGTCAAAGGGCACTTTGAGGTTTTCATTTCAGGGGGTCTGACACCCTCTTCTCTATGGACAATTTGGTAAGTTTTTATATTTTTGGATTGTACATCCAAAGCTCTTCCTTCTGACAAAATTTGGTCACTGGGCTTCAAGGGGAAAAATTTACCCCAATTCTTAGGGGCCGTCTGACACCCCAACCCGACGAAAATTTTTGTCAGTTTTGTGTGTTTTGTAATGTCCAGTCATACTGCTTCCTACTGACAAAGTTTGGTGCATACATGGCATAGGGGAGATGGGATGAAATCGACCCGACTTTGGGGTCTCTTTTGGGGGCTCTACAGGCTAAACCCGGCGGCTACGGTAAGGCTGACAACCTTTTTGTCAATGACTTAAATGGTCTTAGTAACTTTAAATTTACAGGGTCAAATCTTATGGGTAAAATGGGGTGACTATTTCGGGACAGGCTCCTGGCCTATGCTGGAAGACAAAACTTTTTTCATCTTCAGAAGGCATAAAAAGACACTTCCAGTGACTATCTCCCCAACTACCTCCACAACTTGAAAAGCCGGATGCCCAGGATGTGCAGTGCTGTGATCACTGCTAGGAGCAGGTTCTTAGATGAGAAGTCTAGAATCCGAAACGTGATAAAATAAAACTTTGAAAAATAAATAAAAGTGCATTTTATGACATACCATTATTCATTTAGTCATTATTTTCCCGGTAAGGGTATACTCAAATGCAAAGAATATGACTTCCCATGGATAAAGAAAACCAAAAATCATTGGTAGTTCCCACAATGTTGACGTGTTTCTTAGATGAAAATACTAGTATAGGAATGCTTATTGTACATTAGTCAACAAATTTTAAATATTCACTAGTACAAACAAGGGTCAGATTTTGCAGAATGCCAACAGGGCAAAAAATGCTGGCAGAACTGACTAAACCAGTAGCCTTCTAATTGCGCGGGAAGTGATTTTTTTTTTTTTTTTTTGGGGGGGGGGGGGTAGGTTGCCTTTTTAATGTGTGACTGCCTCTTGAAACGTTTTACATAATGTTAAACTGGTGTCAACCTGAAGGGTGATGTCTACTCTTCAGTTTGATACCCAATTGTTGCAGTGCAACATATCTGATGATAAATTAACTGTGGGTGATTTTGAGAAATCATTTCTTATCACAGGTGTACACAAACTTTTGGAGGGCAGTGTGTGTGTGTGTGTGTGTGTGTGTGTGTGTATATATATATATATATATATATATACAGTATATATATTAGATATAAAATTTAAAAATATATATATAAAATGAAAATGTAAAATATAGAATATAAAATATGAAATATAGATTATAATGAAAAATAAAAAATGATAAAATATAAAATCCACTTGTTGGATTAAAGCACAAAAGGGTTTTAAAAAATCTTATACATATTTTCCTTTCACACACACACACACATATATATATATATATATATATATATATATACATACATACATATATTTATAAAATGTGAAAGGAAATGAGAGAATTTTTTGCACAGGCTGACAAAATGTCTCTGGCGGGAATCGAACCCGGGTCACTGTCTGAGAACGCCAATGCTTTACCTCACCTTGATCGAGTGTGGATAATGGAGATTAATATCTTGTCAGAGTGCTCCGAAAGAGATGTTGATTTTTCTCCTATTTATAATTTACTTTGAATAATACTTGACGGATTTCAGCTCGAGAACCAGAAGAAAAGGACAAGGCTACCGGTGTTGAGCAATTCGAGTATGGCCCATGCTTACCAGTCAGTGGTGTTACTGGACGCAAGATGCGAGCTTTACCAAAATCATTGCTCTCATCTTCCTGTTCTATTGGTGGTATCAAGAATATCGGGTCAGGAAATTGTCGGAGACCACCGTCCGTTTGCCGTTTGTCCGGTTAGTTATTATACAAACTGGTTGGAAGAACTCGGGGGGAGGCGGGGGGGGGGGGGGGAGGGAAGGGAACTAAATTTACTGTCAAAAACAGAAATCTAAGAAAAAAATCTCTTCTCTACACGTGTACATACTGGGTAGGCCTATTTCTTCGTCGTTCTTACACTAGTTGCATTGCATCCTTTTTACATCTGAACATGCAACAGCAATGGCGTAATGAGCCAAAAAATTTGAGGGGGCTGAGCATAGGCATACGGGCCCAAACTCTGAATACTTGCAGGCGAGCGAAGCGAGCGAGCAAAAAAAAAATCGACCTTTTTTTTTAATGAAAATGTAATTTTGTAATATATCCAGTAGGTAATTTGAATTTTTATTCTTTCCTTTTCTTCTTTTTTTTTTTGGCGTGGCACTTTTTTTGGGGGGGGGGGGTGGGTGGCCCCCAAGCCTCCCACAAATACGCCAGTATGCAATAGTAGACTTTGTATGGGAAGAGAAGACACAACATGCATGACATGTAATGTGGGGGGGGGGGGGGGATGGGCATCCGAGCCAACGGTGATCCAGAAAAGAAAATCATTCCCAGGCCCTTATTTGCGTCGGAAAAACATGTCAGAGGTAAAAATGTCAGAGGTAAAAATGTCAAGAGTAAAAATGTCAGAGGTAAAAATGTCATAATATATTCAGGAGTGTATGCTTGTAGATTTATCTGGAAAATGACAAGTCTATTAATACTAAGCCCTTTTTTCATGTTGCCTTATTTCCCTCCTTTTACTTTTACTTTTGTTCAATCTTTCTTTCTGTTCTCTCAATAGACCTGTTTACTAATTTTATGCATACTTCTTGAACAAAAGTTTCTCTTGACGACTCAAAAGCAGGTGCACTAAATACATGAAATAGTTGGTAAGGATTCTGGATAAAAAACATACATAAATTGAAATACATATAGTAAACAGGTCTATTCTCCCAACATGAGCATTAAGAAGTGAACGATTTAAAGAATGACTTCCATGGGTCGGTGTGGCTTCGACCCAGCACGGCGGAATCCAATCGTACATGCCCTCATGTATGTTCCCACATTGTTGATTGTCTGATAGTCAAACAAAACACGTCGAGGAAACAGCCGTCCACCGTCAAGCCATCGGGGTCTAACTACGTTTACTCACCCACTACACGTTAAACTACGTTAAACAAATGCATCTTGAATTTGATAAAAAAATTTAGTTTGAGAGGCCTCAAAAATCATATTTTAAATTCCTTATTCGCAACATGGTACATAGCTTAGCAAAAACAATTATTATTATTTTATATTTACATCTTCTGCCTTTCAAAACTAACTGCGTTACAAAACATTCGAAAGCACATGGCAAACTACCGGACTAGATAATCATCGTTTGCCAATTGTTGTTCGAGAAGAACAGTTTTGATATTGTTTGTTTCCAGTTTTCATGGGCGTAGGTCTGTCAACTGACCGCAAAGTGTTACATGAACTTTGCAATAAAATATTTCGCGAAGGATAAACATGTCTGCTTGTATTTATTTTGATATGTTAATGGTATGACTGGCCTTGCAGGGTGAATGCGAAATCTAAATCTGAGAAAAGTATCGTAGAAACGGGTGGTAATATAGGAAAGTTTCCTTAGACTATACCTCATTCGATTCTCAAAACTCTACAATCAAATACACATGAAAATTAGAACTAATAACATGTGCGAAAGTTGGGGGTGGGGTAGAGGTTTACACCCTCATTTATTAACATTTTGAGAAATTTAAGATTTTTCTGTGACTGACTGAATGATTGTGCACAGTCTTCATTTGGAGTTTTGAATGAAGCATCGATGTTTTTTACAAGACGTTTACAGAATGTATGATGTGTGCATGTGTGTGTGTATGTATGATATAAGTCACGGGATTAGTATGTATGATATAATAATAATAATATTCCGCTTTTATATAGCGCCTAATACATCGGCGATGTCTCTAAGCGCTTTACAGATATATTATTACCCCGGTCATCGGATTCTGGCTTGCCCGCACACCAATGTATGCACATTCTCCCCGTGGCGCTCACATTGCTAAGCAAACGACATTAACTTTCGCATCCTACCGGGTACCCATTTAACACCTGGATGGAGAGTGGCAAATGTAGATTAACGTCTTGCCAAAGGACGCTAGTGCTGTGGTGGAATTTGAACCCCGGACCTCATGGTTCACAGTCCGGGGACTTATCCACTGATCCACAACATCTCTACAAATATAAGGATATAAACACAACAACAACAATAAAAAAAAGTAACCCCCCCTAATCAAAATGGCGCAACTTTTTAACGAAAAGGTTTTGAGCAACATAACTTGGTAGGAGTGTTCCTACACTTATTTACTAATTTTTCTGTGAAAATGAGATTGATCCATTGAGTCATACATGAGTGAGCAAACATTAAAGGCTAAATTGTCACGTTTCAAAAATCACAAGGGTCAATGTGGGGATTCTGTGAAACGAGTTTTCAGCGGATTCGGTTTCTGGTGCGTATTTATGTGTTGTTGTTGTTTATTATCCATCGCTTGACCCCCTCACACCTATCCCGACACTTTTCTCATGATTATGGTTGGATGAGCACAATTTAAACAAATTCAACACTCGTGAATTTAAAAATTTCAAAATCCGTTCGGCTTATTGAAAAAAAATTACTCCAGTTATTTTTACCAAAATGTATCATCACAAGTTGTGTGAACATAAGAGGTTGTCATCGTGTCATGGTTGAGTAAGCACACTTTAAATATGGCGCAAGAAATGCTAAATGTACTGTTAATACAGCATAAAAAGTGATCCTTGTGACTTTTGAAAAGTGACATTTTTGCCTTTAATGTTTGCCCACTCATGCATGACTCTATGGATCAATCTAATTTTTACAGGGAAGTTAGTCAATAGGGTTAAAAATACCAAATTATTTTGCTCACAACCCTTTCGTTAAGAAGTTGCGACAATTTGATTAAGGGGGGAGTTACTTTTTTTGTTGTATATATATATATATATATATATATATGTATGTATATAAATATATACAGATACATGTATATGAAATTATATGATATACATGTATATTGTTTCCCCTGTTCATGGGAGGGGGGGGGGGGCTATTTTATGAAAAAAATTTCATTCAATGCTTTCTGTATA
Source organism: Heliocidaris tuberculata (assembly GCA_025618425.1). Taxonomy (NCBI): domain Eukaryota; kingdom Metazoa; phylum Echinodermata; class Echinoidea; order Camarodonta; family Echinometridae; genus Heliocidaris; species Heliocidaris tuberculata. The sequence goes on from CM046836.1 coordinate 22,651,775, forward strand.
GTTTTGAATTTCAGTTATTCATTTATAGAAGATTTTACAAGATAATTTGCTTTATTTGTTATATACTTTCATTGAAATGTTAATTAATGTATAATCAATGAGTGGAAAAATAAAGATCATTAAAAAAAAAAAAATTAGCCACGGAGGATTATCTAGTGTTAATTGGGGATGCGGCATCAGTGTGACCAGCGCTAAAAATGGAATTTTGCTAGGGAGCAGCGCAAAATTCTGCTAAATCAAAAAAAAAAAAAAAAAAAAAAAAAGAGAGAAGGTTATCAGCATTTTGGGATGTATTTTTACTCAAAAATTCTCTGACAAGCAAAAAAAAAAAAAAAAAGAAAAAAAAAAAAAAAAAAAAAAAGAAAAGAAAAAAGAAAAAGATTATCAGCATTTTTTTGGGGGGGGTATTTTTTACTCACAAATGCTCTAAGACAAGCAAAAAAAAAACAAAAAAACAAAAAAAAAACAAAAAAACAAAACACCAGAATTATGCTAAAATTCTGCTAAATTTTGTCATAATTATCCTAAGCATAATGCTAGATGCTAAAGCGGTCAAAATTCTGCCGGGAAGCAGAATTCTGCTAACTCTGGCAACGTTGTGCGGCATTGTGTCACCCTCCCCCCCCCCCCCCCCTTCACTAACAAAAGATAATTTTCGTGGCTACGCGCTTGGTATAAATTAGCCTTTGATCAAGGTGATTGTGCTGCACTGTTGATCCGATCCCCTGGTCGATCCTCGAAACGCGCGGAATAATCCATAGTCCTGATTATTGCGCGGGAAGTCTTGCTCCATCACAACGCCTTTGAGAACCCGTCAGCGTTACTTGTTGTTTTATTTTTAACTTTGTAATCTTTCGTCGATTTTCTACGAAAAGTTTTCATGAATAATTCAGTTCCTGGTAGAGAAAATGAACCAATCAGAAGCTTCTTAGGCATGGCGTGAAGAGACCGCTCAGCTGATTCCAAACATGGGAGAAGTAAAAATTTGTTATCGCAAATAGAAAATGATAATTTCCACATAAAAGAAAAATATGACTGTTGACTATTTTCTTTTTGAAAAATGAGCAAACATTTATTTATGTGTAGATTTTTTATCAAGAGAAAAGAAAATTATAAATACTTTCAACTTTATCCCGCTATCTACCTCTTTTTCGGTCCCCACTGAATAATGGACGAGCTCAATCTTCTTCGTTACGGCTCCTTTTACTTGATTGGTTAAACGCACTGAACAATAGAGCTGCAGTGTTTAAATCTGTGGGTTAAACGTACAAGTTGTACTGCCTTATGATTTGGGAAGATAGTTGAATTATTCATAACCTCTTGGTCGTCTTGAATATATGAATATTGATTACGTTGACGGGTTATCAAAGGTGTTGTGATGGAGCAAGACTTCCAGCGCAATAATCAGGACTATTCCGCGCGTTTCGAGGATCGACCAGGGGATCGACGGAGCAGCAGTGCAGCACAATCGCCTTGATCAAAGGCTATAGGTATAAGTATGTATGCATAGATTTGGGGTTTTGTGGTTGTCCTCGTGTGTATGTTCACGAGAGAAATCTTGGTGCCTGAATGCCCCCGGCCGGCCCGCTTCTCCGAACGGATTTACCCAACTCATTACAAACGAACTCAAAATATTGAGAAATATCACAATTTTTTTATCCAGAGTTCCTTAATTATTCAACTTTGCAGATTAGTTTCCATAAATATTTCTATTCAGTTGGCCCTGGGTGACTAATTGATTTACCTCTGACATCCTCTGGCATTTTTACCTCATACATTTCTTCCTCTGACATTTTTTTCTCTGATATTTTTACCTTTGACTTTTTTCCTCTGACTTTTTTCTTCTGACATTTTTTGCTCTGACATTTTTTTTTACACCGAACCGCGTATGTGGAGGGTGTAATGTCAGTGATAAATGATTATTCCAATTAATTACTGATAGCTGGCAAAGCAACCAATTGATACCTGACATGCACTTTGTTTGAATTAAAGGGGAATGAAAGGCAACAAACATTAGTCCATAATCATGCAGATAATTGTCATCCTATTATAAATATCTTGAAATTACTCCTGTTTGATTATTTAAGAAGAAGAAGAACAATGTCTCAAAAAGTAGCAGTTTCCTTGCTAGACATTATCCCATGGGGCTGCCATTTTCTTTACAAAGTAATGTCAGAGTAGTGCTATATTTGTGAGATACCCACTGACCTGTATACTATAGCTATTAAGATGACACTCAATATTTTCTCGTTATAAACCTTTTTTTGTAGTCATGTACATTTAAATGAAGATACTTTTATCCTGTCATATAACATGTTTCTGTCAATATATTTGATTCAGCTGTTTCATAGGTGGGGGCACTTTCTTTTGTTATTCAGGATTTGGCATACACATGTTGTTGCCTGGTCAGACAAAGGTATGTCAATACAGTCAATTCTCCAAAGAAGTGACAAAGACATACATACAACTGTTCGTAGATATCACCTGTGCGAGATGCTGGGGGTACCAAGATGGCTGCCATTTTGCATTGGTGGCTTTAGTTGTACAATAGCTATTCATTATGCAACATCATATCCAATGTGTACAAGTAAATGGACATGTACTACTATGACATCACAGTTTTTCAAAATGGCAGCCCCCATGGGAAAATATCTAGCAAGGAATCTGCAAACTTTAGAGAGATTGTTCTCCTTACTGAGTAATCAAATGGGAGTATTTTCAAGATATTTTGATCAAGCTGACCATTTTCCACATGATTATCAGCTAATGTTTGTTGAGTTTCATTCCCCTTAATAAATCTGATGATATCTGCGCAAGCCACATTGTTAATGCACTCTACAAAAATATCATAAGCAATTATAGCGTTATTCGTTGGAACAGACCCTCACCCATCAAAACTTTTTGGTGAATTTTTTCCACACGTCGTGTATTTTATGCTGTGTAGTGTTATAGTTTTTTTTAATGAAATAACAGTCGGCAAACAAGCTCAAGAGGAACTTAATAACACCTATACTTCATCAAGTAATATCACGTTTATTATTGTAATATGTGAGATGTGTACATATTTTTTTCCACCTCAGAATCATCTGCTAAGATATTCATAACAGATGATTACAAGAAGCGTATCTATGTTGGAGAAGTACATGCATTGGATCTCGACTTCATCGCCTATATCCCGTGGTCAACATCTATAACCTACGACTGCGTGGCAAGAAAGATCTACTGGACCCATGATAGACAAGTGTATCGTGCAGGTGTGAATGGTGAAAACAAGCAGCAGGTCACTTTGGATAACAAGACAAGTAAGAAGTAGTCAGGGAGGCAGTCCCGAAATCATACCCTCCTAAACCGTCTAAGTCATTGACAAAGAGACAGATCCCCAAACTGGGTCAATTTAACCCCATCTATACGGTGACCCGACACATGCTCCGACGTCAATTGCTCCGCAAAAAGCGACAATTGCTCCGCGACATTTGCTCCGCGACATTTGCTCCGACGTCAAATGCTACTGCGTCAATCGCTCCGCCGACAGTTGCTCCGCCGACATTTGCTCCGTCGACATTTGCTCCGCAGACATTTGCTGCGGCGACAATTGCTCCGCATGTAGGGACAAATGCCCCGGTGACAAATGCTCCCCTAACGACATTTGCTCCGCCGACAATTGGTCCGCCGACGTTTGCTCCGCAGACAATTGCTCCGCCGACATTTACTCTGCCCAAAAAGTGTCCCGTAGAATTTGCTCCTACCAATTACTCCGCCTAAAAAAGTGTCCCGTAAAAGACAAATGCTCCTACTACAATCGCTCCACCGACAATTGCTCCGCCGACAATTTCTCACCCCAAAATGAAGACAATTGCCATGGGACGTAGACAACCGGGGGATGGGGGGGGGGGGTATGTATCCCCCAACTTTTGAGGTGGGGGGGGGGATGGTGTGTACAAACATCCCCCACTTTTTCACCCCTCAAAAAAAAAAAAAATGTTGGAAAATATACATTTCTATTATACGTTGTAGATATATATATAATTTGTTATATTATATCTATTAACATTCAAATTGATATATTCTTTATTTCAATGTAGATATTATTTATTTATGTACAATATTGTAGATTAATATGAATTTATTAATATTTATCTACAATTCTGTCGTTTCTTCTGATTTTTCCGAATATATTTTTACACTACTAGAAAGTGAAAACCATTTACTTCAAATTATGCGCCACAGGTGTTGATCAGGGAGGGGTATGGAGATATAATTTTTAAAAAATGAAAGGGGGGGGGGTGGCCTGTGTTACCATCCCCTAATATATTTTTAGGTGATTTTTTTCAAAGCCATAATGCAGAAAAATTATTTAGGTTAAAGGAGAATGAAACCCTGGGAAAATCCAATTAAATGAAAGGGAGGATAGAGAAAAGCAATAAAAAAAAAAAGTTCCATCGAAATCGGTTACGAAATGAAAAAGTTATGAAAGTTTGAAAAGTCTCGATTTACTTTCTATGTCGATCCTCATATTGGCAATGTTGCTTCAAAGTGAGATGATTAGTAGTACAACTCTCCATATGTTTGTACACAACCTTTTAAATTTTCCCTATTATATCTCAAGGTGCAGCTTGTCTCCAATCTTAGCTCAAGATATATCATGCGTGGGAAAATGTATTTGACACAACATATGTTGAGTTCACAAAAAGATCAGCAACATCTGTAGAGATATTGGAGAAAATATGAAATTTTGTGTACAAAACATATTGAGAGTTGTACTACTAAACCCAGTGGCGGATTTAGGGGGGGGGGCACATCCGGCCCGTGCTCCCCCCCCCTTTTCGACTGTGGTCCCCTTTTAGAACGAACCCCCCTTTTTTTTGCTTGTCAGAGAATTTGTCGACAATTTTGTTTCCCCCAGACCTCCAAAATTCGCTCAGTGGGGGGGGGGGGGGGGGGGGGCGGGGAGTGGAGGGGGTTGTTGTTATGGGGGTCCAGTTCCCTTCCATAATTCTCTGACAAGCAAAAAAAAGAAGAAGGGTTTTCGTTCTAAAAGGGGGCCACAGTCTGGCTATAAAATCGCCAACGATCGCCAATCGCCAACGCTATGCATAAGTTAGACTATCGATGGGCGTAGTTGTGAACGCCGGCAACACGCAACGCATTCGTTTGAATAAGTTATCGAAACGTTTTATATGATAAGTTATGTATACGCCCAAAATTGAAAAAAAAAAAATATCTGTAGTTCAGCGTATGCCAGCGTTTTAGAGAAATTTGAATACGTCGGGCATACGCTGACTAAATCGTCAGTATGTGACAGTGCCATAGGTGGGGGAACAGTAAAAAGCCGCGTGTCTCAGCTGGATCCAATGATTAATTTTTAGATGTATTTAAATGTATGCAGGTTTATCTCTAGAGCCATTGGTAACAACCTATTCAATTCTCATGCTATACATCATGGCATCTCTATGGATGTAATCCACTTTGCTTACATTAGTGAGCAAAATTTGAAAGCAGAGCCATTCATGGTGTAAATGTAAACTTATAGACTCCATTGGATCAATTATCTAAGTATGATTTCATTGAATGAAGACAAACTCCCATAACCCTGATTCAACTAGGTACAACTGTCCCATATTTACAGGTGTGGATGCAATCGCCATTGCTGAGATCTCAAGGACACTCTACCTCGTGATTTCGGATCCGGAATTTTACCAACAACGAATAACATCAGTGTCAATAGAACATGACAGCCCTATACCAGGAATTGAAAGAGACTTTTCAGACGATATTAATACGGAGATAGAGTATTTGTTAGTTGACGAAGAACAAGGGTAAGCGATTAAAGTAACTCGCGTAATCATCAGTATTATCTAATTTCTGATCTACTTTCTTATTTTTTGTAATCCAGAGGCGGATCCTGCAAGGGGGCGCGAAATGGCCGCGCCTTTTTTACTATCGAGATTTTTTTTTTAAAGGTTAACCCCCTCCCCATTCGGAGTAGGCTTGGGAGGGTCTGCGGAAATATTTTAATAATTAAAAAAAAACTTATTGTGGATCCTAATTCCCCCCTTCACTGCTGAAACAACCTGGAGATCGGAGGCTGCCGGGATTTCCGACATCGGTCCCTTTTCCTTTCTTTGCCCCATTTACACTTGCCCGCATTTTGGTCCGGCACTGCCCCGCATTATTGCGTACCAGTGCGTGCCATTGAGTGGTCATCGCCAATTTTTGGGTCAAGTCTGTTTCACGAATAGTTCACGCTTTGTTTACGCCCAGGTTAATCACTGTTCACGCTGTCACGACTGCTCGGACTGACGTATGTTTGCACCTCTCACTTCGTGGGATGGGCCATTTTGAAATGTTAATTAGAGAATCACTGAACAGGTTCAGTGAGCACCGCCGGACAGATTTGCATCTATAATTACCACCTTCCATGCGATAATGAGCCAATGCACCCCTCAAAATATGGTTCAGCCAATGAATGCCCCGAGGAATTTCATAGACATATGAATATAAATGACAATATATGAATCAAGCTCTTTAATTGAAGCTAACTTATGTCACATAAATAGTTCAAAAATAACTTTAATTTTGTAATTAAAAAATGTTTTCAAACTTTATGAATAATTATGGATTATTTGTCTGTCTATATTCATCGGCAAATATTTTTACTTTTGCAATTTATTTAAACTAAACTGACTTATTTCTGTTGTACCGAGATATGTAATTTACATAATTTCACCATTTTTAGCCGAGGTCAAATTACGACATCGACGTAGCCAGCACGGGAAAACAAGGTCATTTTCATCTCTGATGAGGGGGTGGCTCATCGTCGTCTTAGATGAGGGGTGACTCCAAGGCCTGTATGTGTGTGTGTGTGGGGGGGGGGGGGGGGGGGAGAGATATTGTTTTTACCCCGATTGATGTATGTGTTCACGAAGCCCCTATTTGAGTGGGGTCCACTTGGCGGAGCCCCCTGAAGCTCCCGAGATTTGGCCTTTTTGAACCTTCAAAAAATGCCATTTTATACACTAAATTTATATATATGTTCTGATTATCTAATCAACTTTAAAAAGTGGAAAAATATATCACTCGGGGTAAAAACAATATCCCCACAGGCCTTGGAGCCACCCCTCAACTAAGATAACGATATGCCGCCCCTCATCAGAGCTGAAGAATGCAGATGACCTTGTTTTCCCGTGCTTCCTCATATTCCGGTAAACTTTTTCTCTTTATTACTGACTTTGTGGCCGTGGGCTCAAATTCTATCATTAAGATATCAGAAATAATGTCAGGCAAATTGGCAAATTGGTCTAACTTTGATAGAGTCCGGTGAAACTCTTAAACCAATTAAATGTGGATTGAACCTTTAGGGGTCAGTGGTTTATAAACTGTTCATATTTCATTACAATATTCTGTTTGAATTATCTTGGATAGGACAGGGGCCGCGGAGCGTTTTTTTAAGGTGGGGGGAGGGGTGACGCTTCTTGCCCGAATATCAACCATCCTGTTTCTACATTTCGACTGAGCGAAGCGAACGAGCACCAAAAAAAAAAAAAAAAAAAAAAAAATAGGCCTACGCACTTTATCATGGCAGAAATGTTATTTCGTTATCAAATACACAAGATAATAAGATATGTAAATTGTATAATCGGTAACCTCGCTGCCAAATATGAGGATATTCGGGCACCTAGTATGAGGGTGTTTGCTGCCCGAAACCCTACCGTTTCTACATCTTGCTAACGAGCAAAAAACAAGACACATTATTGTCTCTGAAATGTGATTCCAAAATAAACTAGATAGTCATAACAGTTGAGCACCTTCCTGCCCAAATATAAGGATAGCCGGACATCCCGCTGCCTAAATATAAGGATATTTATTTATTTATTTATTTATTTCCGTTTTATTTACACAGGGTAGCCCTTTCAGTTGTTAAACTGATTTACAAAGGGGCTCTGCGATATTCATGCATCTCGCTGAGCACTGAGACATGAGGTTTTTCGCTTGGTATTTTGGTACTGGCACCCACTGGCACGGCTAGGTTGCGACTAGGTTACGTATATTTTCACCAGGTGTTCACGAATGTAGCCAAGAAATTTTGTCGTGCCCAAAAATTAAACATGTTTAAAATGCTGTCACGCACTTCAAGTATTGCATGACCCACATCCTCTAGTATCCTCCCGCACGCTACCACGAATACTTCACGCACTTAACGATGCGCAAACTATGCGGAAACCAAAATGCGGGAGAGTGTAAATGGGGCATTATGCCCCATTTAAGCTTGCACGCATTTTGGTGCCGCACCGCCCCGCCCCGCAGTACTGCGTACCAGTGTGTGCTGTTGAGCGGTCATCTCCGAAATTTTGTGTCAAGTCTGATTTACGAATAATTTACGCCATGTTTACGCCAAAGTTAATCATTGTTCACGCATCAATCAGTCATTCATTTTCACGATTGTTCGAGACGGACATGATTAGATAAGTAGTGTCTCCTTTCGTGAGGTTTAAATTGCATCATCTCTTGATGCGAAATACTAGGAATTGCAGTATACATGAGCAGAAGGATAAAAATCCCTGAAAATTTTGAGTCTATTTCCAAAGCAGCACGTTGTGCCATTCACGAATAAGAGCGATTTAATTGTTACATACCGTTACAGTACTAGCCTTTTGACAAGGCCTCACGGCTTAGGTTTATGTCCGACAATTTAGCGCGGCTGAAATGAGACTATTCACTAAAACCCGAGTGAACGCGCGAGCGAGCGGCGAAGCCGTGAGGCCTTTTCGATATTGGTTAGGAATTCTTATTACAGCCATCGTTTTGGGGGTAAATTCCCTACCAAAATGGTAGCAGCCAATCAGCAATCGAATTGTTCCTATGACGTCAGCTTATATTAAGTATGCAAATTTGGACGCAAATGAGTTCAGTCAACATGGCGGCTTGCCCCAGTGATTCTCGGGAAGACTTCATAGAAGATATCCTACTAAATAGTACCGTTTTTGCAGCCCAGAAGCTGAATATCACAGGATTCAAGGATTTGCAATTGAAGGCATTATTTTCAGTGCTTCGAGGACAAGATACATTCGTCAGCCTTCCGACTGGCTACGGTAAAAGTGCCATCTTTCAGGCAATACCTTTGTGCAAAGACCATCTCCGAACACGAACACAGGCGCAGAGTGGGCAAGCTGCTTCAGAGCTGCGAACCACCGACTTGATCTCATCGCCTCCCCCCGCGGCGGCCGAGGGGAACGTGGGCCCATCCTCTGGTACCGCGGAAAGCCGCAGCATTGTGGTCATCATATCCCCGCTTGTGTCTCTCATGAAGAACCAAGTTGAGACTTTGACATGGGTGTTTGATAAATTATCCCTCTATATTTTTTGTAATTCCTAAGCTGATAAGTCGAGTTATTAAGCGTACTTCACATTCAAAAACGTTTTTCTTCATTTTACGTCCATTATTTAATTATTTACTCCGTTACTAAAACAAACAAAAACAATTCTTTCACTAGTACTCACCTGTGTCAAGAATGAACGAATCGCCAACGAAGCCGTAGGTTTTGATTGGTCTATTGAGCCCCAGCTGGTATATTTGCATACAGCTATGCATGATTCATGAGCTAGAGGAAGCCGAGAGGGGAAAAAAAACCCAATATCGAAAAGGCCTCGCGGCTTCGCCGCTCGCTCGCGCGTTCCTCGGAATCTGGCCAAGTCACCGTATCAACAGCTAGTCTCGTCTAAGTCGTGCGCGGCGTGGAATATAATCTAAGACGCGAGGCCTTGTCAAAAGGCTATTACAGTACAGTCTCTAAACTGCATGTAACGCAGTGTGAAACATGCACGCCCAAGCACTATTTTCGTGTACAAATTGACAATTCTTTTGTTAAATTTTGCAGTTTTCACTGACAATGGTTCATTTAATATACATTTTAATTTTTTTTGAACTATGTAGGAGTGAAATATAGAATAATCGTTGCCAATTTGAGGAGAAGAAAAATCTGAATTGGTTAAACGTGAAAAGGTCACGTGATCTGATCACATGTTACACATGAGTAAACTATGCGCATGTTAATCGAAAACTGTGCGGGGTATATGAGTATTAGAGTGCGTAGAATTGAGCTTGGCAGCAACAAGTGGGTCAGGGTGCACAAAAGTGAAAACAACACTGTTGCCTGGAGGCATGTGCCCCCACACATGCTGCTTGCAGTACAGATATTATAATAAAATAGAATTTTGCACATAATGCAACAAATTTCATCAATAATAAGAACAAAATAAATTAGATTAAATATTAAAAAGTAGATTTCAAAAATGCTATATAGAAAAGACTTGAACATTCAGATAAAGACTTCAACATTCCCCTGAAAATTCAGAAGAGTGTAATCCTATATGGACTATTACCTGTGAGTGGCATGAGATAATCATAGCTGTTCAAGAACAGAATATTACGAATTGATGTTTGAGTGTAATAAAAGTACATGTATAACTTGGCAATATATGCAACATTTTGATCGAGACGCCCCCCCCCCATCCCAAGGGGGAAAAAAGAAAAAAAAGGCATGCAAAGTATTTTTTAAAAATTAATAAATATATGAGTAGGAATGTAGGCAAAGTTAGCTGCTAATATAGTCATATATGAACAGAAATGATTTAAATGATTTAAAGAAATGATTTAGTCTGACAATATTGCAGAATGAAATATGCATATATATATATATATATATATATATATATATATATATATATATCTCTCTCTTTATATATAATACGCTAAGGATTTTGGGTCTTTTTTTTTTGTTCGAATAGGCGCCTCCCCTGGCTCTTTAGGTCCCCACCTTTTGGTACCCACGGGCGGGGAATAGTCCCCAGATGATTGGGAGGCACTTTTTAAGTGCTGAAGTGCCGTCCATATTTCATAAATTCATTTTTAAACATTGAATTTCCGGAGGGAGTAATATTTCTGTTGATGGAACAGCTCACTGTCGTAGCACGGAAAAGTACCTTCTGTTATGCCCCCAACCCATACCGATTACCTGTGAAAGGGAGAAACTTCATTGGTGTATTGCCAAAGAACAACGTGACGTATTCTCCAAGGCCATATCCGCATGTGTATATTAGCTTCAGTGTATACAGCACACGTGTTATTTGGTCGCACATGTACATGTACTGTTTGTTCCATGTACTATTTGTAGCTTCATGGTTACATAACAGTTTAGTGCGTGTGTAACTCTATTTTTTCACGGCGGGGGGGGGGGGGGGGGCGGGGGGGGTGGGGATATGTCTCATTGAAGCCGGTACACGTACATGAAAACGGATAAAAAGGGTACCTTTTCAACAATAAGTGCATAACCCGGATTACGCGTTTAGGGTATCAAAAAAAGCAAATATCAAGAAAAAGGGTATAGCAAATTCAGAGATGATAGATCCGCGGAAGGGGAAGGGGGGGGGGGGGATATAGTTCGGTAGTGTGTTCCAAAGTAGGTTAAATTTCTTTTACGGTTCCTTTTTGGCTAAAAAGAGGTCTATGATGATGATGTAATGCTCAAATAGGATGTAAAATACCTTAAGCAAGATATAAAATCGCCGTTAACACTGCAATCTGCTTTTTAATTCAGCAAGTGATTTACGCGGATGATGTACAGGTCTCAATGAGACATCTGGGGGGGGGGGGGGCGGTCGTCGCGATCGATTCGGATCGATTCTGGTGCCCGTAAACTTTTCTGCCTTTTATTTGTGAAAATTCGGCTCCTTTGGAAGTTTGATTTATGTAAGCATTCCATTCTTTTTTTTTTGGGGGGGGGGGGGCTGTTTCTTAGTTGAACTTAATTCTTTTTGTGATACAATTGTTTTGTTTGTTTGTTTGTTTGTTTTTTGTTGTTGTTGTTGTTGTTGTGGGGGTTGATGTTCGATGATGCAGGGTGAAGCCGGGAGGAACATGTAACTGTTAGATGTATTACGCGGATGATGTACAGGCCTCAATGAAATATCGGGGGGGGGGGGGGCGGTCGTCGCGATCGATTCGGATCGATTCAGGTGCCCGTAACCTTTTCTGCCTTTTATTTGTGAAAATTCGGCTCCTTTGGAAGTTCGATTTTTGTAAGCATTCCATTACTTTATAAATTGAACTTTCAAGGTTTTGTTTGTTTGTTTGTGTGTTGTTGTTGTTGTTGTTGTTGTTGTGTTTTTTTTTTGGGGGGGGGGCTGTTTCTTAGTTGAACTTAATTCTTTCTGTGATACAATTGTTTTGTTTGTTTGTTGTTTTTTGTTGTTTTTTTGTGGGGGTTGATATTCAATGAGACAGGGTGAAGCCGGGAGGAACATGTAACTGTTAGATGTATAAAAAAAAAAAGGGGGTGGGATTTCGGCTACTTCATATTTTAGGACTCTTTATTTTCACTTAGGAATATCGGTTGCCACGATGTAAAGAAGAAGCCCCCCCCCCCACCACCCAAATTTGCTTCGAAAATATTTCCACTATGATGAATACGTATAGGATACTAACCCTCGCGCTGGGGGTGACGGGAGGCCGATGGGGTGGGGGAGGGGGCACGGTAGGGAAAGGTCAATCCGTCGGTCCTCCCAAGACTTATAAGGGGGCCATAATCGCCCTGAAAAGAAAATGACAATAAATTCATTTTAAAAAAAAAATTTTGCGTCCTAAACAAGGGATGTACCGCTAATTATGCATGTTATGTTTTTATGGCCTTAATTTCTCTGAGTATTAAACCACAAAAACATGGCAAGATCAAATCGCTCACTCTAGCTCTATTCATGGATATACTATTCGAACATAATTATATCCATGCTCTGTGTGCGAGAATCCCGCCCAGGTGTAAATGAGATCGTGTGTCATCCACAGGCCACAGGGCCGACGTAACATAAATATCATTATTCAGTCATTCATAAAGTAAAACAATCGTCATTTAGTCTTCATCAAGATGAAAATGTATTTTCTTCAGAACTCATGCAAGATTTGGATGAATAACACATACTCACATGTTGTAAATACTTCTTGGTAAAAAAAATAACACATTACCCGACTTTTTTCTTTATTCACTTGATTATTGTGACAAATATACGGTACTGTGATTAATCATTAACACAGCTAGCGCCCGTGGATGATATGTCCACGGGCTGCTTCAGCTAGTATATATATATATATATATATATATATATATATATATATATATATATATATATATATATGTATATATATATATATAAATATAAATATATGTTACTGTTGCAAAGTAAATCTGGAAAGAATGGAACACAAATGGGAGATTGCCATATAAAATTTTCATTTTTGATTATGATATTGCTTCACCCAGAGTTCAAGAACAATTTGGGGTATGAACTTTAAACTTGGTGCTAATATGTATCACCATAAGAAGACGATCTGATTAGATTTTGGGGTACGTTTGTCAAAAGTCAAAGGTCACAGAGGTCAATTTTTGAAATGTCAGGTGTTAGCCTCGTTCTCGGGGTAACTCAAGAACCATTTGAGGTATGAACTTAAAACTTGGTGTTAGTATGTATCACCATATGAAGACAATCTGATTAGATTATGGGGTATGTAGGTCAAAAGCCAAAGGTCACAAAGGTCATGGAGAAGTTTTATCTTATCATTTTTCCTGTACCTTTTACTTCATTCTCTTATTCTCATCTTTTATTAGCACCCTTAATTTTTAGTTGGTAAAAGGTGCACCTGTAGTCTTCTAGGCATTATTGCCATCTTGAAAATAACAAACCTGTCCACAAATTTTCAAGCAGATGTGATGATCACGCGGACACAGAATTTTGGAGTGTGGACGGCCGCCACTTATATACCCCTACAAAATGTGCCGAAAGCCGTAAGATCTTCTTACCAACGACTTGAGAGTGCCGTGAGTTGCACATACGGATGCTTTACAGCCGACTTACGACCAAAAAAAAAAAAATCTTAATATGGCCGTAAGAATGCCGTCGGAAGATCCCGAGGCACCCTTACGAAGAACGTCAGAACTCTTGGGCAATCGTACGACAGAAAGGCACCTCATTTTCTCAAGAATGCCTCAAGTTGCTCTTGCGAATTGAATGGGAGCCGTACGAATTTCCTAAGAAGGCCGTAAGAAACCATGGCCTCCCCCCTCCACGAAATGTCTGCACACTCCACAATTCGTAGGAAGTGGGAGATTCGTACGAACACATCGTCCGTAAGAATCTTTGTGACCATAGCTTGACACGTATGCCATGTGCATGTAAGCATGGACCTACTGATGTAAAGCCTCCTTTACAAATACCATTAAGAACTGCTACGAACGCCGTACGAACGATTTTTAGACAATTTCGTAAGATCTTCTCAAGAAGGCCGTACGAAACCAGCGTTCGCAGACCGTTCGTAGACCGTTCGTAAGTTCGCAGCCTGGTCGATGGTCTTGTCCAAGATTTTTTTCCACGTCGTACGAAACCCCCTCTTCGAAAGTCGGCCATACGAATGTCGTAAGACCATCGTAAGAATCACGCAAGATTTTGTACGGTCGATAGACAATTCTAGAAGCCTTTAATTCTTACGATGATCGTAAGAACGCCTTAAGTTGTTCATAGAGGGCTCTTACGGCGTTCGTAAGAACGCCTTACGGAGATTCGTATGGCGCTTGGCGTTTGTAAGGCGTTCGTAAGGTGCTCGTAAGACGTAGGTACACAATTTGTGCAATTGTTGAGGAAGCAGCGAGAGGGGGAGAGCTGCAGCAACAGTCTCATCATCAAGAACTAAAGCAGCTGCTACAACCGCTCGATGTTCTTCCTCCTCTACTTGCAGATGCAGCTGCAGCTGCTGCAGTTGTAGTCTCCTTGGCACTACTACCATCTTGAAAGTATCAAACTTTCAAAAGTAACAGAATTTTCGACAGTACACGGCAGCGCTTTTTTTCAACCCGACAAAATATACAAAATCTTGCGTCATGGCACTTAAGTGTGCCATGAGTTGCACGTACGACCATCTTGCGACAACAAAAATCGTAAGATGGCCGTAAGTCTGACGAAAGAATAACTCAAGGCATTCTTACGAAAAACGTACGAACTCTAGGGCCATTGTATAACCGAAGATCACTTGGTTTCTCAAGAAGGTCTTAAGTTGTTCTTGCGAATTAAACTGCGTTCGTAGGAACTTCGTAAGAAGGCCGTCAGAATACATGCCCCATCTACGAATCTTTACGAACTCCGGAATTCGTACGAACAGTGAAATTCATACGAACT
Source organism: Heliocidaris tuberculata (assembly GCA_025618425.1). NCBI lineage: Eukaryota > Metazoa > Echinodermata > Echinoidea > Camarodonta > Echinometridae > Heliocidaris > Heliocidaris tuberculata. Next base: position 22,666,991 of record CM046836.1, read on the forward strand.
TATCTTGGTCGGAGTAATGTGGCCTCCTTATTATGGCCCTGATTTCACTCCTATGAAGAACAGTTTAAGGTCATCATTATTGAAAGACAATATAAATTACATTCATTGAACAAGAAAACATGAATTGGCTGTTTTGAGGAGAAAATATTAACACCTTGTGGGGAGCATGGCAAGAAGCATGACTGCTTAATGTAGCACCCCCCCCCTTCAAATTAGTGCAGAGCTCGAAATGGCCTCTAAGTCTGTATATCTTAAAGCAAAAACAAAAGAATATATAGTACCTCAAACAAATAAAAAAAAAAGTTATATAATCCAAGCAGGGAATTTTGTCGATAAAACAAATTTCTAGTTCTGCAATGGGCAAATTTTTATTCATAATGAAAAACGCCTCAGTGCCTTTGAGCAAAAGATCCTGCGTGTGTATAGATCATTATGCGGTTGAGTGAACAGCTCCGCACATCGTTCTCACTGAGGAGGACCATCCCACTGTGCATAAGGGGGGGGGGGTGCGCTGATGGGAGCGTATTTCATCCCCACCCTTTCCTAGATCTAGATCTAGAGTAGATGTAGATTCCTAATACTAGACTAATATAGTACTAGTAGATCTAGCTAAAAGTACATGTAGTTAAGTGATTTGGTAACTTTGTAGAGGCTTGATCAAATCTGAGCTGCCTGGCCTCACATGCTATCATTGTATGTAATAATGGTGTAAACATGAAGCCCAGGAAAAAAAAGCACTTCAAAATCATCAGGTGCTTCACAAAAGTAAACATATGCAAGTGACTGGAAATGCCAGACTCATTTTCCCCCATAGACTAAAGCGTATGGCCATATGCTTTCGTAAATGGGAGTATTCAGTCATAGATATCTTAATAATAGCATTATGTATTTTAAACCCTTTCTATGCCTGGCTATTTATTCATCCTTCTGAACATCATTATGCAAGACAGATATCAAAATTCAACAATTTATGAAATCAAGCCTCCACAAAGTTACCGAATCCCTTTAAATCATATATACATGCCCAATCACATGCACACTAGATCACAGTTGATATAATTTTTTTAAAGAGCATAATTGCATATCAGTGATTCAGTTCAATAAATACAAGTGTAGGGTCTACATAGTGAATTCGAGAGAGGCATACACACGTGTAAAAGGACGTTGCTCTTACACATGTATCTAAAACACAATGGACTCGCTCAATTCGGTCGGCAAGCTGAGAGGGGTTCGAAGAAATCAATCATACAATCACATCAAAAACACCTTTGTGGTTCCAAATCAGAGATTCTGATTAATAAAAAACTTCAGCAGTGGTGAGCTCTGCAATCATACATAACACATATTTACGTCAAAAGGTTGAAATTTGTCCTGAAATTTCATATTCGTCAATAGACACCAATACCCGAGCATGCCGAAATCGGGTGCGTTGCAGCGTGTAGTTTCAATGGGAGTCACGTGACTCGAAAAGGCTGCGATATCTCAATTTTTGTAGCTTTCTTGTGATTGGAAGTCAAATTTCAAAGAAAAAAAATGATCACTGAATATCGGACCAATCGCATAAAGCTTTACATCAGTATGTTGGATATTTAATAAGCTTTCCAGATCAGTTTGCGCTTTCGCGGGACGAGTTTTCTTTGTTACGTAGGCGACGCATTTTGGTAATATAACGGTGTCGGTGAAAATGTGGGAATTCTGGCGGTTTTCAGACGATTTGCCATAGATAACGAGACTGACATTAACAGCTTTGAAGAAAAAATGATCACTGGATATCAGGCAAATTTTGACAAAATTTGAATTATCAGAAAGCTGAATAAATGAAGTTTCTGTTAACAGCTTGCCCTTTTCGGTAACGCTCATAAAGAAAAGCGCTTTGAGCAAATAATTACAATCATTACGTGTAATTTCAACCGCTGTCCTGTGCTGTAGCGTGTGTATAATGCTCTGTGAATCTTGCACATCGAAAATGAGTGCAGGTTTTCAATATGATTTTGATATAGTTTCATATATCAAGAATGGAATCCAAAACAAAAGTAAAAACAAAATAGCAGGTCTGATCATTTGAATAATCATAGTTCGTCTTTATTTCCACCATATTTTAGCAACAACACAGGCAAACACGACACTACATCTGGTGCGGTACTTAATGTGAGCATCTTATAACAAGGGTCTACTGTGCAAGACTATTTTATCAAATTGGGTTTAGAAGTAAAGACTATCGCACTAAAATAACCAAATTTGCCAAGGGAACAAAACCTGCCGTATATGACGTGGTGGATATGGTTCTAGTGTCTAGCGGAAACTATAATCTGCCGGTACATTGTGTACTCGTTACATAATTCGCCACCGTCACACGATCTACCGTCACACGATCTACCGTCACACGATCTGCCGTCACACCGGAATACCATATTCAAGGAATGGCAAGATAAGGGCTTTACACAATGAGAATATGGCATTAGTGGAAGCAAAGCAAGCAACTGCAACGGCTTCCCTAGAAACAATTGAATCAATATGTGAGTTCCAAGATTATGAAGATAAGTTTGAGCTAATTGTTATTCCTAAGTACTGAAATGAGGGTACAGCTAGATATGCATGTTTTTCCTAAAATGTATTGGGGAGTCTGGGTAAAAATGAATGATTATTTGATGAGTGAACAATGATTAATAAAGGGGAATTAACCTCAAAATATAAATGTGCTTATATTCAAAGATGTAATCTATTCCTTCTTGTTGTCCTACGTAGTTTTGCATTAAAATATACGAGATGGGTATAAATCAAGATTTTCTCAACAAAATTTATCCTCTGCTAGCTGTACTTGGGGGCTGCCATTTTCTTGATGTGTACATAAAGATATTTTTAATCCGAATGCAAAATTGTCTTTCTTTCTGCAGAGGCGGCGCACCGGGGGGGGGGGGGCAGGAGGGGGTACAGTGCCCCCCACTTTTTCAAGTACCCCAAAAGTGCCCCTTTTTATCTTTGAAAAGTGCCCCTATTCATAGCTGAGAAGTGCCCCTTTTTCTTCCTAATAAGTGCCCTTTTCACCTTCTGATAAGTGGCCCTTTTAACCTCATACGTGAGTGCCCCTTTTAAAATCCGATAAGTGCCCCTGTTTTTGTTTGATTAGTGCCCATTTTCCGTTCTAACAGTGCAATTTTCCCTTCTGATAAGTGCCCTTTTTCACCCCTGATAACTTCACCTCTTTAATTGCCTCCTTTTACTTCTGATCAGTGCCCCTTTTCCTTTCTGGTATCATTTTCCCCTTTGATAATTAAGTGCCCCTTTTGTTTTTTGACACTGAGTGCCCATTTTTACCTATCCCGATGTCGCTTACAAACTGTGCCCTAAAGTTCAGAAAAGAGCCATATGTCTAGCTACAAATAATCAGAGAGGCTTCATATTAATACATGTAATAGATTCCCCTACTGATATCAGCACAAAGTGAGGCAGTGGAGTAGTTGGCAAGAGGGGCACAATGCCCTAGATTATACAATATTAATCATTACCCCTAAATCATAATAGGAATGAGGAAAAAAAAATTCTAAAATTTGTCCAAGCCCCCCCGCTCGCTCGCTACGCTCGCTCATATATACTATACAATCTTTTTATCATATTAGGGAAATCGCTGTGTATAATTAAATACCATAGCCTTCAGCATCAGAAAACAATCTTAATTTTTTTGCTCGCTCGCTTCGCTCGCTCGCAAATTAATAATCAGACCATCACACAAAATGCAAAAGCAGTTTTTATCTGGAACCATGTTAAGATAGGAATGATCCTCGATAGTGTATTAATCATACTTCAGCGGTATACTAATGTTTAAAAGTGGTATTTTCCGCCTTGTTTTCACCCTTTTTAGGTAGGTGCCCCTTTTTTCGAAAAAGTGCCCTTTTTTGTTGGTCCCCCCCACTTTGAAAGACGCTCCGCCGCCCCTGTCTTCCTGATACAAAATCCCATTTGAGATTTAAAATATTTAACAGATATATACATATATTATAAAAGCGAAAATGTGTTTTATATTTCTTTGAAAATTACTTTTTTACTAAATATAAATCCATTTTCCTGATAACTATGACGTACGCGACAGAGCAAATTAATTCAAATTTATAGATGATAACTTTCCGGAGCGTCATTAGTGACAAACTATGCATTCACCTGCTTTGAGATAATGGACTTCAATAGTCAGAATGCGCGTTGTATAAATTATGTTCTGCTCTGCCAGGCAAGCCCAAGAAATCGATTTATATTTAGCAAAACCAGAGAATTTAAAAAGAAATCTATAAATTTCAAATTTTAGAATATATGTATACACCTATTGTGTATTTTCCATCATATATGGGGATTTTTTGTAATGAAGAGAAGCAATTTAGCTCTAGGATTAGAAATATCTTCCTGACCGGAACGGTTTCCAATGGTTCATGTACAACTCCATATCATCAAGAAAATAGCAGCCCCCCATGTAAAGTGTTAGGAGATGATACCGTGTACTAGAATGTCTTGATTTAAACCCTTTTCTGATATTTACATTTCTAAAGTGATACAGGCCAATGATTAAGAATATATTACACCTTTGAACATAAGTCCATTTATATTCTGGGGTTAATTCTCCTTTTAACTTTGGCGTAAACATGGCCTAAATTATTCGTGAATAAGACTTGACCAACTAGTCGGAGATGACCGCTCAATGGCACGCATTGTACGCTGTACTGCGGGGCAGTGCGGGAACAAAACGGCGTACAAGTCGAATTGGGGCATTACAAACTAGGCTCTTTTAGTTATATTTTATTTTATTTATTTATTCATTATCCACACATGCGCTGCATCACCCTCTTCAGCCAGAGGCTGTTCTTCTGAGGGGCCATACATGTACAATAAAGAAACAAGTAAACGTATAATAATGAAAATACATGAAAGCATAAGACAAAAATCATCACATCATTATAGAACAAAGTAGATATAAAACAGAATTATGACAAACAACAACAAAAAAGAAAAAAGGAAAGAAAAGAAAAAAAAAACTCTTATTGAGGTTTCAAACGGGATTTGAGTAACCAAAATATTCCACAGCTTTCCACCTTGAAACAAGAGACGTCTTTTTACCACACTCAGTCTTTGGGCGACTCAAAACCAGCTGCTCATTTTGTTATATTATTGAAGAATCTTCTGGAAGGAAGTTATTTTCCAGTTTTCTTTATGTATTTATGAACATAGAAATTTCTTGAAGAGAAATCATTATTCAGGTGTAAAAGTCAGTGTACTCTGTAACAGTGAAAGAATCATTAATTACAGATTACATAATGCACATCCACTAGAGGAAGAACATTCTAGATCATTACATAATGTGTGATGTATTGTATGATAGTAACAATGTAATTGCATGTTGTGACCTGTTTACTTGACCTTTGCATGAACTTCTTAGTAAGAGTGTATTACATTGCGATGAGTCTATAAATAGATCATTGGAATCCCCTTCTTTTGTTTGTTACAACTAGAAGTATGTGGAACTAACAAGAAAGTTCCAAACCTTCATGAATGTTGTAGTAGAAGGTAGAAAATTCTAATTAAGGGTTGAGATTGTATGTAAGCTGGGAGCTTCCACAGAAATTTCAGAATTTATGTACCCTGACTACATCGTGGAGCATATATTGCGTAAATTCTCAGTTATCACCATCTAATATTGATGATATTGATATCAACATGTGGAGATCGTCTTGGACCTCATCTTGGACTTAATCTGGACATCATTCTTGACATCGTATTGGACATCGTGTTCGACATCGTGTTCGACATCATTATTGACATTGTGGTCGACATCATTATCGACATCGTCTTCGGTATCGATGACTTCCTGAATTATCTTGGACATTATTCGGCTAGATCTTCTGGAATCTTCTTTTACCAGTTGGACACCATACCATTTGGATTTATATATTTCGGATCTATCACGGGATTAGCAGACAACATACTCTACACTTCAAGACCATTCTGGACTCATACCTTGCATTCATATTCTGTGGATTAGGAGTTTCCCCAGCTAAGAAATTGTAAGTATTTGCTAGTTTAAGTACATGTACTGTAGTTATAACGAAAATTCGTAACTCCTTTATGTCTTGTACGGTGGAAGATGACGAGGAGGAGGAGGAGGAGGGAGAACCATCAAGACGGCACGGTGATAGCGATAAAGACGAGTTTACGGGGAGAAAAAAAACCCAAGCCAAACAAACAAACAAGCAAACAAAAAAGAAATATGACTTTGATGCCACCACAGAACAAAGGCTCGTTGACTTCTACAGTGACAATGATTGCTTTTACAATAAAGGAAGTGACAGATATGCCAACACCAAGTATAAGACACTATACTGCCATCCTGAAAGTATCAAACTTTTCAACAGTCACAGAATTTTCGACAGTACACGGCAGCGCCTTTTTGCAACACGACAAAATATACAAAAATTCGTAAGATCTTATTACGAATGACTTGAGAGTGCCGTGCGTTGCACGTACGACCATCTTGCGACAACAAAAATCGTAAGATGGCCGTAAGTCTGACGAAAGAATAACTCAAGGCATTCTTACGAAAAACATACGAACTCTAGGGCCATTGTATAACCGAAGATCACTTGGTTTCTCAAGAAGATCTTAAGTTGTTCTTGCGAATTAAACAGCGTACGTAGGAACTTCGTAAGAAGGCCGTAAGAATACATGCCCCATCTACGAATCTTTACGAACTCCGTAATTCGTACGAACAGTGAGATTTGTACGGAGGCATCGTTCGTACGAACCTTTGTGACCGTAGCTTTACGTGAAAGAAATATATCATATATCGCAGCCTGGTCGATGGTCTTGTCGAAGAATTTTTTCAATGTCGTACGAAACCCCCTCTTCGTAAGGCGGCCGTACGAATGTCGTAACATCGTAAGAACCACGCAGGATTTTGTATGGTCGACAGACAAGTCTAGAAGCCTTAAATTCTTACGATGATCGTAAGAACGCCTTAAGTTGTTCATAGAGAGATCTTACGGCGATCGTAAGAAAGCCTTACGAACGGAGATTTGTAGGGCGCTCTTATGAACGACTCTTAGTGTTTGTAAGGCGTTCGTAAGGTGCTCGTAAGGCGTAGGTATACAATTTGTGCAATTGTTGAGTTTTAACACTACTGCCCTCATGAAAGTATCAAACTTTCAACAGTCACAGAATTTTCGACAGTACACGGCAGCGCCTTTTTACAACCCGACAAAATATACAAAAATTCGTAAGATCTTTCTACGGAATGACTTGAGAGTGCCGTGAGTTGCACGTACGACCATCTTGCAACAACAATAATCGCAAGATGGCCCTAAGTCTGACGAAATAATAACTCAAGGCATTCTTACGAAAAACGTACGAACTCTAGGCCATTATTATATCACCGAAAATCACTTCGTTTCTCAAGAAGGTCTTAAGTTGTTCTTGTGAATTAAACGGCGTTCGTACGAACTTCGTAAGAAGGCTTTAAGAATCTATGCCCCATCTACGAATCTCTACGAACTCCGGAATTCGTACGAACAGTGAGAACGAATCGTTCGTACGAACCTTTGTGACCGTAGCTTTAAGGTGGGCCCAGATCATGTACAGACTTAGACATTAGTTTGCCCAACTCCTTTGTCCAAAGAGTTTTTAATTGTCTACATTCTGAAAAGAGTAAAGAAGTTTGGTTGGAAACGAATAATTCACCTGTAATACAGTATTTAATGCGCTATTTTGTAAAGTTTGCGATTTAACACGATTAGTTTTAGACGTGTTTCCCCATATAGTGGAGCAGTAGTCAAAATGAGACTGAATGAAGGATTTATAAAATACCAAAGCAGAAGATTTACTTACGAAAGGTCTAATTCTTTTTAGTAAATATAAACTTTTCACACAACTTTTGATTTTACATGCTCTATCTGTTTGTTCCAAGTGGGATTCTCATCCACTGGTGTAGACGGGGGGGGGGGGGGGGGGGGGGCAGGGGGGCCATCCCCCCCCCCTATTCAGCCAGTAAAATAAAAGCGAGAGTGAAAAAGCGGAGGAAGTGAGAGAAAAAGGCCTAAAAAGGTGCTACAAGCCGCTATCTTTCTCTCAAATTTGCTAAAACGTCAAAGTTTTCGCACTGCGCGCGGGAAGAGGGAAATAATTCGTCGTGTGCCCGGCAGAAGGGCGCGAACGCCTGCGCACACGGAAAACACAGTTTCGAGAAAAACGCGATTAAAGATTATGCTTCATTTTGCAGCCGCATTCTGAAGTAATTAATAATCCAAACATCTTCTAAATTTCACCAAATGACAAAATAACACTTCAAGAATCATCATTGTAAATTTTATTACCAGTAGTGCTAAACTTTCAAAGATATGAACACATTTTCCGTTCATGACCTTCTGCTGGGAAGAAATTACGCGAAATCAGTGTTTTTCTTCCCGGCAAAAGGGCGCGAACAACGTTCGCGTCACATACACGGCTATGCGCAGGAGGTTTCACGCCCTTCTTCCGGGCCTACGTCGCGCAGATTTTCTTCCCGGCAAAAGGGCGCGAACAACGGAGCAGAATGGGTGCGAACAATGCACCGTTGTTCGCGCCCTTTTGCCGGGAAGAAAAACACTGATTTCGCGTAATTTGTTCCCAGCAGAAGGTCGTGAACGGAAAATGTATTCATATCTTTAAAAGTTTAGCACCATTGGTATTAATATTTACACTGATGATTCTTGAAGTGTCATTTTATCATTTGGTGAAATTTAGAAGATGTTTGGATTATTAATTAGTTCGGAATGCGGCTGTAAATTAAATCATAATCGTCAATCGCGTTTTTCTCGAAACTGTGTTTTCCGTGCGCGCACAGGCGTTCGCGCCCTTCTGCCGGGAAGGATTTTTGTATTTGGCTGCCCGCACCATTTTCATTTTCTTGTATTACGTAACAATTCAGGCATTTTATGAGTTGAGAAGCATATCAGTCGGAAGGCCTTTTACTTTTCTATCTTATGTTACCAAAGACTGAAAATCGAAAATTTTGTCAATTTTTGCGTTCGCGCCCTTCTGTCGGGCACACGACGAATTCTCCTCTCCCTGCACCCACGCCTGTTACACACAGTGAAATGTCGCGTCCAAATAACTGAAAAGCAGTCCGGGGGTCGAAAAATAACTTTCCGCTTAAAAAATTGTTTGCTACGAGCCGTTATATTTCTCGCAAATTTGCTAAAACGTCAGAGCTTTCGCGCTTCGCGCGGGAAGAGAGAAAATCCCCCTCCCTGTACCAACCCCTGTCACATACAGTGCAGTATTGCGTCCAAATAACTGAAAGCAGCTAGGGCGTCGAACTAACTTTCCGCCTAAAAAAGGTGCTAAAACGTCAGAGCTTTCGCGATTCGCGCGGGAAGGGAGAACCCCCCCCCCCCCTCTCCCTGCACCCACCCCAGTTACATACAGTGAAGTATTACGTCAAAATAACTGAAAAGCAGTCCGGGCGTCGAAAAATAACTTTCCGCCTAAAAAACTGTTTGCTACGAGCAGTATCTTTCTCTCAAATTTGCTAACACGTCAGAGCTTTCGCGCTGAGCACGGGAAGGGGAAACTCCCCCTCCCTGCACCCACCCCTGTTACATACAGTGCAGTATTGCGTCCAAATAATTGAAAAGCAGCTAGGGGGTCGAACTAACTTTCCCCCTAAAAAAAAAAAGGTGCTAAAACGTCAGAGCTGTCAAGCGTCGCGCGGGGAGGGGCAGACTCCCCCCCCCCCCTCCCTGCACCCACCCCTGTTACATAGAGTGCAGTATTGCGGTGAAATAACTGAAAAGCAGCCAGGGCGTCGAACAAACTTTCCGCGTATAAAAAAGTGTCACGAGCCGTTATTTTTCTCTCAAATTTGCTTTAAAAAATAAGAGCTTTCGCGCTTCGCACGGGAAGGAGGAAACTGCCCCCCCCCCCCTCCCTGCACCCATCCCTGTTACAGTGCAGTATTGCGTCCAAATAACTGAAAAGCAGTCCGGACGTCGAAATAACTTTCCGCCTAAAAAAGGTGCTACGAGCCGTTATGTTTCTATCAAATTTGCTATAAAACGTCAGAACTTTCGCGCTTCGCGCGGAGGGGGGGGGGGGGAACTTCCCCCTCCCTACCCCCATCCCCTGGGGAGCACGCGATCACCAATTTCGCACGCTTCGCGTGCTCAAAACCTCTAAAATGAAATCCTGGCTGTGCGTTTGGATCCTTCACGTCTGCCCCCCCCCCCCCATTGAAAAATTCTGTCTACGCCTGTGTTCTCATCAATGTAAATACTGCCCTTCATATAGGAAATATACCTTTTGAAAAGTTGATTACATAAGAAATGAGAATATGTTCTACATTATGGGGTTTTCGAAGCAGCAAATTGTGATAAAAGTCTTGTATTATATTATACGACAGGCCTAAAGGCTGAGCTGCCGGGGATGCATCCCGTTTTTAGTCGCCGACGGAGATTGGCCGCATTTACGTTGTCTTTTATAATAGTCCAGCAGATTGGTGCAGAAAATCGATGGAATTGTGCACTTTTTCATAAAAGCATAAAATTTAACATGTAGGTAGAGTTTTTTATGCCAAATAATTCTGGATATGGGGCCACCAAAAATTCGGGCCCTGGGGCCCATTGTGCCCATTAAAAAAAAAAATGGCCCTCTCAGAGTCTCAGGGTCCTTCCCCCTTCAAAGTTGATGTAATCAAATCTAGTTTGATATAATGAAATATCATGTAATATTTCCTGGCATCTAAAATCAGACAATTTCTTTAGGTGTCCATTTTTCAAATAAAGAGCCATCCTATGTATCAAAATATTGTAAAGTCACCGATTTGTTGAACATACTTAAAATGCTTCTAATTGTGATTAGTTAACATTACGTCTTTGAAATCAACAATATAGGTGCGACAGGTGCCCGTTATAACAAATAAAAGCCCATAAAGACCCCCCAAAATTGTCAACAAAATAGGATTTGTAAACAATATTTGGTTTAAATCTTAAATGGTAAACATTCATCTGGAAATCAAGGTCATATAAAATTCCCACTTTAGGAATCACATGGGCCCATTGATGGCCCATCAAAGACAATTGTTTCCCTCACAAGAGGGTTGCCTAATTCAACACAGCCCCAAAATGTTTGAATATGCATATTTTAAAGTAAAACTATTGGCATGGCAGTATGTTCTATAGGCACTTCATTTAATTAAGATGGCCATCAAAATGACCACTGGTCTGTTTCAAGATGTGGTTATTTGCATTAAGTTTATGCTGTGTCTTGTTCCAACAGACAGAATGAATAAAATGTTAATTTTTCAAAAAGTATTACTAAAATATGTATTTTAGTATTGCCCCGAGGGAAAAGGGCCCTATGAGAAAAAGGAAAATTAATGACGGTGTACTACAAAATCTAGAATTGACATCTTTATAAATCTTACGACGTATATCATAGGTTGTTTCTTAAAGACATATCAGTTTTTTTCTAATATGGCCACGAAGATGAAAAAAGAGGAAAGTGCAGTTTTTTCGCTTAATTTTTTCGCATATGATTATAGTTTATTTTGGCATAATAACATTTATTTGTAGAAGAAGAGTATTTGTTGCTTCATCGGGATATTATAACTCTTCAATAATATAAGAGAAACATATAAATGTAAGACTGATATTTTCTGTTCATAGAAATTTCCAGCATATCAATACTAAATTCCACACTTTTATACCAAGTTTTACGCTTCCAGATATAACCTAAACTTTAAAATGCCAGTAGTCACATTTGAAATTACAACGGAGGCCATTTTGAATGTGACGGCCATCTTGATGAAATGGAGTGACCCAACGATTCTTCCTATAATAACCAGCTTGCAAATAGATTTGCTTTAAAGCCCAAACTCTAGTTACATGCAAGTAGGCATTTTAACACTTTGGCAGCTATTTTGAATTTGGCCAACCTCTGTGAGGGAATTAATCAAATTTAATTGTCTCGAATGGGCCATCGATGGGCCTATGTGGCCTGCTAAAGTGGGCTTTTTATAACCTTGATTTCAAAATTGTTGTCTTACTCGTCTATACCATTAGAAATTAGAAACAAAGATTTATAAAAAAAAAATTATGTTGCAGATAGATTATTTGGGCCTTTGGGGGCCTTTTTTAGTCATAATGGGCACCATCACCACATATCTCATTGATTTCAAAGACATAATGTCAACTGATCATAATTAGAAGTATTTTTACTTATATTAAAAAAATCAGTGACTTTATATTTTGACACATAGGATGGCCCTTTATTTGAAAAATGGGCACCTAAAGCATTTGTCCAATTTTAGAGGCCAGGAAATATTACATGATATTTCATATATATCAAACTAGATTTGATTATATCAACTTTGGACGGAAAAGACCCTGAGAGGGCCATTTAAAAAAATGGGCACAACGGGCCCCAGGGCCCGAATTTTAGGTGGCCCTATATCCAGAATTATTCGGCATTAAAAACTCTACCTACATGCCAAATTTCATGCTTTTATGAAAAAGTGCACAATTATTTCACCAATTTGCCGGACTATAAAGTGATGTTTTACTCATATGTTTGACGAAAGAATATCTCAATAGCCTTTTCACTTTAGAGGCAACAAAATGCTGTTACCGAAAGCGTTTGATTGTGAATAATCAGCAAGGTACATCACAAACTAACAGGGTTGTTAATCGAGTCCCACGAGCATAATACTCGAAGTCTGGGATAAAGTACATAGTTCCGCAGGAGTTGGGTCCCGATTGGAAGCGAGTCTCGATATTTTAGCTGTGACTCGAATTAAGTCAAGTCGAATAAGCTGTAAACCAACCTGAGCCTGACTCGAGTCAGGTCATGACTGGAGTCAGGTCATGACAAAACTAATAGTGTTGTTAATCGAGTCCCACAGCCTATATTTTCAGTGATAGAGTAGACTAATTAATAGCAGGAGTCGATCTAGTCCCATTCGAGTCGAGTCGAGCCTAACTGAACATTAAGACTTGTCTCTGACTGGAGTCATGTGGATAACAAGCGTGAATGTAACTTTAACATAAGACACATTTCATGTTTACATGCAGATATCTGTACTGGACCATGGACTTCGTAATCGAACGGGGTTTTCTCAATAGGAGTGGAAGCATTGAGACCATATATCGAGACCCGCAGTATTACAAATTCTTCGGCTTAAGTATTGCCCTCAAAAGTGAGTATAAATGGTATTTATTCATGAAACGCCTTCAATAACTCTATTTGTGGCGAGCATATGTCAATGATCATTAATCGAGGATTTTTTTTTTTTTTTTTGGTTGGGGGGGGGGGCAATTTTGCCGTTTATTCGTCATACAACTATTACTACCAACAGTACTACTACCTGACTACTCCTCTTCCTCCTCCTCCTTCTAATACTATACTATTACTACTACCACTACTACTACTACTACTACTACTACTACTCCTACAACTACTACTACTTCTACTACTACTAATGGATTTATTAGTTTGTAACTTGTTAACCTTTTCATGACAGGAATTATCTAAAGGCTAAATTGATCACATTTTGTTCTTCAGATTGGCAACAATAATATTTTTTTTTTAATGCTACATGTTTCTAATAAAGTGTAATGTCTTTGAAAACAATATACTTGGTTAGGAACTTTGTCAAAAAGTTGAAAAATATTGCCAATTTGGATAAAAAAACAATGATTTTGAACCTCTCAATGTGTTGCCAATTTTAGGATTTTAAAGCTTATTCTCATTTTTAAAATTCCTGGCATCAAACGCAATATGGTCATGCAACAAAATTGTACATAGCGTGTGCAGAATTTTTTGCTCTTTCTCCTCGTGCATCTGGTATATTTTCTAGAGCTCTGAATCAAAAGTTATTGAGCCAAACCACAAAATGTGGAGTGATGTCCTGACAGGGTTAACTAATATCATAGGGCAATCAAATGAGTTTTCTGTCACTATAATAACGCTCTCCTGTATCAGCAACTTGTATAAATATGCCACCCTTTCTCCTCTTTTCAATCTGTTATATTCTCTTTCCTTCTTGTACCAATTTTCTTTAACTGACCTAAAAAAATGGTCATGCTTATGCTCTTACAGTAACATTAAAAAAAAACAAAAACTTTTAGTCTAAGGCGTTCCCAACACAAGCTCTGCTTTTGGGGTTTTCTCCTCCTTCTATGTAACATTTACCGTATTGATCTTTGTCAAATACTTTTATTATTGTCAGAAGGAAATAAATGTGAATTTCAAAAAAAAAAATACTACTACGACAACTACTACTACTACTACTACTACTCCCACTAGCGTAGCTGAGGAAGGAGGGGGGGGCATGGGGGGGGGCAGAGTGCCCCCTGACAACTTTTCCTATTTTTTTTTTTGTTGAGAATTATGGAGGAAAACTGAACCCCTTAAAATCTGAGGACCCCCCCCCTCCCCTGAGTGACTTTTGTATGGCTGACAAAAAAAACACACACACACACACAAAAAAAAAATTTGCCTACCCCCCCCCCCCCCCCCCCCCATCCCCCTCACTGAGCGAGTTTTGGAGGGGCTGGCGAGAAGAAAAAAATACGGATCTCCCTTTTAGAGCTGATAACCTTCCCCCCCCCTTTTTTTTCTTTGCTGGTCAGAGAATTATGGAGGAAAACATCTGATAACACCCCCCCCCCCCCCCCACTGAGCGACTTTTTTGAGGGCTGGCGAAAACAAATTGTTGGATTTTATCGGATTTTGCTTAAACGTTATTCAAATCAACTTAATACCAGGGTGGACTTTTTTATAATGCCTTTTCACCATGCACACCGCTGATAATTTACTATTTACCATTTATCAGGAACCCATCTTATCTCTATCTGTAACCGTGTATTATGGGAGCCTGTTTTTGCTTCTTTCTACATGGAGCTCCGTACATATCCAATCATCATTGACCCTAGATCCATCGAATGTTGAAGAGGTGTCCAAATACATGCAAAATGACGACACGCAACATCTTCTCAGCATCTACTACTTCAATGGCGTTCTCTATTGGATTAAGATGAGAACTAGGGCTAATCATTATTATGCTATCGTTATTATGAGGGACTTCGATCATGCGAACCAAACATACATCATTAAAAGAATACAAGCAGTTTAGCTATCCTACTCACATACATATTAGCCTACCTACACTTAGAACTGTAATGGTATCTGTTTCTTTTATTTTCACAAGAACTGCTTTTGTTAAGTTTTTATCTAACGCACTCTGATGCACAATCTAAGGATAAATATTAAACTTCTGATTTTGGATTCGGCGTTAAGTGAAAAATGTATCTTTAGTACTCAAGTCAAGTACGAATCCGTGTAGGAAAAGTGTCTCAGGAATTGCTTCTGATTGTGTCCTCCCTATCTCAGTTTGGAAGGGACAGTTGAAGTTAAAGCATTTTTCTCTGCTGACATGAAGTATTCCGGGGAATCCCACCGACTTTCTCATCATGCCCATGGGGGGGGGGGGGGGGGGGGGGGGTAGTTGATTATATTCCTGATATGACAAGTTTGATTGGGAATGTCATTTCTAATTTCCGAAAGATTGGGAATTTTACACCTAGAAAAGATTTTGATTAATTTTGCTTTTGTCTTCTCTGTAGGGGGACGCATTTGCTTGTCTTAATACCGCATCATAACAGACCAACCGCTTCTCTCATTCTCTTTAATATCCTTCTTTTGACCCCCCCCCCCCCGCACTTCATTATTATGCCCCGATTAGCCACTCAGTGTATTTTACAATTAAACTGATTTTTTTATTGCTCAAAGAGAAAGATCGTAATGGCTCAACAGATAATTTTGTGGGACACTTCAAGTTTTCTATTATAATACTAGAACATGACCGTTTGAATGGTTTGTCAGACATCAAACTCTATGCTTATTATCAAATTTTGATGTACTGTCAAATAATATGATACAGTCATGTATCTGAATACTTGGAAAGAAAGGAAAGGAATCAATATAAATGATCACATTATTCTTTTGTGCACGTGCGGGTGTACTGGGGTGAGTGTGTGCGCGCGTGTGTGTTTGTATCAGGTTTTTATGTAATTTTGCTTTAACAGCTAGACGTGTATCGAAAAGATCTGATGATTCAGAGGTGACACAACATTTGCTCCTGCGACATTTGCTCCTCCGTCCATATCTCGAAAGGTCAAAGGTTAAGGTCAAGTTCATGATTTGGTTTTTGGTCAAGGACAATGTGAAGATTAGGATTACGGTTAGGATTAGGGTTAGGGTTAGGTTTAGGTTTAGGATTAACATGGCGAAGTTAGACCGGAGCAATTGTCGAAGGAGCAAATGTCATGGAACCGATTCAGACGCGATTTTCGATCCGGGTCAGAGTAGGGGGAGAATGGGATGAACTGGGACACCATTTCTATCTAAAAAAATAATTAATCTTTTATAAATTAGTTTGAATCCTTCAAAAGATCTTAACAACCAATGTTCACAAATACATCCACAGCTGTACTGCGATATTGCATGTAGGTTAATTTTTGCACTTGTTTTTTGTTGACCATTTTTGTTATGTTTTCAGCATTCATTGTCAAATGTTTACCAAGTATGTCACTTAGCTATAGTAAACACTCCGCATACAGCATATAGGTCTTATATACTTTGCAACAATATTTTGTGATAAATACCAACACTCCGTGGCGCATCTAGGGATTATAGCGCTTGGGGAAAACAATGAAGTTAGACCCCCCCCCCCCTTGAGTGCCCAAACCTATCTACGTTATTGTACAAGCGAGGGAGCAAGGCGACTGAGCGGCAAATTTTTCCATTTTACCCCCCCCCCCTAAAAAAAACAAAACAAAACAAAACAAAAACAAAACAAAACAAAACAAAACAAAACCAAAAAAAAAAAACGCAATTTCTTGTGCATTTTACCCCGGAAATTTTGCAATTGACCACCGCATTTGAGCGGTAGAGAAGCTCGAATTTTGTACATTGATAAACGGGTTTCTATTCACTCACTTCTACAATCGGGAGCAAAACTAAGGAAAATCCTTGAGAAATAGTTGAGATTTCTTTCAAATGTTGAATCTTTTTCAATGCTGTTTTATACACTTTATCCTATATTAGGGGCGCAGTATTAGGCAGGAGTTTTATGAAACTTACAAAGCAACGACAATAACATCTTTATTTTTCAAATTTTGAATCCTTTAAGCTATTTAAGAACTATATTCTGGGGGCTTTCGATATCCTGAAAAAAAATAATTATGCGAGGGAGCAAAGAGACCAAGCTTTTGACAATTTTCGCCTTTCAAACCCTCAAAAACTATATTTCTAGTGCATCTACCCTGCGGATTTGGGGGCATAATCCGTAAGGATTATGATTTTGCTTCATTTCCCCCTTTTTCTTTCTCTCCTTAGCGTTTTTTGCGCCCCCTCCAAGTGCCGCCTGGGGCACGTGCCCCCCCCCCCTGCCTAGATACGCCTCTGCGCAACACTGATAATTTGCAGGCACTTGTTGTTGCTTTTTTTTTGTGAACTGGGACAAGGTGTCCCAGTTCACCCCAGTTACTTTTTGTGTATGCAAGGAAAATGAGATTTAATCAGTCATATTGTATAGACATATCACATGAAAATATCTTTCTGATACATCAAAAATTCGTCATAAAGTCATATTGGTCTATTCCTTTTTAAATATCATTCGTACTACTTCAGACAAACTTGTGTGCATCACAAACTATAAATATTATGAAGAATATTTTTTTTTTGGCGAAAAACCCCCGTCGAATAGGTTAAAACTTATAACAATGCTTATCAATTCATCAATTATGTTTTAAATGGGCACTTATCTATTTAATAGTCAACTTTACTAGTGAATGTTCAGAAAGATGTTTTAAAATGACATATCAACTTTAACATTCCTAGCACATATCTTTAGACGACTATAGTGATTTCAGCATTTTTAAGAGTTTTGTTCCACTTCAGCCCTATTGATTACTGTCCAGTTCACCTCTAGGGTTTCCCACTTCACCCCATTCAAGTTCCTCATTTTAAATGATAATTTGCATAAAAACTAAGAATATAGTGATGGTGTCAAATACCTTGTTTTGTAACCTAGAATTAGTGTCATTTACATTATCATGATTACTTAAAAGGAGAGGCTAAAATGGATATTTTAAAAATTGCAAAGCAAAAAGTTGCAAATCACGATTCTTGAAATTATGTCTGCATGGTGGCGAACAGTTGCTTACAAAATGATATTCAAAGGGAAGTTCACCCTGAAAATAAGATGGCTTCATTAAAACCATCTGCAATTTATCTGTGAGAAACATATCAGTCAATGTTTGTCCCGTGTTGTTCTGCTTGAAAGAAGGAGGAGTGTATTATGTGAACATACTGTTGTAAATATTTTCAAAACTCAATTACGTGGGCAGCAGTCAACCGCCAATGCTTAGCCCTTTAATAAGTAAACAATGTATCATTTTTTAAAAGTTAGTGTATACACACTCCGTTATTCTGGTTAATTCTTCATTTATATATTTTAGTATATTTGTATATATGTATTCAATGATTTTTTAACGGAAAATAAAACCAACCAACCGACATATCTTGGACTTGCGGAGATATACAGAACGGAAATGGAAATGGCCTTCATATCCAAATACATGTAGTCTAAACTTTTTAAAGCAACACTATAATGCAATATATGAAAGAATTACATGAAACTTTTCAGGGATGGTCACATTTGTCCGATAACGATAACGGTAACGATAACGATAACGAGATTTCCAATTAAAGGTACAACCTACTATATGGTGAGTACGTGTGAATAATTCGTCCCTGTTCCCCGAAGTGACGGTAATGAGGAAAAACGCACATTTTTAAATTTTGAGTTTTTTGCATTTTTGGACATCATTCACTAACATCTTGAACCTCACAAAGTTTCAGATCATAATAATGTATAATTATGTAACTATGGCGATAACGTCAACAAGAAAATACCTAGTAAAAGGATTTTCTGTGTTCACGAAGTGACGGTTTACAACCGTCGCGTATGTTTTACGTGTGCGGCTGAGATCCGTCACTTCGTGAAAACAAAGAAGAGCGAGTCCTTGAATTGACTTTGTGTTTTCACAAAATGACGGTTAAAAGCGCGGTGATCAAGTCTAATATGTTTTACACGCGCGCGGCTGAGATCCGTCACTTCGTGAAAATCCGTCACTACGCGTCCTTGGAATTTTGTGTTTTCACGAAATGACGGTTATGTTTACAGCTCATTTTCCCCCAAAATATAAACAAATAGGCAAATGATTAAACATATAATTAAACACTGAAATATGATCTATCCCAGGATATAAAATATATTCACCTTTCATATTGTATTAAAGAGGTTGAGATTATGCTTTAAAACTTTGAAAGCGATTTATTCAAAACTAACTTTCTTTTAGTTGCGCGCTCATCCGTCACTTCGTGAGAACAGTAACGAATTATGTGCTCGTGTCTGTTAATAGTAGGGCAGCTCTCATTATCTTTATCTTTATCTGACGAATGTGACCAGCCCTTAAGTATCTGGTCTTATTTTCAAAAAGGGAACTAGATAAAAGATAAAAATGGGTAAGTTAATTGTTATGTCACATGATTTATAATTAATTGTGAGGTTGTTTTTCTCTGCAGATTTATTACAAAATTTAAATTTTGGTTGTCAAATAATACATTCATAGATGTGAAGGGAAATATTGACAGTCGGTTTTCGTGCGACATAAGGGAATACATTTTGAGGGGATGTTTTTTCTGTGAGTCATTGTCTTTGGGAAAAAATATTTGATTCTGAATAAAGATACTTTTCAAGAATTGTTCAAGGGGACATTCTTGATAAATGTAATTTTTAATAAAATATTCCCTAAATGAATATTCCCTAAATTAATACTTGACAGTATCAACGTTGGCAATAGTCAAAACTATGGATTTCAATAATTGATTAATATGTACCAACGGGAAAAGGGCCATACAGTTGCGGATCTGGGATTTTGGAAAGGGGGGGGGGGGGGGCACAATTTCGACAATTTTCTAACACACACACACACACAAATGTTCAGATGGCTTGGGTCGAAAATTTGAAGGGGGAAGAGGTTGGGTTGTGTACTAGAGGTATGTCACCTGGGTTTTAAGGGGTTACGGCCTTACGGGTTGGTTCCCCCCCCCCCTCCCCTATCTGCGACTGGGGTCATGATGGAATATCAACATCCAACTCCATGTTGGGGGGGGGGGGGGGAGGGCGGATGGGAGGGGAAAGACAACTAGAAATGATGATAATGCAACAGGTAGGGATTTGAAAAAAAGGTTTACGTAATTATCTATGACGACGATAGAGAGGGAGAATTAGTAATGAATTGTGGAAGTTGTAAAAAAAAAAATCCTTTTTTCAACGATGTATAATTTTTATTGTATTACGCCAGTTAGTACTTGATCACTGCTTGCAATATTTGGCTTATTCGACTTATTTGGCTTCGATGTGAAAATGTTATCCTATGTACAGTCTTGATTATTTATTCGTTTACTTTCTTCTTAAATCATATTTCCCCCATTTCATTTCGTTTCTATCCACTGTCTTGATTCTAGTTTTGTATATTTCTGTACCTCAAGGTATGCCTTGTGTAATATAAACATGTATATTTATACTTACATCTTCGTATTTTAAATTTTGATCAAATTTAATCTAATCATGCTTATGGCCATAATCTGTTAGGTATCTGTTTCGTAAGAAGCACGATGCAAAAGATTTTCGAGAAATCAACTCGAGGGCAATTTCAATACCATATTGTGTATCCCATAGAAATCAAGTTCCGGTTAATATACATATTACGTCATGGTATTATTTGCACAAGGCTATTAAAACTGCCTTAGGTTGGTTTTCAAAAGTATTTGTTATCGTGTTAGACGGGTTCCTTGATTGGATTTTCCTTATTTATACAATAAGGTTTTACTAATCGTTTATTTCTTATAATTATAAATAATACATAGGCATTTTTTTTAAAAAGATCATTTTTTGGATTGAGCATGAAATGACCTTCATTATTTTGTGAAGATTGTATTTTTATTGTGTGTTTAAATTGTATTGTAGTAATAGTTATTTTAATGAATGATATCAATAATTATAACTTGTTTCTTGATTGTTTATTCTTTGATTTTTCTTTCATAATACGTTTCTTTTATTTTCTATCCCCTATCTTGACTGCATTTTTTTTCCACCTCGTTGTATACTGTATGCCTTTTGCAATACGTAAATATATTTACATATAACAATATATATATATATATATATATATATATATATATATATAATTATTTTACATTTTAATCCGACGAAAGTGCTGCATCCCTAATCTGTCCCCCCATAGATAATAATAAAAGAAAATGCAGAGATCTTGATCATATGGGCCCATTTTCGCAAGGGGGGGGGGGGGGGCTGAAACCGTTTACACGAATATGAACTTTTCATATTCGTAATTTCTAATTTTCTAAAAAAGTTTTCTTAGTGAAAATGTACACAAATTACATAATTATCTGATTTACCCAATACTTGGTCATAGAGTGGCTTCGTAATTTCACTTTTGATAACTTGATACGGAATTGTGCTGCGCATCTTATAAAAACAAGAGTTTCAAGTTGTCCTATTTACCAATATGAGAAATGAAAAAAAAAATAGCAATAAAGTAGTTTTAACCCAATTTCACCAAAACTGTGCAAAAGTGGACGAAGATAATATTACATGGTTACATGTCGTTTATCCAGTTTTCATAATTCCAAAGGTTCGTTGATAAAGTTCATTAAATTCAAAACTTTGATAATTCCGAAGGTTCATTAATCCGAAGTTTTGTAATTACGGGTTACGGAAATGGA
Source organism: Heliocidaris tuberculata (assembly GCA_025618425.1). NCBI lineage: Eukaryota > Metazoa > Echinodermata > Echinoidea > Camarodonta > Echinometridae > Heliocidaris > Heliocidaris tuberculata. The sequence goes on from CM046836.1 coordinate 22,688,876, forward strand.
ATGGGGTTCCCAATTCTGTAAATGAAACAAAACCCTAATAGCATTGTTCACAAGTACGAACATTGCGATAAAAAACGTCAAATTTTAAAACTAACGGGTAAGAAATCATCTATCGGACGAGAAAATTTATATACATGTAGCAATAAGATAAAACAGCAAGAAGCGTGTACTTGGAAAGACGGTTTTTGCATTACGTGTTGGGAAACGGTAAACGTTTCGTTATCATTTACCCAACCAAAAAGAAGTGGTAGGTAAAACACAGCAAAATCCGGATGAACTCTTGTATTACAATGTCAATCAATTCAATATAATATACTCTGAATTATGTGAAAATGGAAATGAATTAGTACATCTAAATATTGTAAGCCTATTAAAACATTTCGATGAAATCGGTTCTATCTTATGTAAATAATGATAATAATGATAATGGTGAAAACTTACACTCTTAAAAAAGTTGGGCAAAAAAATGCCCAATTTTTAACCAACACTGGGCAACATACTGTCCACACAACTTTTGGTTAAAATTTGCCCAACTGATGTTGGGCAATCCATTTACTATGTTGTTGGGCAAATTAAATTGCCCATCAGTTGGTGACCCATTAAATTTTACCCAACTCTACAATTGCCCAACTGTTGGTTATATTCTCAGTTGGGTAATTATTGCCCAACCAATCTTACCCAATAGGATTGCCCAACCCTCTATTTGTTCAGCTGTTTGGTAACAAATATCATGTGGTTGGGCAAATTCAGCTGCCCAATTTATTGTTTCCTTTTTCCTCCAACCTAGGTAAAAAAAATGAAATCTGCTTGTTACGTCCTTCTGGGTCTTAACCTAATCAATCCTAACCTATCCTATTTTAAGCTATCCTATCCTATATCTTAACCTATCCTAGTCCTATCCTATCCAGTTAGTGCAAACTAGTGCAAGCTCTTATATACCCCTTATATTTTTTTTATGCATTCGGTGACAGTTAGTAAATCGGGCCACCCCAAACCATACGCTACTAAAAATTCATGAATATTCATATAAGTGTTTTCCCCAATATTGGGTAAAAATATTTACCACAAGTTGGGCAAAAGCGAATTTCTAACCAACCATCAGTTACCCAACAAAATTTACCCAACTGGCAAAGGAAATGTGACAAAATTACACAACTACAGGGCAACAAGTACCCAACCCATAATTACCAAATACTGTTGGTAGATATATGCCTAATATTTAGGTAAAAAGTATTGACCAATATTGGTTACACCACTCGAGTGTCCAGTTGGTTAATAATAGCCCAGAATTGGGAATATTTTTAACCAACCAGCAGTTACCCAACTAAATTTACCCAACATTTGAAGAGTGTGTAGAGCGCACACACCGTCCAAGGACGCTCATGGCGCTAGCCCAGCAATTGAACAGTTCTCTTTAATCCAGGTATACTACAAATTTATGTTATAATTGGATTTTTAGTACTAAAAACTTAAAACAAATTCACATTTGCATCACCCACTGCGACTCTCAGCTCCACCCGGTGAGGCCCGGTGCCCTCTTGCTGCTCCGTTCACTGACAATTTAAGGGACAAGCCCAGTCAGCATACAACTCACAGGAGCTCTAGCACCTGAGGCCACCAGGCCCCACACTGGTAACCAATGAGACTAAAGGGTGATAACAAAATTAGTAAAATGTAAAAATGATATACACATTCTAGCGCTCAATGAAACGAGACTTGATGATTAAATTAAAGATTATGAAATATATGTCCCTCATTATAATGTCATTTACTGGTGATACTCTTAAATACTCAGAGATTAATGATGTACATGGCTTGTGTCAAATTAATAGATTTGAATGCACTCGAGTTACGCTGGAGTGGTCTTCATTGGTTGATCACATGTTGACAACTTGCCCAGACAAAGTGAGATCCTTTGGTGTTTTACACAATGGTATAAGCGACCATCCAATGAACTATTTAATCTGGAAAGCTCATGTCAATCATGATGATTCGTTTGTTAATTACGTAACATTTAGAAAATCCCATCAAGTAGATTTTGTAAAGCTGAAAGTCGATCTTAGATCGCAGAACTGGGTTAAAGTTGAAGAGAGTGATGATCTTGCTAAAGCTGTTAACAAGTGGGAAGAACTCTTTTTAGGTACAGTAGATAAATACATGCCACTAAACAAAAAAAGGGTACGTAAAAAGCACTCCCCTTGGCTAAACGAATATATATTTAAACTCATGAAAGATCGTGATAAAATAAAAGATAAAGCCAAGATTAAAAAAAAAAAAAAAGATCTATTGGAAACAATACAGGAAAATGAGAAATAAAGTAACGTTTGAAATAAGGAGAGTGAAGAAAAAATATTTTATGGTAAACTGAATGCTTGTCAAGATAGAGCGCTATCTTGGAAAATATTAAAAACACTAATACCCAATACAAAATCAGTTACGAATTTTCCTTTTCCTTTGGAGCAATGTAAAAGGTTAGCTAACGATTTTTACGAACATTAATTTTAGTCATTATCGGAAATCAAATGAATAAAACTAAAAACAATGAATGTATTACTTACGACGAATTAGAAAGTTCAGATTTTAGTACGAATAATGCCTTCTTTGTTCCCAAAGTTACAGAGTCTGATGTCATGAAAGAAATTTACCGCTTAAAAGAATAATAAATCAGTAGGGGTTGATGGAATAGATTCTTTTATGTTGAACACTATTTTTTTTTTATAGATTTGCGAAAAGGGTTTGATCTAGTTGATCACAGAATTCTCCTCAGAAAATTGTCTAGTATTGGTATAAACGGTATAATGCACAAGTGGTTTTGTAATTATCTAACCGCAAAATGTTTACCTCTATAAATAGTATTACTTCCAATGAAATGATTTTAAAATATGGTGTTCCTCAGGGGTCAATATTGGGTCCCATTTTATTTTTGATATATATCAACGATTTAGCTAATGCGTTACATCATTGTCGTCTACATTTATACGCAGATGACACGGTAATTTATTTTCCCCATGAAAATCCTGTTGTGCTACAGTCGGTTCTTAATGATGAATATTAGTCTCTCTGTCAGAGTGGATGAACCAGAATGAACTTTATATCAATTGTGTAAAAACAGTGTCAATGTTAATAGGGACGAAGTCAATGCTTTACAAACATCAAACATTGAACTTAAAACTTGGAACCAACATTATTAATCAGGTTAATACTATCAAATATTTGGGAATGAATATAGACTAAGAGTTAAAATGGGATTTTCATGTAAGTGAAGTTGTTAAGAAAGTAGGGAAAATGGTAAGCTTTTAGGCAGACTGAGAAACACTTTAAGTGAATCTTATCTAAATTTAATCTATCAATCTGTAATCCTTCCTAATTTCGATTATGCCGATTATGGCAATCCTCCCTAAAGATTTATTTGGACCAACTTCAAAAACTTCAAAATAGGGCTGGGAGAATAATTCTTAAGATAAATCCTCAAATTCACACCTCAATTTTCCAAATCCATGATCTCTTAAAATGGGAAACCCTCAAAACCCGACGTAAAAAGCACATGTATATAATGTGTATAAGATTATTCATAATTTAACTCCTGAATATCTGCAGAATAATCTCTCATACAAAAAAAAAACAACAAAAAACAACAAAATACAAACAAAAACAAAAACAAAAAACAAAAAACAAATTATGCCCTAAGAAATGTAGATAACTTAGTCTTGCCCAAACCTAATACTAATTACTGTAAACGGACGTTCTTTTATCGCGGATCTAACATGTATAATTACGTAGACCAAACACACTTGCTTTATTTCGAAATGGCCTAGATGAATGGAGCAAGAATTTAAGATATAAACTTGCTGGTGCATTTGGGGTAGGGGGGAGGGGGGGGGGGGTGTTATGTAAAATACAAAGGGTTAGGGTAGGGTCATTGTGTATTGTGTAGATGATATTTTTTTAATAAATATTTTGTATTACAGTATGTATGTCTAGTTTTTTGTTCTGCCTGTTTTTTTTGTTGTTTTTTTGCTTTTTAATATTTGTTTTTTTTTTTTTCTTTTTCTGGACCTCTATGAAGAACAGAGCCATCATGTTGATGGCTTTGAGTAGAGCTTTCCAGCCGTTATATATATATATATATATATATATATATATGTTAATTCCTGATTTAATTCTTGTTTTATATATTCTTGTAATGTATATTTATATGTATGTATTGATGATCTTTTATACGGAAAATAAAACCAACCAACCAACCAGTCCACACCAGTGGCGTAATGAGCCAAACAATTTGAGGGGGGTGTATGAGCCAGCAAGAATTGAAATATTTTTTAAAGCGTCAGCAAAGCACTACATAATAATCTAAAATATCCTTTGAATGCGGGGGGGGGGGGGGGGGGGGGAGAAGTACATCCCCCGTCCAACAAATAAGAATTCTTTGCATTTTTCTTTACCATGAAAAATTTGCGGTTATTCAATCAACGCGCTGTGTATTTTTTTTTTTTTTTGCAAGGTCACATAGCGATCGGTTCAGAACATTCTAATTTCAGCATGTTTAGTGGTTTAATACTTTGCTTCAGAGCTTAAAGTCAGTGTTTTAAAATATTTTCATATGTGGTTCACATACAACAAGATTTTGTGATCTAAGTAAATGTTTGACAAGTTTGATACCACTGTAAAGTTTATTTTTTCAAATGATATGTAGGTCATGCAATATCCTATCATTTCATTCAAATTAAATTCTTGGTCTAATATGCTGCCATCCCTCTTGTCAAGGGACCAATTTTTAAAATGTTTCCGTCTTTTCCATATTTCTTGAGTATTTGACCGTTCTTCAGGATTTCATGCAAACTTTCAATATGAGATGGTCATGGAACAATTTTTTTGAACATGGGGTCTTTGTAGTATGATTTAGTGACATTTGCTTTAAAATTTGTCTTAAAGTCGAGCTCTATGATTACTCAAGACTAATGGTTATTAAAGCTTGTCATAATAATGTCATATGTCTAAACTTGCTGCTCTTAAATAGAAGTGAAGGAGATGTTATGTATACAATAGCAATGGTGTTCAGGTATATGCATTTGCAATAAGCCATTATATATAGAAATGCTAAGCTAACCCTGCCGGAAAGAACACAGTGTCCCACAGTGTGTTCACAGTGTGTTCACAGTGCGTTCACTTTGTGAATCACACCTTCACAGAGTGAACGCACACCTTCACGGAGTGCGTTCACTCTGTGAAGGTGTGATTCACAATGATAAAACGCTCAAATTTAACAGTGTGAAGATAATTTCACACTGTGGACACCTCCACAGTGTGGTTTACCACAGTTTTCACATAGTGATGTTCGATTTCACAGCGTGAATTTACTCGCTCACAATGTGAAGATGTGATTCCCAATGTTAAAACGCTTGAATTTAACAGTGTGAAGGTGATTTTACACTGTGTTTCACACTTTGTTTCACACGGTGAACACACTGTGGGACACTGTGTTCTCTCCGGCAGGGAAATGCCATGAAAAGGAGGTGTTTTACTATTCTGGTATCATTTTTTTATGTATGACAGCATTATTGGTACGTGTTCAAATATTCACAACATCAAACCCTAGTATTATGTTTGGGCTTATTTGATCTGTAGAAATATAATCAATTCCCATTTTGCAAGGTAATTTTGGAAACAAAGGTTGGACAGGTTAAGGTCTCAATCCCTTAATAGAATTTGACAATGACTCAAAAGTTTCAGGCGATTTGTATAAGGGTTGGTGGACAGCAGATGTGATTGTTTTAATGTGTCAAAGCTATCACGCTTGAATATCTTTTTGAGAGGGAGAATCCCATATGCCTATGGCGATGAGGATTAGTTAACCATCCATTAGACTTGTGATGATTAACTTTTCAATTATTTTTTTAAACACCACTGCACTTGCAAGTTCTGTGGCCCAGTGTGATGGATGGTAGATCATAACTCTTCGATAAATTTCATCAACATTTCTAGATGTATAAGCAGTATATAAAATATTCAGACAAATTATTGCATGTCACATGTATGGGGGGGGGGGGGGGGGGGGGGGGTTCTTGGTTTTTCTGAAGGTCCATTTTTCCGAAGGTTCGTAATTCTGAAACACAAATTTCCCACAGCAGGTGGTTCATAATTCCAAAAATGAAATAGGGTTCATAATTCCGAATATTTGATGCATTACTCCGAAGGTTCGTTATTCCGATGGTTCGTAATCCCGAAAAGGAAATAGAGCCCTACTAACTTTTCGGAATTACGAGCCTTCGGAATTATGAACCCTTTTTCATTTTCGGAATTATGAACCCTATTTCATTTTCGGAATTACGAACTGTCGGAATAACGAACCTTCGGAAAAACGACATGTAACCATGGTAACCACATGTATTTCATGACAGAATGGAATTTATTTGCTCTTTAAACGTGCAAGTTATCAAAACCCATAACTTTGCGTACAGTCTAAAAATTTGTTTATATTTCCATCTCTAGTAATTTTGTGTAAATGACACTTGCTTTCAGAATTTGGATCTCCACATTATAGTATTTCTAAAGTAATCAGAAGTGTTTATGCCGTTATATTCAGAATAAGGGTCGTGTTCTTGCATTATTGCAGGCAATGTCGATTTCGTGTGAGAACACGACCCTTTTTCTTTCCGTTGAATTTTATCATTTTGATAAGTGAATGAAAATTAATGTTTTATAAGCTATACAAGGAAAATTGACTCAAGCAAGGAAACCTGATGTGGAAAGATTGATAAGCGTGCACCGATTACAACTTCTTTTAATTTGAAATGTAAATTTAGGTAAATGTAATTTCTGTTTGAGTTTATATTCTTTGATCATTCAATCATGAAAGGGCAGACATTAGATCAAACCTCTGCCTCCTGACTGTCTGAGCATATTTTCGGTAATGGAGGAAATCAATATTTAACAAAAGTGAAATTTGGCATTTTTTTTTCATTGAAGCTTTGTGCTCTTTCTACAGTGAGTTATTGCATGAAATTGTCGACTTATCTTCAGGTGGTCACCAACAAGCAGGAACCTAAAGCCAAATTAATATCCAATAGCAAGATCAAAGCCCTAAACTTTTTTTCTCGCATAATTTTCCCATCTCTTGGGCTCAATGAAGCGTAACACAGCGGGATTTTTATCAAAATAAAGTCAGACGAGCCCCCCAAGAAGACTTGTGATAGTTAACCAAAGTAAGCAATTGACTTTTCATCCATTAGCGTAAAAAGGGCTTTTCCAGCCCCACGTGCTCATTGAAGCGTAAATTTTTTAATGAAATGCAATAGGATCATTGATACATGTACACCGGTCATGAGCATAATAAAAAGATGTTATTCAGATATTTTTTAGGACACAAAATCAAAACAATACTACAAGCTCTGCTTCTAAGCTGGTCTCTGTTTTCATTCTCATTTTCATCAAATTAATTTAATCTTTAATTAATTAATCTAAACTTTAATGCACTTTGTTTTGCTTGTAATAATAGAAAATGTTTCTGCACTAAGTTGTGTTGTCAATTATTTTGTATATTGTTAATTTCACAATACTTATTGTTATATACTTTGAAAAATGAAAATGTAATGAAATAAAAAATCTAAATCTGAAATCTGAAATCTGAAAATTCTGCATAATTTTAATATGGAATTTTTGGTTTTTATTTTGAGCTCATTCAACCTTGAATTAATGGATATTTTTTGCTCAGTCAACACCTTTCCAAAACATGAATTCAATCGCATAAGATAAAATCTGCCACGAGAAAGATGTCAAAACTGCAGTTTTGGCAATTTTCATCCCGTGCTCACTCAACGGTGAAATTTTGTGCACAAGTCATTTGGTATGTTAGGAAGCACATAAAACGTATGTTGCATGCCTTCTAATGCTACAAATTTGAAATTTGTTCCTATATCAAAGTTATGACTTTGGGCTTGTGAACTTTAAAAAGTGGGCATTTTGCCTTTAGGGCATGCTCACTGAAGCGTGACCAAATGATTTCCCCTGAATTTCACATGAAAGGTAGCTGAGAAGTACAACTACATGTCTCTGTATTCAGATTTCCTCAAAGGTTCCTGATTCAGAAATTACAGAGATTTTAGTAGGGTATCTAAGAGGGGTATCCCTGCATCCCCCAGGACTAAACGAAAGCAACTTTTTAAAATCTTCTTTATAATGTACTTTAACATATTCAAGATGTTAACAAGAAAAAAAAATGGCCTCTCATGGTAAAAATCAAGATGGCGTCATGAATGATGAAAATGGGCTTTTTATTCAGTTTCCTAGGGGTCCCACTGTACCCTCTTGACATCTTCTCCTGTAACTGATTGTATGATTATTAGATTTCATTGAATCTTGGTCATCGTATTTAGAATCATAAAGATAAAGATAAAGAATAATAATCACACCTGGCCTTATTTAGAAGTATTAGATTTACAAAGACCTTTAATAACTGCCTGGTTATTATATCTAAAACTCACATTTACACTGAATTTTGTACTTTCAAAGAAATATCTGTTTAAAAAATGATTAAAAATTATATTTACATGAATCACGGTTACCATGGCAAAGGAAATTGATACAAATACATTTTTGTTGGTTTAAATCATGGAGAATATCATTATGAACAGAACGTCCAAATTTCGTTGGATAAGGATTATGATATAAAAAGGTATCGCCTATAATGTAACTATGTGTTGACGGATGTCGACAAATCTCAAATTTTCCCAAAACGGAGGTTTATATAATGCTTTGCAGGGTACTCTACTAATAAGCAATTAAGATGACCATTATCAAAATGGTGTTTGTAAACACCAATGATATGTACGATATCTTTCTTCTGTCTAAATATTGTATCAAACCCATATTAAAACTAAAGTTTAAAAACCGAATCAATTTTCACCCCAAAATATTTTAAAAACTTCTCTACACCATGTTGGTTTGTATTGAAATAGACGATTGCCATGGGAACAGTCAGTAAGTTACATATCTTTGGTTGGTATCAAAATGTGCGGAATATAATCCTAAATACGATGACCAAGTTTCAGTCTAATAATCATACAAAAAGTTACAAGGGAAGATGTCAAAAGGGTACAATGGGACCCCCCTACAATATTGATTAAAAGCCCATTTTAATCTCCTATGACGCCATCTTGATTTTCACCATGAGAGGCCACTTTTTTTTTCCTTGAAAATGTTAAAAGAAGATTAAAAAGTTGGTACTGTTTAGTCCGGGAGGGGGACGCACGGATACCCCTCTTAGATACCCTACTATTTGTTTTAGGGTGAACTTATTTTTTTGTGTTGTGTTTTATATATATATATATATATATATATATATATATATATATATATATATATTTAATGTATATATAATTGTCAGGAAATAACATCAACAGCTTTTGGCAACTCTCGTGGAAATAAATACAATGTGAAAGGAAATGAGAGAATGATGGTAGCGTAACTTAAACCAAAGTTCTTCAGAGCTGTCCTCCCTTTTTGAAATTTTTGCATAGGTTGAAAACATGTCTCCGCCGGGAATCGAACTCGAGTCGTTGGCTTAGAAGGCCAATGCCTTAGGAATTAATTAATAAGGTTGAAGATTTGTCAATGCGTCGGTTAACTGAATCTAGTGTCGCCGAAACCACTGGCCCGTCTCCGTGGTCTAGTGGTTAAGGCATTGGCATTCTAAGCCAACGACCCGAGATTAATTCTCGGCGGAGACGTTTTTTCAACCTTTGCAAAAATTTCAAAAAGGGAGGACAGCTCTGGGAAACTTTGATTTAAGTCACGCAACCATTATTCATTATTCTCTCATTTCCTTTCACGTTATATATATATATATATATGAATATATGAAATGTGAAAGGAATGAGAGAATAATGGTTGCGTAGCTTAAATCAAAGTTACCAAGAGCTGTCCTCCCTCTTGAAATTTTTGCAAAGGTTGAAAAAATGTCTCTGCCGGGATAATAATAATATTCATTATTGTTATTATTGTAATTATAATGATAAGTACTTAACAAATAAATACATTTCTATGAATATTGTCCAAATGGTAATCACTTACACTCATTATCTGTATAGTTTGCAAATATTCATAAATTAAGATTTATAGACTAGCAAGCATATTACAGAAATAGATCTTTTCACACATTGATTCATTCTTTATATGTATTAATGATGATGATGATGTTAATAATAACACTAACAACCATATAACAATAATTACATTAATATTAATAATAATAATTGTAATAATAATAATAATAATAGCAATAAATAATGATAATAATAATTAGTATTAATATTGTAATTATAATGACAAGTACTACTGTGAAAAATGTATATTCCGATGTAAGTGTCAGCCATCCTTTCGTGTTTTTATAGAGTCCTGATGGAGATCACAGATCGAAAGCTTGACGAATAAAGGAGGATAATAAAAAGCTACGACCGTCTCTTATATACAACCTTCGGCATAGCATATCCTCCCACCATTTTCCCTTTCCGAATATATTAGTTGTACTGTACCCTGTAATATACAACCCTCCCCCGAAAGAGCACCCAATGCTTGATCGGACCTCTTATCGTTCTTTCGCGAAGTGCACTTTACACTTATAGTTTAGAATAACAGCGCAATCAATAGTAATTGCAAATTTCGTCATCGTTTGTTTTTCATGGATGAAGATTTGTCGAGGGTCAGGGGCCAACTCAAATTCCCTTTCAAATACGGTAATGAATATACACGCATAATTTTGGCATGCATTTAATAAACAATGGACCCTTGCATTTTTCAAGGTTCGCCTTATTTTCGGATTGATTTGATTGGACCTGTGATATGTTTTGTCAATCGGGCATGGTTTTTTTCCATCTCTAACAATTCTATACTTTAATTTCAATATGAATTCACGTAATAGAAAAAAAGCATTCAACGCATGTATGGTTTAAGGAGCACGTCTTGTTAATCACCGAGTAGCAAAACCAGAACTCACTTCCTAATCAGTTATGACTGATTGGGTTTCTTCACTAATTTAGGCAGCAACATAAAGAAAAACGTAAATATTTCAATCACGGCAAGGAGCTTGAATGTTGCATCGAATGATGAGAACCTGTCAGCCACGAGTCCTACGAATGAAAGCAAAATACGGAGAAAGAGAGAGCGAGGGAGAGAGAGAGAAAGAGAGAGAGAGAGAGAGAGAAAGAGAGAGAGAGAGAGAAAAGAGAAAGAGAGAGAGAGAGATTATTATAATCATGTAATAATGAACAGTTTAGTTCCAAAACCTGCTACATCCATAAAACTAAGTTCTTAGAAAAACATGGGTTTTCAATTCTCCTATTTTGCATTATCAATTTTCAGTGAAACTTGGTTCCATTGTACTACTGTCTCATTGCATGATAAATCAAATTTAATAACACATATGCAATTTAAAAATTAATCAATTACTTTTAAAGACATGTGGATGTAGAATGCTTTGGAACTGAAATCTTGATCAACAATATAAAGTACAGTGCACACAATGTAGCAAACACCTTCTTATGAGTGGTAAATTGAAGATTAGTTCGTGTTCATTCGTCTACGTCTTGCTGATCTTTGACTGGTCATTTCCCAGAGAAGGTCATTGTTTATGGATGGAGAATCGTCTGTAACTAAACTGAAACGGATGTACCATGTTTTGGAACGAAATCATTGTCAGTTTTGTCATAAAATCTCCCATATAAAATTCAACTTTTCATGTTTCAGTGTAAATTGGTACTATATAAATGATAACATTCACGCCCCCCCCCCCCAACAAAAATAAGGGGGGATAAAACATGGATGCAGCATTTTTTAGACTACACTCTTCATGTACCAATGAGATCGGTACACTAATTAAACAAGACTCTTTAAAATTGCCGCTGCACATTAAAAAAATATGTTATTGATTTACATTTGTCAGGTGCCCTTTTTGTCTAAAATTGCTACCTGGAGTGAAATTAGGTGGCTCATTTCTCCACCTCATATATGTATATACTGCTATGTAAATGAATGAAGATTAAACATACCTACCTGATAAATATCCACCAAGAAAAATTCCACATTCACCTACGACGTAATTCACACTCAATGCGATTGGAATATTTTCGGAAGAGACTCTGCCTCTCATCGCCAGAGGGCCAAGTGTGGCCCTACCAGCAATAGCAGTGGCGGAACACCATGACGTCACCAACATGACGTAAAAGTTTGAAACATATGCATCACATGACAAGGAGATGATATTACAAACTGTCAAAAATAGGTGTATACTGACAGGATCGAAAAGTTTGTGTGTTAGGAAGGCAACTGCGAGTCGCATAGATAGGTTTCCAATGGCAGCGACGAAGGTAATAATAATTGTATTACCTGGGGAGATTCCCCGTTGAAGGGCATGTGGAACAAGAAAGATGTGCCATCCGGCAAGCACAAAGTGTAATAAAGCATCGGACAAGGATATTGATATAGGACATGGGTCCGCATAAATGTCTGTGCTTCGAAACCACGATGAAATCTTGCCCCGGATACTGGTGATGGAATTCAGTCTATTCTTGTGAGCGGGTTCATGAGAGGATGACTGATCCGAATCAATGGTCATCACCCTACTGCGTTCCTTTGAAGGGGTCAATAGCGGTGCCATGTCAGTGTCTTCGGCCATATCATCAGGGTCTTTGGCTGTAGCTTCACCCGATGAGTACCTGTCATCTTCGCCACCAGAGACACTTTGAGAAATTCCCGAGTGCGCTTCATTACTCACTTGACTATTTCTCTGCAAACCCACATCATCTATTGCTGCAAGGTCCTCTTTGGTTATCCGGATGGCCATGGCACAGGGGATTGCGTTTAACATGATACCGCCCAGAATCAGAAGAACTCCGTGCCATTCGTATACCACCAACAATTCTTCTGCCAAGAAAGGAAGCAAAACCATACCAAAGGAGTTTCCACTCATAGAAATGCCGAAAAGAAGGTTGAAACTCTCTCCTGCAACTCTATCCAATGTAATCATACAGGTCATCAACACAATGCTGTGCCCAATTCCTGTGATGAAAAACAAACAATGAAAGGAAAATCCTTATAATTATTCATATTATTCATACAATGTTTCACATATGTGAAACTGGTCATCACTGAAGTTATCCCTTCCTTTGAAATAGAAAATAACACCCTTTTCTGTCTTTTAACTAAAGGTCTATACTTTTCCAATGTGATAACTTTCCTTTTATTATTAACATGATTAATACGCTTCAGAAATCCCCAACAAATGGACCTTTCAGTGCATCGCAAGAGCATCATGTTTGTAACCATCCCTACATCTAAAACTCCTAGCATTAATTGCCATATGCATATTTACTAAAATAATGCCAATTACCAGTGCCAAATATTGCTAATAATTTCAGTCTTTGACATGTTTGACGCCCTCTTGCTTGCATTCCATCAATAAGTTTACCCTGGGCTAATCTTTCCAGTCACTCCTTTTTATGATCAGATGATGTGCCCAACAATAACTTGTCAATTTCTGATTTTTTACGTAACATGGCAGAAAAAAGGGAAATCGGAAGTCTGGACAAATGCATATTTGATTGAATCTTAAGCTTTACAAAAATACACTAACATAATGCGGTTGTAAGATATCGACGAAAATCACTAATTTAAAATTTTGAATTAATTCATTTCATTAAGGATAATGGAACTTTTATTATAAAATCTTACCGGATACTGCAAAGATAACTAATAAATGTATGTTGCTAGTCGCCAAAGATGCGAGGATTGTCACACTGTTGCCTAGTATAGCACCGAGTAGGATGAGAAGGCGAGGGCAAGGGATTCGAGTGAAGAGAGTAGATACGATGGGAGCTAAAATATAAAAGAAGATCGAGAACCGCAGGCAAATGGTAGGTGTTGTATGTATTATCCAAATAGCAACACGACTTGTGGGGGCAACGACGAAAGGAGGCCGCACGGTCACGATACTTATTTTCTTTTGCAAAAGAAAGTGTTTAAATAAAGGTTTTGTTCCGGTAAAAGTGAAAAATAATTGTGAGCACTCTTATTCCTTTTAGGTCAGTTTCGAGGAAAATCATAGAAGAAATGTCCCGTGAAAAATGGTTGCTCTTAAAATGCCATCATACTCAAAATGAGAAATAGGTGAAAATTTTGGACCAAACGTTCATGCCAAATGTATATCCCATATAACCATTTCTGTGGGCAGTGCACATGATTTTCAGCAAAAATGAGTCAATATCTTATCATTTTGAAGATTCCAAAACCTCACAGTATACTGCGCACCAGTTGTTAATACATAATCAATATTTTCCAGTTGCTTCTAGACAATTTCTTTTACAACGTAAATGCATGATCACCTACGCAACTTCATAAAGGAATTGAAAAACTTAGTTATTTAAGGGAAAAAAAAGAAGAAGAAAAAAAAAATATGTGTAGATTTTCGGATTCATGAATCTGCGGATAAACAAACTTCCGGAATCATATCATTTAACCTCTAGGGAAAGAGTCATAGCCGAAAATAACATATTGATTCATTGCCAATTTCTAAATTTCGTTCTACATTTGTTTTCCACCGATCCTCTGAAAGTATTTGGAGGTGTGAAATTAATATAATGCAAACTAGAAAATATGAAATTATGAAAATATGAAACAAAGAAGCTAAAATCTAGAATAAGCTAAACTTTAAATGCTTAGTCCTTCGGTTCCGATTTACGTTTATTTACATGGACTTATAATAAGTTATTATTGTATCTTTGGAAAAATGTAACTAACTGTGACGGCCTTTAAAGGCTGTGTTGAAGTATAATTACATGTGAATGAGCCCACTGCATAGAAAATGCCAATCGTGATGCCAAAATCAGCAGAATCTGTAGGAATATCTTTGGAGAGGTCGTCTAATAGAACACCCATGGCCTTGACGAGTCCAATCTTGGAACAGGAATCCATGAACAGGAGCAGCACTACAGGGAAACAAGGAGACTTAAAGATTCTAAACCACTCCATCTTGAAGATTAAGTTGAATGTCACAGTTTTGGTAATGCAAAGTTGCTCTTCGCGACATAAACTGCACCACTGAAAGATTTGTCAACGTTCAGCTCGTAACCTCCCGTCCGTTTGAAGAGAAATGCGCTCTAAATCAAGCTGAAGTCATTCCGACAAGGTAGCACAATCAAGTTAAGAACCACTGCTTGAAGAGTCACATTATAGAAAACAATTCGGTTGAAGCATAACACGTTGTACCCTATGGAGTGAACTGGTAATTCCAGAAAATAAGTATATAATACTGAGGAAAACCATGCTTGATAGCAGATGAAAGGGCGTATGGACGGTTGAATAATTTTACTGGAAGGATCTATGCACGATTTTTTTTTATATGACTTGTTGCAGCTACAGTGTCACAGTGAGTTTCACCAGCATCATTCTTTATGAATAGGCATTCGACCCATTATTTGGTAAAAAAAAAAACTACTCTCCCTGGGATTTTTTGTCATGACCAGGGGAGGTGGGGTGGGAAAACACGTGACATACATGCGAGGAATCGTACCGACTGCGAGTGGATCGAGAAATTTCTGTGAGAGTACCCCCCCCCCCCCCCTTGCCGTGCCCCGAATATTATCTTACCTTTGAAACATATAATTATAGTATAGTGTGAACGTTTTCTAGTGACGTCTCTAATTATGAACTCTCGTGTGCAAACGGGCATCAGGGGAGGATTATGGGGGGGGGGGGGGGGTTCAGATTCCACTTCTTTTGTTTTTCGTCCATCGTATTACCGAACAGCATTGTATTACCGAACAGTTACGCGCCTAAAATGGCTTTCATACGCGTGGGACTACGCGTATGTTCTGCACACTATTTGACCCACAAAACACAGGGCAGAAGATCATAAAATGAGGCAAAAACATAACCTCCTCTCTCGTCACCCCCGGTCTTCATCCTGTTGGCCCCAAATCGGGGTAGGTTGTGACTTTTCCTTATAGGTGACACACGTTCAAATACAATACCCTTTTCAAGGGACCAAAACGCTGCGTCGTTAATTGGCAAGGGGTTCGCTCGGAAGGAAATATCGCATTAAATCTACGTTGTCCTTTTCAAATTCCACAAACTTCTTTTTCTGTAGGACTTTAGGCATTCATTATGTAAGTTTGACAGATATTCGTTTGATATTTTATTTGCTATCGTTGATTTTCTGAAAAGTATTCGGAAATAGGATCCACTACCATACTATCTTCCTATTATGCGATCTCTCCCTACCTGCCGTATGCCAGCTGAAGATGGCGTGTCCTGAATTCGTAAGGCTGGAGGTATAGAAAAATCTGGGTGTACGAATTTTACGATTTTATTTTAAGGCCGCACGCCTGTAATTAGATCCTGCCATTTGGGGGTAATTCCCAGTCGTTGCTGAAAAAAAAAAAACCAATGTAAAATCAATACATATTTCAAACGTTTTTTAATATGTGCCTAAAGAGGAATAATTACTGGTTCAGTTCAGTACCTTGAGAGAGCAGGAGTTGGTCCCAGTGGGATTTGATGAGGACTTTATTAGCAGCCCAAGGCTCATAACCACTGTAGCTTAGACCAGGTTTGTAGGTAGTCTAAGTTTCAGCCACTGTAGAGAGAAAAAAATGCTTAAAATCATCCCTTCATATTTTCAGGAAGTCAAGGAAATTGTATGAACTAGTCAACACACAAGTTTGAGTGGTGCCATTGCTAGCACTTAATTTTCATGATTTTTTAATTTCTCATTTTTAACACTAGCCTATGGGAAAATAATTACAGGTGTGCGCCCTTAAAGGGAAGGTCCATCCTGATTACAATTTTGTTCTAAAGGTGGTCAGGCGGCGGGTTCAATGGAGAAAAATCTGTTTGCTGATGCTGCAAAATAGTGCACATACGAAACTAGGTCTAGTCGAAAGTATACTGAGGATCAGCGAAATGTCCTTCTCCTCGGCAAAAATCCGCATTGATCGCTGTGATGTGTACGTAAGTTGATGATGTGTACGAATACGGAAATCTCCGAACTCGCTTTCGCCTGGACTGCATAGGAACACACGGGCACCGCCGACTGACCGCCTTTAAAATAAGCAGACAATCAAATAAACAGATCAGTGAAGGTTTGAGCAAAATACGATAAGAAATAAGTTATGAATTTTTGAAGTTGTAATCAATCAAACACAAATTGGCAAATACGTGACGTATCTTGCGAGCTCCTCTCCCATTCGCCCTGCCCTCCCCTCCCCAAATCATTAATATCCATTTTCTGTAAAGAAAATATTCAATCATACATGCACCTTAGATGTAATTATTTCTCTTTTTTTTTTTTTAACACAAAACCTGTATGAAAAAAATCTATTCCTTCATCAAAAACTAAGGAAATTAAAATTTATGAGATTTTCTCTACTGAGCAAATGGGAGAGGAGCTCGCGCAAGAAATGCTAAAATGTACTGTTAATACAGCATATCCAGCTCTTGGACCCAAAAGTGCAAGCATGCACCATTAACATACACAGTGGGTAAATGCACGGCCAACAAAAGTAGGCTTTTCGTAAAAGAATGACAGGATAACATTACTAAAAGATGATGAACATGATGAAGGAAATAAAAAAATAGCAAAATATATTTTTTTTAAATTGCTTGTACCTGAAATTGGCCTAATAGAGTGGAAAGGCACTTGAATATCTGAAAAGCAACGTTACAGATAGCAAACCAATCAGCAATTTATGCTCCAAGAAGAGGATCGGGCAACATCATAAATGCCGGAGCAAAAAAAAAAAAAAAAAAAGGGGGGGGGGGGGGCTTGAGGACGGTTCTCCAGGCGCCGTTGGAAAAGTAGTTTGAAACGGGTCCCCTTGATGAGAAGAGTGAGGCAATGCCCCTGAACAATAATAATGATACACATTCCAGATACATGAAGCCCTTTTTCGGAGGGGGGGGGGGGGGTAGCAATGATTGTAATTATGCTGCTTTGAGAAGCGCTTTGACCAACGTTTAACAAACTTAATTGCGTTTTTATCTATCATTATTATTCTTGGCTATAAACTCGCAGGGCCCAAGCCGGGTGTGGATCGAGCTCCATGACAAAGCCACTGAGAACCGTTCACAGTGGGTTAGACGGGTTAGTTTCACGGACTGGGCTCCTGGCCAGCCCAACGATCGCAACGGCTTCCATGATTGCACGTTCTTCTCTAGATGGGGCGATTATAAATGGAACGATTTTGGATGCGATTCCGATAATGTGGAATTTAATTTGTTGTCCATAGAATGAAAATTTTACTTTACATATGTTCCAATCTTTCTTGCCTCCATCATATACATCTCTTCAGTTATTCGTGGGGGCTAACATTACAGAGAATTAGCCATTTCAATGCGCAACCCATTTTGGAAAGAAGTATTAGTAGCCTTTTCAGATCCTTGTAGATGATATTCTTGAAACATAAGATAAATGAATGCAAAAGTCTTACAAAATGGAAACGGGAGTTTGACCCAGAAAATATCATAATTATGGAGTTCTTATTACTAAATTCCCTACCATTCAATTGTTGATATAAACATGAGGTGGTTTCAAATCAAGATGCTGTATAGAATTCTTTACATGAAAGATGCTTTGTTAAGATTTAAATTAGTAACAGATAACCTATGTACATTTTTTAATAACAGTGAAGAAACAATAATGCATATATTTTGTTCGTTTATTTATTCAAACGAAATATGGTCAAAACTTGAGCTTTGGCTGTCCCGTATAATACTGTACACATTAAGCTTACAAATCAAAATAAATAGTTTTGGTTTCATGAACGTAATAATAGTGCCCTCAACTGTATTGTTATTGTAGTAAGGAAAGAAATTTTTGCAGTCAAATGCAAAAACTGTTTGCCACTTTTTGAACACATCATTTCAGCGATAAAATGTTATTATGATATGGAAAAGTATATGTAAAACAAATCTGAAAGAAAAGAAATTTATGAAAAAGTGGTTACAGAAATGTTTCTGCTTGTGTTTTCTTATATATATATATTTTTCCCCCCCCTTTTTTTTTTACCAAGTAAATCTGTAACACTTTGAAAAGAAATTGATATACATATAATTGATTTTTGCAAATGTATTTCGTATTGTATTTAGAATGGCCAAGAATATTAATTTGAAATTCTGCATATACCTTTTCTTGTATATTTTTATGTGTGATATTTGTTAATAAAAGAACCCTGTGGAAGGGCTAAAAAGAAAGAAAATTGACAGAGGCCCGTATTCTGAACTCCGGTTTAACTTAAACTCCAGTCTAAGTTAAACCAGAGCTTTCATTAAAAGTGACTTAAACCGCAAGTCCAGTCTAAATTTATGTACAAAGTTAAACCACACTAGACTGAAGTTTAAGTTAAACCGGAGTTCAGAATGTGATTTTAACACGATAAAAACTACTTTCGAAAAATAAACTCAAGGGCAATTTCAAAGGCCTATTGTACTGCCCATAGAAATCCTGTTCGGATTACGTAATACGCCATTGTAATGTTCGCACTTTTCTAAAGGTGATATAGACAGGGCTATTGAAATTGTCTTGAGTTTATTTTTCGAAAGTAGTTTTTATCGTGTTTTTTCTAAAACTTCTGTTTAAAGGTCAGGTTAAGACTGGGTTTAAACCACACTTAGACCGCGGTTTAAATTAACCGGAGTTCAGAATAAGGGCCAGAGAGGTTAAGGCAAAGAGACAGATAGGTAGAACGAGACAGGTAAATAACGAGATAGTGACAATATACAGAAAATTTTCTGATATTTATGTCCCTTTTTTACAAAATCCTGGATACGCCCCTGGACATAAATATTGTTGGGAATATAATGTTTAGCCAGATTTTTTTGTTTTTTGTTTTTTGTTTTGTTTTGATAAGGTGCTGTACATTCCCTATATAATATTAAGCAAAAGTCAAAGAGAGACCGTTGAATACCGTTAGGCGCTTTATCGCGTAGTGATATTTATTTGTATTTTCTTTTGATATACCATGTATACAGGCACATGTACATTTAAAGGCGAGTAACCGGGAATATACAAGCCTGAAAGAAGACAGAGAGAGAGAGAGAGAGAGAGAGAGAGAGAGAGAGAGAGATGTTAGCAAGATAGAGAGAGAGATGTTAGCAAGATAGAGAGAGAGAGGTTAGCAAGATAGAGAGATGATAGCGAGAGAGAGAGAGAGAGAGAGAGAAAGATGGGGGTGCATGAGTGTTGGTGTGTCACAAGCAGAAATAGAAGAGGATAGGTCTTACCCTAGAAAAGGAGGATGAATTTCGGTCCTTCCATAATCATGTTTCCTGCGTCCCTTTTCTGTATATTATGTATTCACAAAATCGTTGTCACTATCTATGTCTGTCTGTTTGTGCCCCCCCCCCCTTTCCCTCTCTCTCTCTTGCTCTCTCTGTCTTCTTTCAGGCCCATATATTCCCGGTTACTCGCCTTTTAGATGTACATGTACATAAACCTGTATCCCAAAAGAGAATACAAATAAATATTATTATGCGATAAAGCGCCTATCGGTATTCCACGGTCTCTCTTTGACTTATGCTTATTATAAAGGAAATGTACAGCACCCTATCAAAAAACCTGGCTAAACATTATATTCCCAACAATATTTATATTCAGGGGCGGATCCAGGATTTTGTTAAAAGAGCGGCACAAAATAATGTCAGAAAGTTTTCTGACAAGCAAGAAAAAAAAAGGGTCATCACAATTGTGAGGTCCCGTTTTCCTCTAAAATTCTCTGACAGCCAATAACAGCAACAATAACAAAAATTGTCATCAAGTCCAAGGGGAGGGGGCACAATGTACACATTGGTTTCAAGGGGGGCACGGCCGGAAGTGCCCGCCCCTCCTAAAGCCGCCACTGTTTATGTCTACGACAAAGTATATAATCCTTTAAACCATAATAAACTTGAAGTGAAAGACTAGGGAAATAAATGCATACAACATCATTACAGTTTATGTTTTGCGTTAAATACTTGACCTAATAAACTGCAATTAAAACGGTTGGAAAAAAAAATCAATCAGTATAGTATTCTATGCCTCTCAAAAGTCATCACCCTTTTCTAGGAATCTCAGCAGATGTTCATGAAATTCAACTTGCCTTCTTTTCCCACTTTTTCACCTGCTGATTACAAAGGAAATGCAATGTAGGTTATCTCACAGAAAAGGTGTCATTAATAGTATTCTATTTCAAATATTTTTGTCTAGGAAAGAAATGATTCTTTTTTCCTCATGGCATAACAGGAACTTCCTCAAAAATAAAAACAATTCAATCCAAAGACATGTAAATATATCCGGATAGTAGGCCTTATTGAGGGGAAAAAATGAATGGATTCTAATCGCGGTTATATCAACTGTTGTAGATCCGGTTATTATTTTCCTCGACGTTTTAGAACTTTTTTTTTTTTTGGGGGGGGGGGGGGTATGATGATGATCGTCCAATATAAACAGCGACTTGCAATCGAAAAATTAGATGCGAGTTGTGTTGTTGGATGCACAGAAAGGTTTCATTCCTGCCACTATAGCTTCCCTGAGACAGATCATATTCCGTCTAAGCAGCATGTACAGCCTCTATGTTGTCGCGTTGATCTTCGTTGTCGGTCCCATGGTCGAGTTGCCGGGGGCTGAGGCAGGGATGTGCGCATGCCCGCCGTTATGGACAGGCTTCAATGACCACTGCTACCGGTAAGTGCGTTCTGCTAAATCTGCTTCATTGAAGTCATTCGAATTGACTTGATATTCCACCAGCTTTCAGGTATAAAATATGATTTATAAAAAGTGTACCAACCGCCTGAAAAAATAACTTGTATACCGCTAGAAAGTATAAAATTAACCTCAAAGAACTTTATCTGACATTCTAGAGGTCAACAGTTTAGAAGTATGAAGGAAATAAAGAATAACATGAAGGTGCTCGCGCGGAACCGAGCCTCCGAGTTGGGTTCCGCGCCAGCCCTTATCTTGGCGAGCGCGTACGGGTGCGTTTAGTAGTCTACTCACGAGTCGCTTTTATGCTTATAAAGAGTATAATTAAACTTGTAATATCTCTTTATTGAAGTGACATTCGAAGCCCATATTTGGAATATAGTAGAATGACATGGAACCTCTAACATACAGGGTAAAATATTTTTTGGTGATTGGTACCCTTTAAAAGTTGCAAATTAAAGGCTTTGCATGAAAGGTGCCAATGGCCTCCTCGCGCGATATGTATCAGTACAATGCCGGTCTCTCAAAAGTTTGACACGGTAGCCGTATACGGGCTACACAAATGCTAACAGCAAACTCGTCGATTCGGAATGACATTTTTAACGAACTGCAGTTGAAAAAATTAATTACGATAAATGTGTCTTACGTTTTTACACAAAGTTTTAAATAAGAGATTTTTGTCCCCTCCCCTGACTGGAGTAATCGATTTGGAACAATTAGAATTTATTTGATTTATGTTCTGAACAAAGAAGTAAACATGTTAGGTTTTTTCTATAAAAAGAATTTTAACTTTGGGGTAAAGCAATATTCTCTTCCTTCCCTTTTCTTTCCTTCTCTCTCTCTCGCTCTACTCCCTCTTCTTATAACTCTTCCCTTTTCTCTCCCTATATACTTCTCTTCTCCTTCTTTCTCTGTCATTCTCTTTCCCCCTTTTTTTTCTCTCGCAATGTTTTCAAAGTCTGCCCACGCCTCTCACCCATTTGTTGTGTTAAAGCCATTGTATCCCGGGTGCCCGCTGCTGGGTCGCGCAATCTTCTGGTGCCCGACCTAGCATCGGATGTGCTATTTGGCATGTAGTTCGACTGATTGGGATGCGGTAGCTTACATGGTTTGTAGCGGGATAGCCCATGTCTATATGGGCAGGCATGCATGGTTTTGAAGACATTGCGGGGGATGATATTATTATGCAATACTTACATTAATGTCTATTATCAAGTTATGTTATACGTTACTTTGTGTACGTATATTCATCATTTATGTTTTCTCATTACTGTTTTTTGGTGTTTTGGTATTATCATCATGTGAAAAAATGTCGAATTTCCTTATTATTTTACTTGGACGAATAAAGATATATTGAATTGAATCATCATGGTATAAGTTAGATAAAGGAAATTAGAATAGATATTAAGGGGCGCACATAATTCTTTTTAAATTAGATTCTTCAGCTCAGTGAATATCTCCTGGTTTGATGCCGAGCTAGCATGCCGAACCTTCAGCATACCCTGCGGCGAAGAGAGCTCATATAGCAGGATGGGTCACCTTGTGTCAATCCACTCCCAAGATGAAATGGACTTCATCTCTATGATGTACGAGTCACTCCGATCCAAGAGAGTAAGTAGAGGCCGACGGTTACTTGTCGTTTTTCCGAAGGTTCATTTTTTCCAAAGAGTAATATTCCGAAGCTTCGTAATTCCGAGAATTATATAGGGATCATAATTCCGAATATGAAATAGGGTTCATTTTCCCGAAGGCTCGTAATTCCGGAAAGGATATAGGACACAATTTCAGTTTCGGAATTACATGAATTATGAACTTTTGGAGCATCAAATCTTTGAAATAACGAACCCTTCAGAATTGTGAACCTTCGGAAAAACGAGAGTGCCGCCCAAGTGCAAGGGGGATGGGGGTCAATTCGACCAGCTATAAAAGCAAATGATATAAACATTTTACAAACTTTCATCAATCATGTTTTGGGGTGTTCATTTGCATCCAAAAATCTCTAACCAGTTAAAACAAAATAAACAAGTGGGGTACGGAATCCCGTGACCCTCCTCATCCCCCTCCAAACCCTGGATCCGCTCCTATAAGGATAACCATTTTAATCACTAATGTCATTGATTACACAAGATGAAGTGGTCAGCTTTGTGCTGTCCAAGAAAATAGTCACAAATGGCACTCTTTCTCACTTTCATTTTACAGCCTGCACCAGAAGTGCGAGTCTGGATAGGTCTGCATGATCGGACAGCAGAGAGCTCCACAGAGTGGGTGGATGGCACTAGCCTGAATTACACCTCCTGGGCACCTAGCCAGCCAAACGATCAACACGGCTACAGTGACTGTGTATTCTTCTCCAAAAACACTGTCTACAAGTGGAATGACGTACCATGCACTGCCAGTAGCCGGGTCGAGTCCTTTATCTGTAAGATGCGACACTGGTAAACTTCGGCACAATTTTGTCAATCCCTCTAAAAAAAAAAAATAAAAAAAAAAAAAAAAATAATTAAAAAAAATCAAAAAGAAAGAAAGACGCGATAGAGGGCAAGAGACCGGAGCCCACCGTTGGCTTATGTTTAATACCTTTGTAGAGAGATGGTGCCTCTTAAAGACTTTTGAGGTGTATTAAATCTAATATACCACATTGCCACTTTGTTCTGACGACAAAGACGGGATCTGTTCTTGAGATTTCCTTCACGCTTAATGCTAAATCAAATTGTACACGCGAAGGTATACTGGTAGGAATTCAGAAAGGGAGGGGCTGATCTGATGACCTATGAAGGAATGTCACATTACCAATCAAAGCGACCGAAACCTTTTGACACTTACAATGACATAATTATTTTGATATTATAGTGACATCCTCTGTTTCCATGGTTGGTGCATTATGTAAGTAGACAGCCTTTTGATGTAATGTCGTCCTTAAGATACTAAATTAGATGCGAAATTGACAATATAGTACAATGTGAACTAATTGTTTACTTAGTCCATTGATTTACCCTGATTTATTCTGTACAAATTACTTAAATGCTGCATAAAAAATGGATGAACGAAATGAATCCATTCGTGCAATGAAAATGTGAAAATGATTTTATGGTGACATGATTTTTGCTTATTCATTTTGAATAAAAATTGTAGTAATTTTCAAGAGATGAGGAAGTTAACATATGTCACTCCATAAAGCATTTGTCTAAAATGAAGTTCGAACATTTTTATTAATACCGGCCAATGAACCTGGGCTGCCCGTTCCCTATCGTAAGCCGGAATATTGGTAGTTTAAAAATCCTTGGGGCGGGGGAGGGGGATGCCGTATCCCCTTAATCTGTCTCGTACGCCATTTTACACATTATATACCGTAATGATAGTCTAGTCTTATATTAAGAAATGTGTCATTACATGTAGCTTTCACAATAATAGGTATTCAAATCTTATTGTTCATTGTTTATTGCCGGCACTATTGGCTTACCATAGTCAGTACCAAATCACTATAACATAACACAATCATTGAAGGTCCAAGTTTGTGGTTGAAGTGTAGTTTTCAGTTTGTTTGTTTGTTTGCAGCGTCCTGGTAAAAAATTGAAAATTACTTTGTTTGGAGATTGCGTGTCTGATTTATTTTTTAAAAAAGGAACCTCTCGCATACAACATAATTCCAAAATATTCAATTTGTTGTATTTACTCTTGTAAAAAAGGTATTATTTTTACACTTAAATGAGAATGAAACCCTGGGGAAAAATCAATTTTAATGAAAAGAGAGGATAGAGAGAAGCAATTTTAAAAAAATTTCCATCAAAATCGGTTAAGAAAAGAGAAAGTTATGAAAGTTTGAAAAGTCTCAATTTACTTTCTATGGCGATCCTCAAATTGGCAATGTTGCTTCAAAGTGACAAGTTAAGTAGTACAACTCCCCATATGTTTTGTACACAAAAGTTCATATTTTCCCTTTTATCTCTCAAGGTGCAACTTGTCTCCTTAGCTCAAGATAAATCATGGGAAAATGTATTTGACACAACATATGTTAAGTTCACAAAAAGACAAGCAGCATCTTTAGAGATAATGGAGAAAATGTGAAATTTTGTGTGCAAAACAATTGGAATAGCACTATATAACTATTTGACAATACCAAATTGCCTAGTACCTCCTTGATAGTATTTGTATTTGTATTTATTTATTCTCCGAAATTCACATTAAAAACAAATGAGCATAGGAACATAAATAGCAAAATATACATAAACATACAAAATGAATATATCATACAAGGTAAAAGAAAAGAAGAACAAAGATAATGAAAATCGGAAGGACACCCAGTTCAGCTATGCCCATGGACATCACTGTTCTTCCATGGGGTCCAAGGTGATTATTTTATATATAACAGGAACACGTAATTGGATTTTTGAAATAATTAACAGAATTCTTGCAGAAATTTCCAAAGAAGAAGAAGGGGAAAAAAGAATTAATTAAGGGGTGGGGTGAAAAAAAAAATCCAGTATCCAATTCAATTTTTACAGATCAGGGAAGAAGGCATTGAGCCTATGTAAGAACACTTTGAGACTACACGGGACCTTAAGATTTGCGGGGAGATTATTAAACTGAGAAGCACCTCTGTATGAGAACGAACGTTTACAATAGTCTGTTTTTGGTTTTGCTAACATTAAGTTTCCATGAGACCTGAGAGAATAATTGTATTGGCTACTAGTACGTTGGAAAAATGTTTTTAAATACGGAGGGGCAAAATCATTTAAAGCCTTCAAAACCATAGTACTGAGATGACAGCGACGTCTAATTGTTAAGGATTTCCAACCCAATCGAGCATGCAACTCCCGGATAGACACATGACTGTACGGACTAATTCCTAGTATAATTCTACATGCTCTGTTTTGAAGTGTCTGTAATGAGTCGATGTATTTTGCACAAGCTGATCCATATACTATATCACCATAGTCAAAAATTGGAAGAATAATGGCATTATACACAATTTTCATATTAGTCAGATCAATAGAATGACGCAATCGAGCCAATAAGCGTATTAGTTTGGAATTTGGAATCACACAACCAGTTGCTTATTCTTTTAAGTTCAGAATTCAACACAGACTCTATAGTTGTGACATTTCTATGTGAGAAATAAATTACTGTGCCATCAGCATACAGGTGAATAGAGCAATTTTTTATATGTTTTACAATATCATCAATATAAATTATAAACATATTAAGCGGACCCAATATAGACCCTTGGGGAACGCCGTAATCTATATTGCAGTCTGATGATGTAGATGAGTTAAATTGAGTATATATACGACGACCTTTTAAGTAACTAGCAAACGAGGATAGGCAATCAGAAGATAACTTGTTCAAAAGAATATTAGGATCCACGGTATCAAACGCTTTACGCAAGTCTATAAAGACCGCGCCAGTGTACAGACCGTGATCTATAGCAGTCAACCAATCATCGGTAACTTTGACAAGTGTGGTAATGGTCGAGTGATTTTTTTTTCTAAAGCCTGATTGAGCTTCTGACAAAATACTATTACATTTCAAGTACTCTGCTAATTGCATTTGAACGATTTCTCGAGGATTCTGGATACAGAAGGTAGAATCGATATCGGTCTGTAGTTATTAGGTGACGTTTTGTCACCCGATTTATGAACAGGTATAATTTTAGATTTCTTCCATCTTGTGGGAAACACTCGTTCAGATAATGATCTGTTGAAAATGAGTGTAAGTGATGGTAGAATAGTAGGAATTGCCATTTTCAACATAATCATAGAAATATCATCAACGCCAGTAGATTTTTTATTATTCAACCCCAGTATTATCTTCTGAACGTCATCCTCTGTAACAGGATTAAAGTCAAAACATGAATTAAGAGGGTTATTGATAACATGATCAATATCAGCACAATTTGTATTTGGAGTTGGAATAGCAGAAGCTAATTCCGAACCAACACTAGCAAAAAAATTGTTGAATTTCGTAGCTATTGAATAACCATCATTATCGTCAATGGCACTGTTACTAGATATTCTAGATGGCAATAAACGTTTGAGTACAGTCCAAACATTATCTCAAAGATGTCACATGAAAGAGTGTATATAGAACATGTAGAACAAAATAATTGTATGTTTTTTTTTCTATTTGTTGTCTATATTATTTTCGCAATATTTTTAGGGAACTATGCTTGTACAAGGCCCAAGGGCTTTATTTATGTAGTTCCCCATTTCATTTTCTAATTTCGTTTATGACTTATTTTGTATTTGTTTTGAATGTACTTTTTAATTGAAAATGAAATAAATGAGAATTGAATTGAAGTGAATTGAATTGATCGATTTACCCTAACTGTGAAGAAGATGAATAACGAACAGAATTCAATGAAACTAGGTTTCATTAATTTCAGTGCCTCTTTTACACAATTTTTCTTGATTATTGTACATGCACCATGAACTTCGATGTTTTCATTTTACTTTAGCAAAACAGAATAACTTCCCGATTTAAGCAAAACGTTATGAATTCAGTATTTTTAATAGCATCATTATCATGTCGATGGTATCCGTAATTATTCATGTTTGGCTTTTGTTGTTAATTTATTTATTCAATTTATTTCAGTTGTAGGTTGGAAGTTCTAAACTGTTAAAACTAATTGCAAACTTCTATAATTTTAGAGAGAAATACAATTAATGATAGAGGGATATGGAGGAATGAGAACACGGGAGAGATAAGAGAGAAAGGAGGAGAGAAATGGCACCGACAGGGTATAAAAGATGAGAAAAATTGGATAAAAGAGAGAATGATACATAAATGAGGCGTAAATGGAAAGAGAGAAAGAGAGAGGAGGGGGGGGGGGGGCTACCGGATAGAAAGAGATTAATTTAGATTAATATCATCTCTATGTGAGAGAGAGAAAGGAGGAGAGAGAGAGAGAGAGAGAAAGTGAGAGAGAGAGAGTGAGTGAGTGAGAAAGAGACAGAGAAAGAGAGAGAGAGAGAGACAGAGAAAGAAATCTTAAAATCGGCTAGAATTTAGTACAACTGTATATTCCTATAACACACATGATCATAACTACGATGATATATACAGTCCTAGCCTTGGCTTTATGAACACAATGTAGGGGACAATGAATTAATAATATAAAGGTTTTCCCGGTCAAATTCGCAAAATTAGCTTTCAAATTCATTTTCAAACGCTCGTATTCAAGCGATTTTCTCGTCCCGTGTACTCCTTTGGCAGGTGTTTGGTTCATATTAGTTTTCAGGCGTTCACATTCCTTTTCCAGAGTCGAAAAATGTACTTCGAACCAGTGGCAGATCCAGGATTTTGTGAGGGAGGGGGCCCAATATTCACCAAAAAAAATTGACAAGCAAAAAAAAAAAAAAAAAAAAGGGTCATCAGCGTTTTGGGGTCTCCTTTTGAATCTCTGACAAGCGGAAAAAAAAAAGGGTAATCAGCATTTTTGGAATGT
This sequence comes from Heliocidaris tuberculata, assembly GCA_025618425.1. Taxonomy (NCBI): domain Eukaryota; kingdom Metazoa; phylum Echinodermata; class Echinoidea; order Camarodonta; family Echinometridae; genus Heliocidaris; species Heliocidaris tuberculata. Next base: position 22,718,044 of record CM046836.1, read on the forward strand.
GTCTTTTTTCCCCCAGGGGAGGGGGCCCGGAGAGCCGGCCCCCTCTGGATCCGCCTTTTAATGGCATTCACATTTTGATGGAATGTATAATTACTTATGAATATTCCTACTTCATATATGAGGCTAAGTACCACATCAAATTCAGCTGAATTAATTGCTACAGTCATTGACTGTCTTGGAGAAATCGGCGAGCAAGATCCCCATGGCCTTGACGATTTCGATGCTACAAGAGCACTCGAGGATCATGAGCAGGACGATCGGAAGACGACGAGAGTTGAAAAAGATTAGCCAATCCATTCTTAAAGTTAAAGTGTGTAGCTTGAAAGCCGTGGATAATGACTGATCCCAGAACTCTTCTACGACATAGATTATTATTAAAAAAAAAAAAAAAAAAAAAAAAAGAGGAAAAGGGCAATTAACCCCCATATACAGACCATGCAGACACTGACAGTGAGTTAATTTAGAAAGTTAGGACCGAGCCCTCTGCAGATATTCCGATTGAATTTAAAGTGCCATCAGATCGAATTGATGGGTTAAACCCTTTTGATATAATTATTAGCACTCTCAGTTGACTCAATTAGTGATCAAATCCAGCTGAAGATGGTTTCAGAAATCAGAAAATCGACGTACTGATGTGCAAAGATGAAGCAACTTCCAGGGTTAGAATTATCGGGTCCAGTGTCTATTGCCCTTTAATCATTCACGCAGCCATGCGACTGATTGGTCTAATGAATTTATTGAATGAATTTATGAAACAGAACGACCTAGTATAATTCAAGTATAAAATTCGGTTTCTTTTAGTGTCAGTGTCTAGGCGGTAGACCCATGCTATATGCCACTGCCAAAGTACAAGTATATGAAATCCTCGAAGGAATATATGGTCCACAGTCTTGTGTACAGTGAAGAATAAGGATTGTAATCCGATAGATTTTATCGGTGAGGTTTCTTCAGTGCTTATTTTCACACGAATCAGCTTGTGCATGCAAACTTCACTCACAATTGTATTCACTCGTCTATCAAAATACAAGCAAATGTAAATTTCAAAGCAGTACAAGGAATTCTTCGATATTCACAAATCAATAATTTAATTGAAGGTCTTATCGTATTTATCGATGAGATGATTCACAATTTTTTGTTTGAATCTTTCCAGATTTCCTTAGCAACAGTAACGTACGTGTATAGATGTATTTCATTTTGCAATGTTTGTCGGACTATGTCACTTCTATTCATATATATGGCTATTTCGTAAGCCAACCCTGCCTTAAAGGGTACCAATCAATCACCCAAAAATATTTTACTCTGTATGTTAGAGGTTCCATGTCATTCTACTATATTCCAAATATGGGCTTCGAATATCACTTCTATACAGAGATATTACAAGTTTAATTATACTCTCTATAAGCATAAAAGCGACTGCGAGTCGTGAGTAGACTTCTCTACGCACCCGTACGAGCTTGCCAAGATAAGGGCTCGGAGGTTCGGTTCCGCGCGAGCGCCTTCATGTTATCCTTTATTTCCTTCATACTCCTAAACTGCTGACCTATAGAATTTCAGAAAAAGTTCTTTGAGGTTAATTGTATACTTCCTAACGGTATTCAAATTCTTTTTTCAGATGGTTGGTACACTTTAATTCCTACTCGATTTTGAACGCTCCTCATGGTAGCCCTTTTATCTTGACTAGAATAATGGATATACATGTATTGCCCAATTATACTTATATATACTCAGCCATATATTTGTAATATTTTATTTTTTTGTAAAGATATGTTTATCATAATTATGCCACTTAAATAGCCTTTATCACATTTTTCTCATTTTAGTTTTTGCTAGAAGTTCGTTGATCAGTGGCGACGCTCCCGGGGGGCAGGGGGCATAGAGGCCCCCACTTTTTCAATTACCCCAAAAGTTCCCTTTTTATTTCTGAAAAATTTCCCCTTTTTACTACTAAAAATGCCCCTCTTCCTTTCTAATAAGTATCCTTTCACCTTCTGATAAGTGCCCTTTTTCTCCTTCTGATAAGTGCTCCCTCTAATAAGTGCCCTTTTCTCCTTCTGATCAGTGCAATGTTACTTCGAGTAGGTGCATCTTTTTCTTTGTAATTAGTGCCCTCGCCTTGTCAAATATAACAAATTCCCCCTTTTCTCTCTAATATTTGCCGTTTTCTCCAGTGATAAGTGCATTTATGACTTCTGATAGAAGCCCATTTTCCTTCTAATAAGTGCCCATTCTCCCCTTCTGATAAGTGCCTCTTTTCAGATCTGATAAGTGCCACTTTTACTATCTAATATGTGTCCTTTTCCTCTTCTGATAAGAGCCCCTTTTCACATCTTATAAGTGCCCTTTTCCACCTCTGATAAGCGCCCTTTCTTCTTCTGATAAGTGCCCCCTTTTACCTATATTCACCACTGTTTCTTACAAAAAGAGCTAAATCTAGCTTCAAAGAATTGTTGCAGCTTTATGTAGTAACAGTAAAGATGAGCACATTTTCCACCCCTCCCCCCGGCAAAGGATTTATCATTCCGCTCGTTCAAATGTGCATAAAATTTACACCAAGTAAGGGCAATATTTTATGAAATTTTTCCCCAAACTCGCTCGCTCTTAAAGTATAATGAAATCAAGCATATCGCATAATTGATATCGAAGTAATCCTAAGGAAAAAACAAACGGGGACAATGTCCGAAATAAAACATCATCCGACACTCCCTCCAAATTGATTTGCTGTTGTCATTTTCATTATATCGCTGTAAATAATGCACAACCCAAGGACTTAAGCATTTGAAAAAAAGTGTGAAAATTTGCTTTGCTCGCTCGTACATGGATCATTAGACCATTACACACAACTACTAATCGGGAAAGCAGAACCACAATAAAAATAAAGAAGATGATGCGTGATAATATTATATTAGTTACACTGTAACGTAATACAAAATGGTCCCTTTTCCCTTTTATGTTCACCCCTTGCAGGTGCCCCCTTTCCCCTCCAAAGTGCCCTTTTTGCTGGTGCCCCCCCCCCCACTTTGAAAGATGCTCTGTCACCCCTGTCGTTGATGCAGCATTTTTCTGAATGTTCAATGTCTATATTTCTTTTCTGCGTAACAATTAAAAAATATTTTTATCTATTTGATTGATTTAATATGAATCTTAATTTAGTAGATTCATTCTTCTTCTTTTATGTGCAATTTTCTATGTATAGGGATTTTATTATGTACTGGGAGCCGCGTACGAATAAACAAACAAATAAATGAATAAATGAATAAATAATAATAATAATAACAATAACAATAATAATAATAATAATAATAATAATAATAATAATAATAATAATGATGATGATAGGGCACAGACTTAAAGTAGTAGTAGTAATAATAGTAATAAAATAATAATAAAAATAATAATAATACCAATCATAATAATAATAATACTAATGATGATAATAATTATAACAATGATAATGAAGATGACAATAACAACGACAATAATAATAATAATAGTAAAAATAATTATCATAATAGTTGTTGTTTTTATTTGTTGAGTGTCATTTTACTTGCACACTTCTGTTTTGATATGAATGAATTATGTTTTATGTTGTTCTGTTTTGAAGATAATCCTGACATGTCGGGATTTTATAAGAATATTTCGAATTCAAATCTGTCAATACCTTTTATGAAAGTAAACATTTCCCCATCTTTCTTTACTCCTTAAAAGTCTGATCTAGCCCAATATTTTGTGTTACCCTTAATAGGGAGAGGGGCAATCGAGGACGGGCATTCTGTGGCGTTTGGCAAACCCTACCCGCCATTTGTGGCAGTTAGTATACACTGAGATAAATCACTGACAAAAGGATTATTTTTGTAATAGAGGAGCTTGTTAAGTGTCTGGGCTATGTGGCTGCCATTCTGAAATCTACTATTCATGTGTTAATTACACAAATATCTTGCAAGCTCTCTATTATGCCTTGTCAAACAGGAGTAGATGGACAATGGGTGTGCTTACATAATCCTGACAATATCATTTGACTACTTTTGAGAAAGCAACACAATTTTCAAAATTTAATAACTTATTATTGAAATGATTATTTGACACCAAATTGCACCGAAAAAAAGTTATAATACTCAAAATTGTACTACGTAAATTTCACTTGAATTGAATGAGACATTGTGGAGTTATTAAGGTTGAAATGCCATAAAAAAGAAAGAGTGTTTTTTTCTACATCCAGAGCATTTTGGGCAGCAAAGCTTGGTTTGGGGGCATTTTGGTGTTTTACAGGGGCATGTTACACCCCCTTCCCGATGGAAATTTTTTGTCAATTTTTTATATTTGTGTAATGTACACCTATAGCTCCTCCTTTTGACAGATTTTGGCCGATGGGCCTAGAGGGGAAAAATTTGCCCCGACGGAAAATTCTGTCAGTTTTGGTGTTTTGGCATTGTATAGTCATACACCTTCCTTCTGACAAAGTTTGGCGCATATGTTAGATGGGTTCAGGGATGCCACTTAGCATTGATATAAAAGCCTGAAAATCATCTAAAATGAGCCATTTTGTACAATATAAATGTGTTTCCTATGGCCTGAAAATAAGTTGCTTGGGCATGAATTCAGACTTTTGCCTGGAAAATGGCATCCCTGTGGGTTGGAATCGACCCGAATTTGGGGCCCTTTTGTGGGGTTCTGGGGGCCATACCCAGCGGCTCCGTTCGAGCCGACAAGATTTTTGTGAACGACATGGATGGTCTAAGCAACTTTAAGGGGTCAAATCTCATATGTCAAATGGGGTGACTATTTTGGGACAGGCTCCTGGCCTATGAGTAAATTACATTGAATATGTTCTGTCAGAAAATATGATAGCTCCCTCACTCTTTCCCCTTACACATAAATACTCCCATTGCCCTTCTCATCCTAATTCTTCCTCTTTCTAGTCTTCACTCTCTTTCTTGTCTTCTTTCACTTCCTTCCTAATTTCTCTCGCCTTCTCTCATTTTTCTCTCTTCTCCTCTCCTTTCTTCCCCCTTTCATTCTCTTTCCATCACACCCCTACCTTCCTCCCACTTTCTCTCAGATGGCGCCTCTCACCCTCCTCTTACCTCTTTCTCTCCACTACACCCTATCTCACTCTGGTACACCATGGACCTACTACGAATGGACTTCGTAGTAGGTCCATGGGTACACATACATGTACTATAAAAGAAAAGTATCAATTCGAAAACATGGATTATAGAAATACATGTAATTGACTCTTTCATGAAAATGTGGTGTTATGGTTTACAGACTTCATACCATTTGTTTTGTATATGTATTGTTATATCATTGATTTTCATTGCTCTACCGAAGCAACAGATTTCCTGTGTCTCTGCTCAGTTCTCACTCACAGAAACGAAGAATTGCATCCATATGCATCTACATCAAAAGTAAGCCTTTCATTATTCATAAACATTAAATGCAAAAAAAAAAAATATTAACACACAAATTTCTATTTTGCATATTCTGTATTCTCAAAAATTAACATCTTCATAAGCCTCATCCATAATTCTGTATTCACACAAATGATTGTTGCAGCAAAGATCTAGGGATTCACATCCTATCCAAGCGATTGGGTAATTGAGAACCGATGCCCTGTCCAATTGCAATAGCACACTAATTCAGTCTCAAACCCAGGATCTCCCAGTTTCAATACCTTGGTTCAATACACTGAAGCAAATAGCCTCTGGTCGTAATGTACCATCTCCATGACAGCTATTGAAACTACAATTAAACCTGCTTAAAAAGAATGTGGACAATAAGCACATGCTGTAATTATCATATGAGCCTGATCGGTAAAGAGTAGGCATTTTGTCCGTCTGTGACAATGAATACTCTATGGATTATAATTATAGTAGGCGACCATGGCAATCAAATTTCAACTCCTTCAGTGATGCCCTTCACAATGAAACATACATGTAACTTAGCTCTCTTCAATTAAATACTTATTTTCTAGAAGCCTTCAAATTTTCAAAATTTGTCAAATGTCCGTCCGTGACTAACCGATCAGGCTCATATGGAGACATTGCAATATAAAACCTGGCGACCAAAGTTTAATCAAAACACCTTATACACATTTTATTAGATATCCTCTAAATTAAAGGCATTGATTAACTTTGCCCAGGATTGAAAAAAAAAATCACTGTTCCAGCTAATGCTGTAATCATAATTGCAAACCTTTAGCTCAGACAGGAATCGCCTGAGTTTTATAAGCTGATCGGTCGTTTATTGATGTCGGGATAGAGTACCACCGAACCCTAAAGAACTCTTACGGTTGGCATACCTCGCTCTATCACAGAATACCGTACAGGCTGGAAACCTGCTCTGAAATCGCCAAGCGCTGGTGCTTGGTTTTTGTGACTGCAGCGCAGCGAAGAAGCCGAGCGACTTGCGCTAGCGATTGATCGCGATTTTCTCTTTTTTAGGATAGTAAACGGGTTCCATTTTCTCTCATACTTTCACATATCCTTAATTATATATGTAGTTAGAGGACTGCACACAATTCACTGGCATTTGAGCTGATTTTACAATTTTTCACAAAGTTAATCAATCACTTTAAAGTGATGCAAACGGGCAACAAATTTGAAATTCATACCTCAAATGGATCTTGAGGTAATGGTAAGGACAGTTGGACAGACAACCTGATAAATATTCTGCCTCCATCAGCATGTTCATTTGTGGAGGCATACAATAACTATCTGTGATACTTCTCTTTTGCTTTAATCATCTGTAACTTATTTTGAATCTTCCTTTCTACATGTATCTGTATGTTGATGATAATCCAAAAGTGTGCATTTTATTTCAATAAATTGATTTGATTTGATTTGATTCAACTCATCAAATAGAGGTTGGGGGGGGGGGGTGGACCCCATCTCAGTGAAAACATGTTTTGAGCATATTGGTTTCACTGGTTCAAGAGCTGGATGACAGACAGTAGATGGTATCCTAAGTGACATACTGTTCATGATACTGGGGGGTTGGACCCCAGCTCAGTGAAAACATGTTCTCAGCATATCCGCTTCACTGGTTCAAAAGCTGGATGGCGGACAGCGGATGGTATCCTAAATTACACTGATACTGTTCATCAGTAGTAAAAAATCAGGCAAGGAGTCGATTAGGCACAACAGATGCATGTTCCTCCCTCCAATGATCCTCCAACATTTTATTTGCGCACTCCAATCCCTTTCTTTTGAATGTTCCAACCTTCTTTTCCGGTATCACATGCATAATTTGTCTTCTCTTTCTCCTCATCTGATATCAAAAGTGGAATTTTCAATCCAAAATGGGATCTTAAATCTGCTCCACAAATTAACATGCTAAAAATGTCAGGACTCTCCATCTCCTAATCTGCCATCTGTTGTGCAATCTCCCTATCAAATTTGCATCTTACACCTGTTCTACCAGTTTGAAATTGCCAACCTCCTCTTCTGGAATCACATGCACAAATGTCCTCTCCATTTCCTCATCCGACATCTGGGGTGCAATCTCCAGACCAAACTGTGTTTTATGACTGGGGTGCCATCTTTCCTTAGAGAAGCAGACTGTCCCAGCCACCTGGGCCAGCAGTGTCTTGTCTCTACCTGTCTTTACCTGTAAAAGGGCAAGACATATGAGGTGAAAGGTCATTAATAACTTTGCATGCATGCCAATACTTTAATATTTTAACCAGGTCATTGGCACAAACAGATACATTGTGAAAGCGAAGTAGTGGAAGATTTAACATATTTTAGGGCTCCACACCAACTTTTCTTGAAGCCGCTCTGATATTCAAGAAATTTATTCTACCAGGTAGTAGGTACCCATGTAATACACATCGTTTGAGAGTAGCAAATGACAATCCTCTTTTCAAAAGACAATGGTGCTAAGGCAGGGAATCACAAAAAGACTAAGTAAGGATCATACACAAAACCAAATGTTTATATCAAAACCACTTACAAATTGACCTGGGTAGAATCTGAAGTTCATCTTCTGCCTAACTAGAATCTGGTTTTCATACACATACTGACCTGAAAATATGGACATAAAGAAAAAGTGATAATTGCACATGTTAACTCACACTTCAGTTATAAAGTAAAAGTAAAAAATGAATTCATAAACAGGAAAGAAGTTTGCAGAAACAGAATTTAAGTTGATTATAGTATTCTACACCATACAACCTCTGTTATGACACGGAAATATATTACTAATGAGACTCACTTGATCTGCCCATAATGGAAGTGTTGCAGACTGAAAATTGTTCACCACTTAATGCAACAATAACAGTAGAATATGATAATACTTTCAGAATTTCTATTCCTAATCTCATTAATACTATTTACCCACTTTACCCATTTATATAACAATCACTTGTTTTGTTTTATGGAAAATCAACAAATATTGCAAGTTAACTAGATTATCATTACTATGCTGCAATCGACCACTGCTTCTCAAGAATGACACAAGGTTAGTCACTAAATATTTCCATTGATTGTAACTACTCATGGCCCCCTTACTGACAAGTTTTACTGACAAGTTTACTCGTCCATTGGAACAAAGAATACATGTAGCTCCTACGCCGCAAAGTGAAAATGATTACAATGATTCAATGCAAAGAGTCTCCTATGACGTAATTCTTTTATCCATTTCTTTCATCCTGAAAATACTTTGACCGTTGACTAGGGTAAAACCGGAATTTTTGGTGTGCATGAAACTATCGTGAATTTTGCGAGTGGTCGAGTTTCGCGAATGTTTCATGCCTCAAAATAATCAAACCATAATAGGCCATTTTCGTAATGCATTCAAATTTAATGCTTACCTCTTTGTCATACTCCTAGTAACGAACGATTAGATCCACCTGTTACAAGTCCGTGTATTTCAGTAGTTAGAATGCAGATTGCATACATTAAGTGTTGCTAGGTTGGGCAAGCCAAAATGTTTGTCCAACCTAACAATGCCGAATACATGCAATTCACGAAAGTTTCTTGCTGCAAAAATTGGCTGTCATTAAAGCCCTGTTTTAACAGACCTTGTCTGGACAATGTCGCGACAACGTCCTGACAATAAACCTAGGGTAACATTCCTCAATTAGGCAATAAAAATATGGGTGAGAGCCCCAAGCACCATCTTAACAGACACACGCTGAAAACCTTCCCCTGGCAGGTTTCCATAGCAACGTATACCTGACTTGCCGGTCGCGCGTGCGATTCAAACCAAACGCGGGAAATGCGATCAAGTGCCTGTACTGAAATCATGTATCTGTAATGGTCTATTGCGCATGCGTCTGGTCAGCTTCCGGTGTTCGGGGAGAAAATTACCTCGAGAGCATCGTAACAGGAGGGTAACGAAACATTGTCCGGACACTGTCCGGACAACTCAGTTCCAGAAAGGTCTGTTTAGACGAAAGTTTCTTGCTGCAAAAATTGGCTGTCATTAAAGCCCTGTTTTAACAGACCTTGTCTGGACAATGTCGCGACAACGTCCTGACAATAAACCTAGGGTAACATTCCTCAATTAGGCAATAAAAATATGGGTGAGAGCCCCAAGCACCATCTTAACAGACACACGCTGAAAACCTTCCCCTGGCAGGTTTCCATAGCAACGTATACCTGACTTGCCGGTCGCGCGTGCGATTCAAACCAAACGCGGGAAATGCGATCAAGTGCCTGTACTGAAATCATGTATCTGTAATGGTCTATTGCGCATGCGTCTGGTCAGCTTCCGGTGTTCGGGGAGAAAATTACCTCGAGAGCATCGTAACAGGAGGGTAACGAAACATTGTCCGGACATTGTCCGGACAACTCAGTTCCAGAAAGGTCTGTTTAGATGGGGCTTAAGGGTGGTGAAAGTTTTATGTCTGGAAAGTTTCTGGTTTTACAGTAAATGGTTCTTTCTAGTATCACTACCATTAGTCAATGGTCATCAGAAGAGATTTTTGTTGTTTTTTAATGAAAGAAAAGGATAAAAGACTCATATTGTACAGGACGCATTGAGAGACATTGATCCTAACCAGGAGAACAAAGGAAATAAGGGCATCATTTCATCAAACTGTCATTAGCTAGTATAAGTTCGCAAACATCCCATTGAAACGTGTCTTAATTTTAATACATGCATTTTAAGAGAATGATGGTGAACTTGTACTTATCAGAGTTTGATGAAACACTGCCAAGATATTTACCATGGGTCTTCTTGGGACCAAGTCTTTTTCCAGGACTCTTCCCGCCAGTATTCCTCTTTGAACTACTGGCTTTCTTTGAAGCCCAACGTATGCAGCTGGTTGTCGAACTCATGTATGGATTCAAGAACTGCACAGGATCTGGAGGAAGAGGAAAGAAAATGCATTATTAGAGCAAACAACAATTAATCCACATGTATTCCTTAATGCCTTGCCCAATATCTAGTCTTCCAAAATCAAAAGTGTCAAACTTGTCTATGTTTTCCAATGAAATCCTAAGAAGGAATTTGAGAAAATTGGCAGCATTTAAAAAAAAATATTTTAAATCTGTTAATGCTTGGCCAACATGGAAAATAAAGGACTCAAACTCTGTTACTCTGACCAAGTCAGATGTTGATAAAATTTTGAGTGAGCAGGCACAGCAGTTAAGGCACATATACATGTACAAGCTTATCTGAAGCTTGTACTCCACAATAGCTTTTACGGGTGAAAGGCTTCAATAGATTTTGTGTGTATTAGCAGGCTATGATCCATTCTAGATCATTCATACACGAGAGGAAAACTATTATTCAAAATTTCACTTTCAACTCTGAAACCTCAAGACTAAGAGTTGAAGAGTCATTAAATCAGGTAATCTAGCAAATCTAAGAAAATCAAATCTTGCTTAGAGCAATTTTGTTGTCTGTTTTTGACTACTGCAACAGTGAATGTTTGACACAGACATAGTCCCACATAGGCAAGGGCCTATGTTATGAGTGCAGTTAAGGGGAAGTCCACTCTGGCAAATAACCTCTACAAATAACCACTCATCAGCTCATAGGCCCTTCCCTATGTGGGACTGTCCAACATTCACTGTTGCAGCAGTCAAAAACAGACAACAAAATTGCTCTAAGCAAGATTTAATTTTCTTAAAGGGAAATCCAACCTTAATATCAAGTCGCTTTGAAAGTTTGAACGAAATCGGACAAGCAATAAGAAAGTTATGAATTTTTGAAAGTTGTAATCACTATTCATATGGGAATTTCAAATTGGCCGAATAGGTATTGTCACTGTGATGTATCTGTGGAGAACTGCTCCATTCACTCCAACACACAAAATTATTAAAATGTCACTTTTCTAAAAATGTATTACTCAGTAGGATCTCTTTCTTACATGAGGACCTGTAACAATATGCTATCTCCAATATATTTTGAGTACTGCCCCGAGGGTAAAAGCGCCTCGAAGAAAACCGCAAATTAATGATATTTTTGAGTACGACAAATGGGAGAGTTGTCCACAAACATGTCACAATTGAATCACCAAATTGCCAATTTGAGATTCGCAAAGATGTAGTGATCTCATTTTTCAAACATCCATAACTTTCTTATTCCTTGTCCGATTTCTTTCAAACTTTCACCATCCAGTTTTTCTTATTTTTCTGCTTTCACACAAATCATCTTATTACCAAGGTTGGATTGCCTTTTAAATTTGCTAGATTACCTGATTCAGGGACTCTTCAACTTTTACTGTGCAACAGATTTGGGGATTCTGAATTGAAAGTGAAATTTTAATTATTTTCCTCTCGTGTATGAATGATCTAGACTCACTCACAATTATGCGAGGTTATTGGAGATCTAGACTGTAGACTGGAAAAAGGCTAGCTATACGAGCTCTGTGGCTTATCAATCTGGTACTGGCCACAGAGCTATACACTCCATGCCTATACTGTGTGTGGAGGGGATATCAACCAAAAAAATCTAGATCTAAATATCACCATTTCCCACATAGTGTGAGCCATGCAAACCACCCTCGGAGTTTGCTAAAGGGGTTACCTTCCAGGATCAACTAAGACTGTAAAAATTGAATGAATAAAAAAGAAAAATACCCCACAAAAACGGCAGGTGTGATCAGGTTTTTTTACCTTTCATGCGTAACTTGTATATATGGGACTACACCAATCTTACCTTGCATGTGTAGTCCCATATATACAAGTTAAAAGTGCAAGGTAAAAAAAACCTGATCACACCTGCCTATTTTTGTGGGTTTTTTTCTTTTTTATTCATTCAATTTTTACAATCTTAGTTGATCCTGGTAGGTAACCCCTTTAGCAAACTCCGAGGGTGGTTTGCATGGCTCACACTATGTGGGAAATGGTGATATTTAGATCTAGATTTTTTTGGTTGATATCCCCTCCACACACAGTATAGGCATGGAGTGTATAGCTCTGTGGCCAGTACCAGATTGATAAGCCACAGAGCTCGTATAGCTAGAAAAAGGCCTGTTGCACTCATGGGCCCTTGCCTATGTGGGACTGTGTCCAACATTCACTGTTGCAGCAGTCAAAAACAGACAACAAAATTGCTCTAAGCAAGATTTAATTTTCTTAAATTTGCTAATCACCTGGGGCCCGTTTCTCGAAACCGTCATACATGTATGTCTAAGTTCTTAACTAAGTCAGCGCTAGTTCTCTAGTTGTCCGCTACGTGTTTCATGAAGCCGTCTTTACCAAGATGCATGACAACTTCCTGACTAAGGACTTATGACGCCTCCAACCCTGTCATATCTTTTTTAGTCAACATACAGCGCCATCACATGTTATTTATTGGGTAGATCATGGTAGGCAAAAAGTGACACTACATACTTCTATGCAACTCTTTCTACGCATTCGCTTTATCTGGAATTTATCCATGTTTATATTATGAAAATTATATAAAATACATAGTGTTTTTGTTCAAGGCTTGTCTCCACTTAACTCTAGTGAATCAACACTCTTTCCACATTCTAATGGATAAAAACAAACAAACAAACAAACAAACAAACAACAGTCTAATTGAGGTCATTTCAATATGAAAGGAACCTTTATTCAAATGAAAAAGAAAACCATAATAAAAACGATAACAATAATAGACTGACAGGAGATAGGCCTGTATCAAAATGTGGTGGGATTTGAAAAAAAAAGTTAAACCAAAATTTGTCAAATTAATCCCATCATTGGAAACTGGAAAAAAAAAAAACAAAAAACTATTGACAAATAAACATTGGGCAAGAAAAAAATACAAGCCTTACTGATAAGCAATGGGAACTTGGGAAGTATTATAATCTAGAAAAAATATAAATTCGTAACTGTTGCTAGGTATGTTTTATGTCAAAATGAATTTAGTAAGTCTCTTAACTTCTGATTGCAAATCTATTTTACGATATGGGTCCTTCATATCTGATCAATTAGCATGAAAAATGACGTGCTACCATAATAAACTTGAAAATCACATGTTACGTCTTATATAATAATTACAAGAGTGCTTTTTGTGTGAAAACAAATAATTGGGCGATCTTCGTAAATGATTTCTATAAAGATTTCTTTGGTGAACTAAAATCCGACGAGGGAACTGTAATATGACACGGTAGGCCAGCCATAGTCACGGCATATTCTCTGGTTTTCAGACCCATATCAGTGTAAACATAGATCATATCAACGATTTTTAAAATGAAAACTTTGAAATATACGTGTTTAAACTTATAATATGAATATTTTTGTAATTTCCATATCATACTCAAGCCCAAAAACATTATGTAAAACATTCAAAGCATATTATTATTACAATGAAAATATATGGGTTTATTTTTATAAACTATCAAATCACGACATCCGGGGGGTACCTATCCAACGTAAAACTGGCTCACCGATCATGAAATAAATCACTCATATTTTTCATTTTACAAGCGAATCCATCATGTAATTTAATACATAATTTAAAAATTATTTGGCATCTGTTATACCCTTCTATACTTTCTATTTTCTTTTATTCCCTAATTCATCCAAATATTTGCAGTTGAGTTAAATTTAGCTTTTAAAAATATAGTGTAATTGCAACCAAGGCTACGTGCCGGCTCCTATTCTCGCCGATAGTGTCGATATCACGAGCTGTCTAGCTAGTTAGCTCTTTGTGAAACAGTTTAGGAAGATCATGGACATCTCTGTAGTTGGCGGATAAAGTTATGACTGTCTTGTCGTTGGTTTCGAGAAACAGGCCCCTGATTCATGGACTCTTCAACTCTTACTGTGCCACAAATTAGGGGATTCAGAATTGAAAGTGAAATTCTAACTAATTATTTTCCTCTCCTGTATGAATGATCTACCCTGGAAAAAGGCCTGCTGATACACACAAAAGCTATTGAAGCCTATTCACCCATAAAAGCTAGTCTGGAGTACAAGGTTATCTTCAGATAAGCTTGTACATGTATAAGTGGGCCTGTTGATACACACAAAAGCTATTGAAGCCTATTCACCTGTAAAAGCTAGTCTGGAGTACAAGGTTACCTTCAGATAAGCTTGTACATGTATAAGTGACAAATAACCTTGCATATGTGTGAGCAGTGAGCACTCACACTAATGCGAGGTTATTGGAGATAACTTTTGCAGTAATGCAGGGACGTGTGATCATGGTGATGCAGAGCCTGATCGGTTAAGAGTGAGCATTGGGGTGAAAATTTAATTTTCAGATTTTTATGATGAAATCACTTTCAGGTTTTTCATTGATATCTAAAGTTACTAAAATTCACGTTTGTTTAATTGACAAGGTCGGGAAAGTCATTGGATTAGCCCATTTTTCAACAGGGGTGATGAACACTAATGTCACGGACGGACATTTTCAAGAAAGATTGATTTGGTCCTAGTTTAACACTCTCTAAACTTTCTTAAGTTTTGTTAGCAAATAATTATAGATCAAACACCATTCCATTGAAAACCAAAAAATATTTGAAAATATCTGTACAGAAATGGTTGTGCCACATGGTCATTCACATCTTGATGCAAATTTGTCTGTCCGTGACAGAAAAAATTTGTAAAAGTTTTTTATTCCATTGGTGGGACAAAAGTGAAAACAAAAACTATGCTGAGCTATCTCACTAGTTGGAGACCTATACCATGTATGAATAAAACCTTGATCAATTAAATATACATATACTAAAAACGAATTTGAAAATTGTCACGGACGGACACTAATTTTGTCACGGACGGACAATGCAATATACTGAAATGGTAAATGCTGTGAGATTTCAAGTTCAATGAATCGTTTTATTGTTTATTGGTTCATGGAACATATTTCATCCAAAATATCACTTACAGTGAAACCTGTCTATAAAGACCGCTCAAGACAGACAAGAAAAGCTGTCTTTACGAGCAGGTGGTCTTTACGTACAGGTTCCTTTAATACATGATTTAATGAGAAACAGTTTTAAAGGGAAACAAAAATTGTGGTCTTTATAGACAGGTAGTCTTTCTATACAGGTGGTCACTAAAGCAGGTTGGACTGTATATGGTATTGTGATCCCCCATATGAATGCAAAAATTACCCCCCCCCCCCCATCCCGCCCCAATTCTTTTCTTTTTCAAGCTAATAAATGTCATAAAAATCTTATGATTTTGCTATGGCTCTAATGGGAGCCAGCCTGCATTATCAGTCTGCAAAAGACATCCATTACAGGTGTTTACAGAAGATAAATACTTATTTCATTTATTTATTTATTAATATTATTATTGCTATTATTGTAGCTGATATTTTTGGTCATCAGCAATGTGTAAAAGTTTTAGATTCAACATTAGTACCAAAGCTTGATCAATATTCAAATCAAATTACAAGTTGTGCTTGAAAATTATAAACATTGGAGGTCAGATGTAGTATCAGACCACAAGAGCCATGTTTGGACTCTATTTTGTAAGAATGCCTTGAATTAGTTGTAACGTTTGAGACAGATAGAGATTCTTTGTAGTTCAGGATCATACACAGCCAACAAATTAAAAAAAATTATATAATCACATAACATAAGAAGAAACCTTTTTAGACACTACATGTATATAATTTTCAATGCTCATAAATGAATTGGTTGCATCAACCCTGAAACAGTTTTTTATGGGGAAGGGGGTCAGAAAGTTATAATATATGACTTACACTAGTCGTGTTGGGCAATCCCTCAACTAACAGGACATAATTAGGCTCTATGGGCTTTATACACTCATCTGTTGCCATTAGGGCCTTTGTCTAGAAAGCCAACATTGTCCTTAAAGTGATAGAGATGTTACTGAAAAATTAAACTATGGTATGAGAAAGATTTAGACAATGATTTGTATTTCATGATTTGGTTTTCACCCTCTTAAACAGAACTATTGAAAAATATGAGATGTTATAAAGAGTATACTAGTATGTGATGTTGTAAACCAAATGAGAAATTTTACTTCCTACATGTATATATGATGATGATCAATCACACATAATCCTATTTCTATATTACCTCTATGTTTGAAACAAAATATATGACTTTGAGCTGTAAAGTGAATTAATATACCAAATATTGATGTTTGATTTCGGTCCACCTACATGTACATGACTATAATGTAAAGGGTTATATTTTGAAAGCTTACATCACATTCTTCTCAACATGGTCATTTTGGTCTGTAGCATATATTGTACATGTACAGTTGTACACTACATGAGTACATGTACTTGTACATTGTGTATACACTACAATACAGGTATCCACTTTTGACATAGATTCCACTTACAAACTAAGTTTTTCAAGCTAAGTTTTGCTTAATATTGGAATAAAATCAATTTCAAACAAAAAGTAGAAAGCAAAAAGTACGTATGCATGATTTTAGATAGGAACACATGCAGTTTTTAAGTTAATGTCCGTCCGTGACACG
The DNA here is from genome assembly GCA_025618425.1 of Heliocidaris tuberculata. Lineage (NCBI taxonomy): Eukaryota > Metazoa > Echinodermata > Echinoidea > Camarodonta > Echinometridae > Heliocidaris > Heliocidaris tuberculata. The sequence goes on from CM046836.1 coordinate 22,734,888, forward strand.
CAAAATGTCCGTCCGTGACGTCCAAATGTCCGTCCGTGACAAAAAGTTTTCGGACCTCTAGCAAAAGTTAAAGCTTGCTTTAAAATTCTGTGTATGTGACAGGGAAGTCAATTTACTTGACTCACATTTGCAGTCAAAAAAATTTGTCAGTGACAGTTTGTTTAGATAGAAAAGACAAAAGATTACCGATAAGTCAAGAAACCCATATCTATCTTGTCCGTCCGTGACATTGAATATTTAATGGATTCTATTTTTAGTAGGTAACCATGGCAATCAAATTTTATCATCATTTAGTACCTTCAGTGGTACCCTTCACAATGAAACATAGAACAGCTCAACATATCTCATAACTTATTTTTTACAGGCCTTCAAACTTTCAAAATTTGTCAAATGTCCGTCCGTGACTAACCGATCAGGCTCTGCAACTTTTGAGCAAGCGCAAGCACCTCTCACTGACTGTACTAAATATTTTGATTTGTTCCTATCTGTATCTGTATCTGTATCTGTATCGTTTGGTCTGCAATATGTCGTGTCTTGACACATCCCGCTAACTTTAGAGCACGCTATGTGTGGAATGGCTCGTTGGTTTATATTAGTCATATTTTAACTTGTTTTTAAATGAGTCCAAAGATGGAGAGTTCACTATTTCAGCAGACAATTTATTCCAGTCTTTGACAGTTGTAACGAAGAAAGAATCCTAAAAAGCCTTTGCCTTATGACTAATTTGCATGAATTTCTTTTGGTTGAATCTAGTAGATCTTTCATTTGATTGGACGTAGTCTTGAAGTGGTATTGCGACCAGTCCATTCACCATCTTATACATCATGCATATAGCCTTTGCTTTGTTCTCCTATTTTTTAATGTATCCCATCCTAGTTCCTTTAGTGCACTGGTGACAACTCCATCTTCCCTCCTGTAGTTGTTGGTGCAAAATCTAGCTGCTTGCCTTTGTATTCGTCCGAGTGAGTTTATGTTCTGTTTTAGAGCTGGATCCCATGCAGCTGAGGCATATTCAAGTATAGGCCTCACTATTGATTTGTAGGCTGTAGATTTTATCTCTCTACTATATCCCCAGAGATTTCTTCTGATGACATTTTGAACTCTCTGTGCTTTGTTACAAACTTTTTTGATATGCAGATTCCATTTCAGAGTATTTGATAGATGGAGACCTAAGTATGGGTGTATGTCAACACTGGAAATCTCTTGTCCACAAAACTGGTATTTATGATGGGGTGGGTTTCTCTTCCCAATGGTCATAGTGCAGCACTTACTAGGATTAAACTTCATCAACCATATGTCCTGCCATTCTTCAAGCAGCTTTAGGTCACTTTGAAGCACGCTTGTTTGTTGAGCAGCCGATACAGGTGTATACAGGATGCAGTCATCCGCGAACAGCCTTGTTTGGCAGGTTATGTTCCTTGGCAGGTCGTTGATATAGAGGAGAAACCATAGAGGGCCGGTCACTGTCCCTTGGGGTACGCCGGATGACACAGGCACAGAAGAGGAGGTCCGGCCATTGATGATCACCTGCTGAGACCGTCCACTATTAAAGTTCTCCACCCAAGCTGCAATTTGGCCATGCAGCCCATAATACTTCAGTTTGGTGATTAGTCTTCTATGATGGACTTTATCGAATGCCTTCGTAAAATCAAGAAGAGCTACATCGACCAACTTGCTTCTATTAAGCTCTTTGCTAATTTCATGGATTGTGAGAATAAGTTGCGTTTCTGTGGATTTCCTGGCTCTAAAACCATGTTGATTGTCAGATAAAATATCTTGACTCTCCAGGTGTTTCATCACATGACTATGAATGATGTGCTCCATCACTTTGCAAATGACAGACGTAAGCGACACTGGTCGATAATTGACTGCTTCCTTACAGTTCCCCTTCTTAAAAATGGCAGCAACATTAGCATTCTTCCAACCCTTGGGGACAATTCCAGAATTTATGGATGACTGAAACAGGTCTTGCAAGGGTGATGATAATTCCTCTGCACCTATCTTTAGGAACCAGGATAGTATACCATCAGGTCCCGGTGACTTGTCTTCCTTTAAGTTCTTCAGCAGCTTTCCAATACCCTCCTTGGTAACGATGAGTTTATTGATCTGCTGATAAGGACTCTTCCCAGGGTTGGGATTTCTGTACTTGATTCCAAAGTGAATACGCTTTGAAATTGTTTATTCAGGATATCCGCCTTAATTCTGTCATCACTGATGATATTCCCATGATGATCCACATCGGCAACTCCGTGGTTTTCCTGATTTAGTTGTTTAATGAAAGCCCAAATTCTCTTTGGCGCTCCTAACAAGGCTGCTCCAAGATGAGTATTGATGTATGTAGATCGAGCTTTGTTGAGAAGCTTGTGTGTACCTTTCCTGCAGGACCTAAAGGCTTCCCAGTCATTGGTCTTCTTCGACCTGACAGCCTTGTTAAACAGTCTCAGCTTCTTCCTAACTGCTCTGTGTAGAGTCCTATTAAACCATGGTAGGTTAAAGCGACTGGATGTATACTTATGCGGTACAAACTTGTCCATGATCATCAAGATTTCAGTTTTTATCAATTCCCACTTATCATCAATGGATTTGAGTCGTTAGGATTGCTGGTAATTATCTGAGAAATCCTGTAGGGCTTTCTTTATGCTTTTTTTATCAGCTTTATCCCGTAGATATATCTTTCTCTTAATCGGCCTTTTACGAGTCGGTATAAGTTTCATGTCAACAATAACAGTATTGTGATCTGCTATTCCATCAACAACAGTTACTTTCTCCACTATTTCTTTGTTGTTTGTGAAAACCAAATCTAGGATGTTTGCAGTTCCCCTATCAATTCTTGTAGGCTCTCTTACATGCTGAGCTAGCCCAAATTCCCCTACCATCTCGAGGAGTTTTTCCGCTGCGATGCAACTACCCCCACTCTTTGATGATACGCTATGATCAGACCAATCAACATTTGGTATATTAAAATCTCCAGTAAGTAAAATGTTATATGAATTCAACTTGTTTCCCAATTCATGAATAGATTTACATAAGTTGACAATTGCTTCACCACTTTTATCACTAGGTGGCCTATAGAAGACTCCCACTAGTAGTGGTCTACACCCCTGTATCTTTGTCTCAGCCCAAACTACTTCTCCAACTTGCTCATGGTCAATGGATGAGGTGATGAGATCATCGGATGTAGCTAGCAGGACCCCACCTCCTAATGTATCTACGCCTCTGTCCCGACGATAGACTGTGTATCCCCTTGGGAAAATCTCAGCAGTGTTGATGCTTGACTGAGTTTAACCAGGTTTCAGTAGCACAGAAGAATTCTGGTTTATGCTGCTTAATTAGTACTTCAACGTCCCCTTTCTTCGAACACATTCCTCGACAGTTAGAGAGCAGTACCTTGATATGCCCCTTTGGTCGATCAATCTTCCCGTCTTTCCCATTCTCATTCCGTTTAGTTGTAGGACTCAAAGTTAATGTGGGCTTAGGCATACTTTCGTTACCAGAATCATCACTATTTACATGTAGATCCGACAATGATTCAAATGAGTTAGATAATTCAAGATCTGAGAATGAGATGTCAAAGAATGTAGAAAAGTTTGGTAACCCAAGAAAATCAAAATAGACGTCTAATTTTCGGGTTCATCCAAAACTCATAACTCTAGTTACATGAATGAGTGAAACTGATGAGACATGAAATTGAAAATAAATTTTCAACAGTCATTCACAACACATAGTAGTTTCTACTGCATGAATGTGAATGCGTAGGACTGGTGGTCTCAATTTCCCTCTCTTGCGGCATTGATTGATTATGATAGCAAAATAAGCAAACAATAATTTCACCATATCAGACAACAAGCATCCATAGTAAAGTAATTCCACTTACTACATAGTACTTTTCTGACTCCAAATAGGGAGTATATCCGTGGTAAAATCATGATGAATTCTGTCTGTTCGTTATCCTCAAACTCACACACAAAACCAATTAAGGTATCGAAAATAAGGCAAATAAGAAAGCAAAAATGGGACAAAACCAATAATTGTATAAAAGCTCGATCGCGCAAGCTCTTCCATGAAGGCAAAATAACCATGGCAAAATTAAAGAGGAGGTGGGACATGAGATACATTTTTCCCCCTAACGCAAACAATACAGAATAAAATGTCAGACTTCAAAAAAAAAAAAATCAAAAGAAAACAAAATTATCCCCAGTATATACGAATCACTTCAAAATCCTTTTACAGTATTAGGTTATTCATGGATAGGAAATTAAAATTAAAACACACACACAAGAGAGTAACAAGTAGAAAACAACAAGCAAGAAAGCAAAAACAAAACAAGGAGAAAAAGACCCACAAAACAAAACATGCACATGATAGTGGGCAATGTGACTCCTAGTATGTTGAAATTTAATTTTCAAAGCGTTAAATAAATTACTCAGATACAAGCTTGCTCCTCATGTCTCGTCAAGCAGGTGAATAATGGTCATCACTAGGTATGTACACAATGGATACATTGAGTACAGTTCGGGTTACTTTTGAGAAAGCAATGCATCATTTGAGATTAAATTGCACCTCACGAAAAGAACAATACTCAAGATTACATTTTGTAAATTAGAACTGAATTGAATTAAGTTTTTGATTTGTTGAAGTTGGAAGGTAACAAATGGTTTTTCTTGTATGCATCCAGAGCCCCCCCCCTTTTTTTTGGGGGGGGGGGGCAACGTCTGGTATGTACGGGACACTTTGGTATAATTTCCCCCCCCCCCCCCCCCCCCCCCACGGAAGATGATATCCCGAAGCTTCCGGATGTAAAAGTCACTTTCTATACATTTTGGTAACTTTAATTTGTAGAGGCTTGATAAAATCTGAGGGAAAAAAAAGAAAAAAAAAGCACTTCAAAATCATCATGTGCTTCACAAAAGTAAACATATGCAAGTGACCGGAAATGCCAGACTCATTTTCCCCCATAGACTCAGTGTTAGGCTAAAGCGTATGGCCATACGCTTTCGTAAATGGGAGTATTCAGTCATAGATATCTTAATAATAGCATTATATATTTGAAAACCTTTCTATGCCTGGCTATTTTATTTATCCTTCTGAACATTATTATACAAGACAGATATCAAAATTCAACAATTTATTAAATCAAGCCTCCACAAAGTTACAGAATCCCTTTAAGATATACAGCCTACCTCTTCTTTCAGACATTTAAGTTGGTCCACGAGTTATACTCTCTCTAAAAAAGAGTGAATTTTCACTATGTTTTCACTCCCCCGGGATTCACATCAGTTATCACTTGTTTAGGAGTGAATATCGAGTGAATATCGAGTGCTCTTTAAAAGGAAAAGAGTGGAGTTTCACTCTATTTTCACTCTATTTTCATTCCCCCGAGGAGTGATGTCAGTGATCACTCGTTTTTTGTTTTTGTTTTTGTTTAGAGAGAGAGAGAGAGAGAGAGAGAGTAAGGGGTCAGTCTTTAGGGGCCTCTGACAACCCCATCCCTATAGTAGTTTTGTGAGTTTTTTGTTGTTGTTGTTGTGTGTTTAATAATGTCTGACCAGCCATACAACGTTCATTCAAAAAAAAAAAAAAAAAATATTGGCACATGGGGTAGACGGGGATGAAATCGACGCGACTTAATTTAGAATTTGGGGTCTGTTTCGCAGGAACTCTCTGTGGCTAACCCCCAACGGCTCCTGTCAGGCTTTTTTTTTTTTTTTTTTTTTTTTTTCGTCAGGGAATAGACTCAAATCTTTTTGGCTTGATTAGGGGACTATTTCTGGACAGGCCCCGGCTTTAGAGATACAAATGAGTCATGAGGAAAAAGAAAGAAAGATATCATAAAAGGATGGCCAGGGGCGGCACTACAGGGGGGGCAGAGGGGGCGACCGCCCCCCCTATGATTTTTCAAGTAGTGAAAAAAGAAAAAAAAAGAAGAAAAGGAGGAAGAAAAGGGAAGAAAAGGGAAGAAAGAAGAAAGAGGAGTATTAAAAAGAGAGGTCTTAAACATATAACTCTATATTATACCCCTGTTATTTAATGGAGAAAAAATATGACGTCATCTTTAGGTCGTCTTGCCCCTCCTATCAAAATACCCTGGCGCCGCCCCTGAGGATGGCTAATACGAAAGATAGAAACAGAGGGAGAGGGAAAGAGAGAGAGAGAATGAGAGAGAGAGAGAGAGAGAGAGAGAGAGAGAGAACGAGTACATTAGTAACTCTATACAAGTTGCCATGGTAGATTAATTAGTGTGATAACGGTGTGAGCAAATATTTGACATTGCCTAAAATTTTAGTACTTTGACCCTTATAAGGACTCCATGATGTCTTCTTAATAACCCCGAAATGATAATATTGTTCTGGATCACTGGCGCTTTTCAACAAGACTTACAAAGACTATGTGAGTTGGCTATTCCCAACATATCTATATATGTATAAGTGAATTCCTCGTTCTGATTCTGACAGGTTAGTGTGATACAATTATATATTTTTTATCGACGAGTTTATATCAATTCATCATTATTTCTGATTGTTAATCGCCACTGATCATTATGATCAATTCTTCAATAATATCAAATTGGCTTGCTGGTATAAAGTACTTTATTCGGGTAGATTCACCCTTTATTTGGAATTCAGACTGTTCTCCAAATAACACTGGTCAACAATTTTTCTAAAATTGTCTGCCTCTTAAATAAAATATGCATTTTCTTATGGATTTTGACATGCTGGATTCGAATATAACAATGAAAATTGCTGACTGGCTCAGGTTGTCAAGATATTGCAATGTTCATATTTCATGTGTATATGCATCCCGTGCTGTACATACTTGGTGTATAAAGACAAAACACACGATGCATTTTGCTTGCATGTTAATAACTCAAAAGCTGAAGCTCGTATCTGAAATTTGCACATTGTAAAGTTAAAGGATGTCGAGTTATTTGGAGTAAGTTTTATGACCTTCTTTCAAATATTACTCTCACAATATGGCATGAATTAATATAGTTTGACTTTTGGAAAAATCAAGGTGAGAAAATCTGTAGGGGCCTATCTACCCGTAATTAATTCTGAATTGAGCAGTTGCCATTGTTGCCATATCAGGAGGTACATGTATATACAAACTTGATTTGTCAAAAAGTGAAGCTATTATTGTGAGAATAATAATTTGAAAGCAGGGATTCTAGGACAACTACCCCCTAGACAACTACCCCCCGGACAACTACCCCCCGGAAAACCACCCCCTGGACGACTACCCCCCTAGGACATCTACCCCCAGGACAACTACCCCCCAGGACAACTACCCCCAGGACAATTACCCCCCAGGACAATTACCCCCCAGGACAACTACCCCCCAGGACAATTACCCCCAGGACAATTACCCCCAGGACAATTACCCCCAGGACAATTTTTCCGGGGGTAGCTGTCCAGGGGGTAGTTGTTCGGGGGTAGTTGTCCGGGGGTAATTATCCTGGGGGGTAGTTGTCCTGGGGGTAGTTGTCCTGGGGGGGGGTAGATGTCCTAGGGGGTTAGTCGTCCAGGGGGTGGTTTTCCGGGGGGTAATTGTCCAGGGGGTATTTGTCCGGATACGGAAAGCAGGTCATATAACTTACTTCATTAATGAATCCTTCAACTTTGCAATATGCAAATTTCAGTCTGATACGAGTTTCGACTTTTGAGTTACTATATAACAAGCAAAAGGATCACATCTTTTTGTCATACACCCTGCAATAACGTATATGTACACCATGCGTGGGGACCCATATAATAATTATATTACACATGAAATATGAAAATTGAAATGTCTTGAAAACCTGGCCGATCAGCAATTTTAAGTATCATATTCATTTTCAGTGACCCCAAATTAGTCTAGTTTGACTGTTTTTGTTTAAGAGGCATTTTGACTGTAGACCAGTGTAACTGATACTGAAAGAAGTGAAAATTTTAACGATAAGCTAATTATTGAGGGTCTGAGTTGTTGTCCGTGTTTTGCAATCAGTAAAATTTGACTAATATCACCAACAAATTTTCGTTTATTATAATTATAGATATATATTTAATTCATGAATTTTATTTGACTTCTCTCTTTTTAAAACTGTTCAAGTTTTTTTAAAGATTTATTTTCATTATTATATTTTAAAGATAAATAGTATGAGATTAGCCGGAAATTCCTTTTCTGGGATTCTGAATAGGTCTTTGACTACTAGCCAGTGGCGGTTCCAGAATTGTTAGAAGGGGGGGGGGGGGGGGAGTCACTGAAAATGAATATGAAACTTAAAATTGCTGATCGGCCAGGTTTTCAAGACATTTCAATTTTCATATTTCATGTGTAATATAATTATCATTGAGATGCAGTAAATATAGGATGTAACTATTAATGGCAGCCATTTCTCTCCTTTTTCCCCAAGTTTGTGGATCCGCCAATACTGAAAGCCTTGAATAAGTTTTAATTGAGATAAGGCCCGTTATCAATTCATTTAGCTCTTGAAATCATATCGTCAACGATGTTTATGTCGTCAAGTTGGAGGAGGGGGGGGGGGGGACTATACTGGGCCTCGAAGGACTTGAAACCTTTACTCACAAGTATTATTGGCAGAAACAACCCCAATGACTTATAAACTTCTTTGATCAGTGTTGATGATAATGAAATCCGTAAAGGCAACTATTGCCCCTTTTTATGCGCAACGTGCGGTTGGCAAATTGTACATACAATGTAAAACCAAAATATATCAAGGCGGGAAATATTAAACCATAGTCCTTTTGCAAAAAAAAACTGTCAACCAAGTTATTCTGACGTCTGTCGGCCTATATACATGATATTGGTAACATCAATTTGTAATTTTCCCTCACACTCATCAAATCTTTAATATCAATTAAGGGAAAGCCCTTCCCTTCTTGCTTGAATGACTCGCACATGTTGCTTACACTTCTTGCTATTATCCACAATGCTTTAGATGGCTTGAACATCTATTGTTATACAGTTCCTGTAATTGTGTGTTTTCTTCTCGCGCTCTGCTTTTTAAATCAGTGAAACCTAATAACGAGGGACGATAGTTCGGAGCAAACACCTTACAATGTGGATAATCTGGTCTAGAAGAACACAGAGTCCTGCCATTGTTTACACGTGTAGCCACAAAAGTAGCTTGCTTAAATACAGTACAGCATTTTTTTCCTAGTAGGTTGTCACCATTCTACCAATAGGCCTATACATTAGCAAATTCTATATACAGAACGAGAGGGGGTAACGAGAGTATACCATTGTTTTATGTCACATTTTGATTTTGGAAACGATGGACTGCCAGTAACCAATAATTACAGTCCTCTTCTTGCCGTGCATGAGGAGAGTGGAAGCCTTTTCTCACAGTTGTGGAAGCTGGCCGGCCGACTGGGACATAATAAAGGAATGGAATCTCTGCAAATTTGACAGGTGCAACGAATAGAAGGAATGTGGTCAAATAAAGGTAATTAATGCATTACTAGAGCTACATTACTTTTAGACAGACGTGTGAATACACTGTTTTGGTACTCAATATTGTCACTACTGTCATTCCTATCTCGGCAGCTAAAGAAAGAGAATATATGCAGGGATGTGACTCTCCCTGATATATATGTATATGTGACCGAGTCAATGCATTGCATCGATGGGAGGCTAGGGGTAGGCCTGTAGTAGCATTTTGAATTAAATTTTAAAGACGGAGGCCGTTACTTGATAGGTCTATTTGGTTGAATGAGTGCACATCGCTATTTTTCTTGTTTTCCCCTCTTTTTAGAGTGATGAATGAAAATATTAGAGCTGGAGAATTCTTTGACATATCGAGACAAAAATACACAGGTGAAATATGGGCCAATATACTTGTTATCATAAGTGCAGGCAAGAATGAAAAGCACAAATGAATGTAAAAATGTAAGCACTTATTCAAAATAATTAAGGATATTAAAGTGAAAGTCAGAGGGAAATGTTAAAGGAGAAAGGGTAAAGTTTCTTAAAGTTTCTTCTACCCACTAGCGTACCCAAGGGGGGCAGAGTGCCCCCTGACAACTTTTGACAATTTTTTTTTTTAACCTTTTTGTTTTTGTTTTTTTTGAGCAAAACGTCTGATAAACCCCCGCCCCGCCCCCGCCCCCCCCCCCCCCCCCCCCCCTGAGCTACTTTTTGAGGGCTGGAGAAAAAAAATTGTCCCTCCCCCCTCCCCCCCCCCCCCCCCCCCCCCCGACCGAGTTTTGGAGGGCTGGCGAGAAGAAAAAAAATACGGGTCTCCCTCCAAGTAGAATTAGACAGTTGACAAAATTTGCTCCCCCTCTAAAAAATCCTGGGTACGCCACTGCTTCTACCCCAAACTGAAAATTAGCCCACCACTAACGAGACGTTTTTTTCTTCCTTAATATTTATGGGGAAAAGGCATTGCCCAATAGGTTTGAACACGTTACCTCTCCTGACTAGTAGTAGCTAGGCCTATTCGTTTGAAGCGTGAGGGTTTTTCACAAAATTTCCCAAACAAATGACATTGGTAGTCCCACTTTGGTATATTGTTGTTAGATATCAGCACAAGATTAGCACTTGTCATCTCTGTTTTTTTGTTTTTTTGTTTTTGTTATTATTGATACAGATTCTACTGCATGTGATGGGATAAAATGGAATGGTCCTTTTTGCAATTTTTTGAATGGTCATTTTGGTATAGAAACACTATAGCTCTGTCTTGGTTTGAGTCTTCTGTCAACTCCGGACTCTTTTTCAGGAAAAAGGAGCAAAGAAAAAGAGAGAAAACTTGAAATTGAAGTTGAAATTGATTTTATTATATACGACGCCAAATCTTGTGACATTCTTGGCCTAAATAAATTATGAAGCTACCCATTCCTGATGTATATGTCGCTGCTGTGACGTCACGCATCTCCTCTCTTACGTCACGCATGTGGGACACGGTCACCGATGGGCGTGTCGTCAGCAGAGCTTTCTTCTGGTATATCTGGATCATGGTTGTTATGGCAACCGTTTCAACGCTGGCTCTCTGGGCATCGCTGGATGCCAATTATGGTATGGCATTAATGAGCTTTTTTGAATGCCCTCTTTTGTTGTTAATGTATTGATCGCTACTGTTTTTGGAACCCTCTTTATTAACAATACATCCAGATGGCATCACACGGGCAACGTCTTTATGTATTACATATTAAAGAATGTCTATATTTTAGCTAGGGGAAAAGTTTTTTGTAGATCTATGTTTTCAAATCATAATTTGAAGGTACTTCAGTTACGAATCCGTATTAAAAAATAAAATTCCTAAAAGGAACACTTTTCATCAGTTGATTGTGGAGGTGTCGTGGTATAGTGGTTCATTCACTTGACTCTCAATCCAAGAGTTGAGGGTTCGAATCTCAGCCCAGCACTAGCATCTTTTGGCAAGACATTAATCCACATTTGCCACTCTCCACCCAGGTGTTAAATGGGTACCTGGCAGGATTTATTCCTTGAAATGCACTGTGCGCTGATTACGGCAGCCGGAGCTAAAGCCAGGGTAATAATATCTAAATCCTTTGGAAGCGCACAGGGACGTTATATCATAATGTGATATGCGCTATACAAGAACGGTTTATTATTATTATTATTATTAGTAGTAGTAGTAGTAGAAGTAGTATTAGTATTGTTATTATTGTGCACACAGCATAGTCTGCTATCATTTTACGGGTGTGCGGAAAAAATTGCCACATTGAGATACACATGAATATACTAATTATGACAATGGGCACTAAGTAAATAATCACTCCAGGACATAAGAAGCGAGTGAGTGTATATTCTTTACATATACATATATACAGGGGCGGCGCTACAGGGGGGGCAGAGGGGGCGACCGTCCCCCTATGATTTTTCAAGTAGTGAAAAAAGAAAAAAAAAAGAAAAAAGAAGAAAAGGGAAGAAAAGGGAAGAAAGAAGAAAGAGGAGTATCAAAAAGAGAGGTCTTAAACATATAACTCTATATTACCCCTGTTATTTAATGGAGAAAAAATATGACGTCATCTTTAGGTCGTCTTGCCCCTCCTATCAAAATACCCTGGCGCCGCCCCTGCATATATATATATATATATATATATATATATATATACAATGTAAAAGCAGGAAGAGAAGAATAACTGGCGAGATCACCTTCACTCTTTCTGTTTAATTTCAGGGCATTCTCGTGTAGTGCACCGCTACACCAGAGAAGACGAAGGAGGATCTGGGTTGATGGACAGTCTTAGGAGATTGTCGGATCAGATCGATGGGGCTTTCACTAGATCAAGAACAGTCGACGTCAAAGCAAGACGTAAGAAAAAAAAAAAATCTGCCAATAGCGTTATGCATTTTTATTATAATTTTTCGGGGGGCGGGGCGGCAGACCAGGCTCATTTGATGACATAATTATTGAACAGGAAAATTAAAGACTCCCGCTGTTTGCAGATATATAAAGCTACATGTGCCAACATAATATATGTCAGATGTACAGACGAAATATTTATATTGAAAAAAAAATAAATAGAGAATTCGCACGATTTGTTTACCTACTATTTTATATCACAGAAACAGTTCATGGTCCAGTGTGCCCAGAAATAGATATACCAGGTTCGGGTGAGTAATATTTTCACTTCTTTTGCACCTATTTCTTTTCTTCTTCTTTTTTTTTAAATCACGAGTATTTTTAGCTGAAACTGAGCAATTACCGATAGGTCATTTGTCGTCACATTTAGAAAAATATTCAGGTCCGAAGATGTAAATATGAAAATGAAATTGCGGAATAGAAACTTAGTTCCTTTACACATGACCTTAAGTTAAGAGCCATTCTACATTAATTTTGAAATCTTATATTTTAAATTAAGTAGCTGTATAAGCTAATTATTTTATACTCTAGATAAACCATCTTTGTTGTACACCGTAAACCATGTTTCGTGAGTTGCCTCCTCTTTATACTGTACGTTTATATTCTTTCTGTATAAATACCTTTTATTAGAATGTCAAATTGTCTCTCCGCTCAGAGAAAAACCTTACTCACGAACTCAACGAGACAACGGAGTTTCAAGTCGAAGAGCGCGTTCTCCAGATACATACCATTGATGCGCGTCGTCTCACCCAGTATGGCAACGAGAAACTTCAGAAACTCTACAGGGCTAGGAGGATCGATGCAGCATCAGGGCCTGGTATCCCTGATGTCTTGAATGAGGGGCTGGAGACTGAGGATTACATTTTGTTGCCTGGAGGACATTGGATACCAACGAAGTGCTCACCGAGATGGAAGGTTAGGTTCTTTCCTTTTTCTCCCCCCCCCCCCCTCCCCCAATATATTGTAAGTTTTACGTCTCATGCAATAAACAACCATGGAATCTGTAGTCGTCCAGGTAACTTTTTCAAACATCGATATACAACTGTGAGTGTAATAAATTATGACATATATTATGAAGAGAAAGAAACAGGAAGAGAGGTAGAGAAAGAGAGCAAGAAAGTTACATGGAAGCAGATAGTCAAGAGAGACAGACCCTGCGGAGAGAATGAAGATAGATAGATAGAGCGGGAGAGAGAGAGAGAGAGAGAGAGAGAGAGAGAGAGAGTGTGGCAGAAAAGTTAACGTTTACTCAAGACATGACAGCAAGCGATGAAGAGAGAGCTTGAGATAACAGAAAGACATGCAAGTTTATGGGGAGAAAAGGAATAAGAGAGTGAGCGAGAGAGAGAGGGGGGGGGGGGAGGGAAAGAGAGAGAGAGAGAGAGAGAGAGAGAGAGAGAGAGGAGGGAGAGAGGGAGAGAGAATGCAAAGTATATCATCACAACCGTTCAAAGATGTTTTACTGGTTTTACAGACTGATTTACTTTTCTCTTTATAACCATACAGGTAGCCGTAGTGATTCCTTTCCGTGACAGGCATCAGCACCTCCCCATCTTACTTCTCCATCTCGTTCCGTTCCTCAAAAGCCAATATCTGGAGTTTTCCATTTTTGTCGTTGAACAGGTGTACCTTTCAAATTCATTTTCCTCTTTCTCCCTATAATTTCATCCGTCATTATCTTCTACATGTTGTATCTGCTCATTATTTTATACCATAATGTCATTTACCTACATAATAATTCATGATTGTTTTGATGATTTAAGATCAAAGGAGATTTAAGTGCTTTGTATTGTACTCAAATATTTCTAAGCAGGAAAGAGTTAGAGACCTATATAATATTTTTGGCGAACCTGTTCCGGGAATATTTTAAATGTTTACACTTCTGCAATTAAAAAAAGTAATTATATCTATTTACATTCACATTCACATTGGATTTAAAAAAAAAATTATTTTAACTTGTGTTTTATGTGTATCGATCACTGAATGATTTTTCAACAACAACAAAAAAAAAAAACAGAGCGTAGGCCTATCGAGATGAGAAATTTTTCATAAACGTTTGATGAAGAACACAGTCTAGGAAGTAATTAGCTTACGTTTTCATAATTTTCACGGTCTATCTTCAGGAGAACGACCTCCGTTTCAACCGGGCGATGTTGATGAACGTCGGGTTCGTCGAAGCGTTGAATTACACCATGTTCGACTGTTTCATCTTTCACGATGTCGACCATATACCTCTGAGCTACGGTAATTTCTACGGCTGCGGTGGTATGCCTCGCCACTTTGTCTCCGGCGTCGATCGCTGGAATTACAAGTGAGTGTAAAGTAGTAGAATAAGGTTTGTTTGTTTGTTTGTTTTCTGCATTGCCATTGTACAGCTTTCTTTCTGCAGCAAGTTATTGCCTTAGCTTTTAGGTTTTTATTGCACATGCAGAGCTCCATTTTTTGTTTTATAACTCAAGGTCGTCTCTTACCATACTCGTGCAAGCTCTGTAATGCATGTCCACTTCTAATGGTTAAAAAAATGTATTGTACATGTATTACTGAGTGAAAAAAAGAAGATGAAGAAGAAGGAGAAAAAAATCCTACCGTTCCGTTTTATCAATAGACTTCTTACAACTTTATTTTCTCATCTGCATGTGAATCCATCGATAGGTAGGTTGGCGAGATGATATCTATTTTTAAATCTATTCATTCGCCGATTTTAAGTAGGCTGCACGTGTTGTACTATTCACTGTTTCGTTTATAATTGATTCATGTAATACCACAAATTTAAAAAACACACCTCAAAATCAGTTCATATTATTCAGGAAATTCAATATTGTTACATACAAAGTAAAAGGGAAATCCTTACCGAGCTGCGTATCTTAATTTCACAGGTCTGGAAGGATACCATCATAATTTCTGAATAGCCTGTATTACTTAAATCCATTCTACACATTGTGTTTATTTCATATCAAATACAGATTGTTGTATGGGGCTTTCTTCGGGGCTGTGACGGGTTTCACGAGGACGCAGATCGAGAAATTTAACGGGTTTCCCAACGCCTACTGGGGCTGGGGAGGTGAAGATGATGATATCCTTGGTCGGATCAGAGCCAAGGGGTTGGCCAAGACAAGGCCTTGGGGACCGGTCGGGTTCTATAACGTCATCCCTCATCATCACAAGAGTGCCAAGAAAAACATGGACAGGTAACTGCAAGGATTGCTCCACCGCACAGTGCACAGTCGGTGTGAACGCAGTGTGAGCATAGTGTGTTCACATTCTCACCACTCTGTGGAACTCCATGTGTCACTAATTGTGGTAACAGTTTGAAATTCAGTGTTAAATTTGTTAAATCTAGCACCTCGATCAGCCTTTGGATCTTCATCTCAATCCATATAGGTGCCCATTTAAAAGGAGGAGAAATAAGTACCGTTTTGCGTGTGCTAATCATATTTTGAATAACCGAACCCCTGATAATCAAACTTTCAATTTTCATTGGCGTAGCCGGAAATTAATAGGAAGGGGCGCTGTGACCTCTCAGACATGCGGGAGGGGGGGGGGGGGGGGTGCGGCGTAGACCCACCGCAGGTTATATTGATTTTTTCTGGTCATCAAACGGAAGGGGGAGCGTACCCTAGCTTCATTCTCCACTGGATACGCCACTGATCTCAAACTCTTTATTTTTTGGTCCATCGCAGGGTATGTCTTCTAAACCATTACAAAGAACGCATGGACACAGATGGCCTGAGCAACCTCTACTATGGCACGCCGCACGTAACGCTCCACCCTCTCTACACAAACATTGCAGTCGACATCCGGGACCTTCCGTGGAATGTCGCATGGCACGTTTGCGACCGGGATGCAGAGCTCCTTGAGAAGCTCCTCAAGGAGAAAGACGCCCTTGCTGAGGGAGAACATGAATTAGAGATTCAAAAAGAATATGTGGAAAGACCTCGAGACGGATTGCCAAAGGCTTAAAAAAGACTCAAGATGGTGTTAATTATTTTGATATACAATATAAGATTTAGCGGGGCCAAATATAATCGACGCATCTTCGACATTCGGAGACTTTCTAAATTCTCCACGGTTAAGAGCAATATGTATTAAAAGGAAGTTCCACATTGGGAAAATCAAAATATAATTTTTCAAAATTGAATTTAACATTAAAATATCTACATAAACATATTTCAGCTAAAAATATCTTATCACAATAAACATATGTATTCAACTTCATTTGCGGACGTGAAATAACGCCAATGTTTTGTTTTTCGCCTCACACTTATAGTATGGGAGCCTGTCCGAAATAGTAGCCCCATTTTACCCGAAAGATTTGACCCCGTAAAGTAATTTAGACCATCTAAGTTATTGACAAAAAAAGTTTTCAGCCTGACCGTAGCTGTCTGGTTTAGCCCCCAGATGCCCCCAAAGCTGGAGACCCCGAAGTCGGGTCGATTTCACCCCATCTCCCCATGCACCAAACTTGTTAGTAGAAAGAAGTATGACTGGATATACATAACAAAACAAAAACAAAATGACAAAAATTTCCGTCGGGATGGGGTGTCAGACGGCACCTAAAAATTGGGATTAAATTTTTCCCCTTGAAGCCCAGGGACCAAATTTTGTCAGAAGGAAGAACTATGGATTTCTATTCCAAAATATATATTAATTGACAAAAATGTCCTTCGGAAAGGGGGGTGTAAGACCCCCTGAAATGAAAACCCCAAAGTGCCCTTTGACAACGCTTTGCCCTCCAAAATGCTCTGTATGTAAAGAAAAACCATTTTCTTACCTTCTGAAATCTGAAAATGATAACTAAAAAGTGTTTTATTCAATTAAATTCAAATTTACATGATGTAATTTTTAGTATGGATAAAATGAGGTGACTATTTCGGGACGGCTCCTGGCTTATTACTAACCCTATTTGGATCCTAAGAACCTCCATGAAGTAACTATCTTATATTGTTTAACATCTGTATCATCTGGCCTTAAAGGAGAATGAAACTCGACAAACATTAGCTGATAATCATGTGGAAAATTGGTAGCCTGTTCAAAATATCTTGAAAATACTATTTGATTACTCAATAAGGAGAACTATCTCTCTAAAGTTTGCAGATTCCTTGCTAGATATTATCCCATGGGGGCTGCCATTTTGAAAAACTATGATGTCTTATGAGTACGTACATGTCCATTAACCTGTACACAATGGATATGATGTTGCATATTGAATAGCTATTGTACAACTAAAGCCACCAATGCAAAATAGCAGCCATCTTGGTACCCCCATTGTCTCCCACAGGTGTTATCTAAAAGCAGTTGTAGGTCTTTGTCACTTCTTTGAAGAATTGATAAACCCTTGTCTAACCAAACAACAACTTGTACATGCCAAATCCTGCTTAACAAAAGAAAGAGCTGTACCAAATATCTTGACACAAATAGGTTATATGCCAGGGTAAAAGTATCTTCATTTGAATGTACATACTACAAAAATGCTTTACATGAGAAAATCCAGTGTCATGCATTCCACAGGTGATCATGAGTGTTATTGTAGCTAGTGTATAGGTCAGTGGGTATCTCACAAATAGAACTGCTCTGACATTGCTTTGTAAAGAAAATGGCAGCCCCCATGGGATAATGTCTAGCAAGGAAACTGCAACTTTTTGAGACACTGTTATCCTTCTTAAATAATCAAATAGGAGTAATTTCAAGATATTTGTAATAGGCTGACAATTGTCTACATGATTGTAGGTTAATGTTTGTTACCTTTCATTCCCCTTCATTCCCATTCAAATAATGTATGTCAATCAGCATGATCAATACCACAACCCTTGGCATGACAAATTGTAGCAAAAATTCTGCTCATGTGAAATTGCCCGTATACATTATACAGCCTGATATTCAACGTGAAAGTATTATCTTAAAATGGACAACCAATTCGTGTGCCATAATAATCATGTAAAGACTATTTATAAGGTTACAATTTGCTTTAATTCTTATCAATAATTTCTTTATAATGTATTTAATTTTGTATATCCGTTCAAAACCTCTGGTAACGTATACAATGAACTCAGGAACCAGTTGTGTTATTTTGTATTGAAGTTTATTACAAACATAAAAACAAAACTAATGGTCGACGAAATATCATAAAACATAGCACATATCTATATTTTGTTAGGCATTCATATGAAATTTTATTCCTTATGTTGATCAAAATTATTAAAATGTATTTATTGAAAAGAAAGTATTTGCTAAGATATGAGAAATTTTCTTTTTGCATGTGGGCTTAACGATCAATTCATATTCAATGTATACTATTTTGAGGTAGAAATGAATGAACTTGAAAATCAAAGCAAACTTCAAATGATTTTCTTGTACATAACATCTCTTTATTAATCTTACAATTGAGAAATCGTAGAAAATGACACGATCTTTCTGCATAACTATGAGTCTTTTACTTTATAAAACGTTAGGGTCATTCCGTGTGGAAACCCCCAAATTCTTTTAAAGTTTAAACCCTACCCCCTTCAAATTGCCCCAAATTTGGTATATGGGGTATACTCGACCCTTCTCAAGCTAAAATTTTAAGTTTTAGCCACATCGACCGAACGGTTTTTGCGCTATGGTACGTATTTCACGGGCCTGTTGGCCAAATATGGACACTTTTCTCAGTTTTTAAATGACCATGGCCCGTATTCTCGAAAGGCGCCTAACTTAAGTCCCCGCCTAAGTGTGTAGATTTAGGCCACCGAATTATGGAGAGCCAAATGTCACCCTCTTTTAATCCTACAAAATCACCATAGTTATAGGACTAAATACAAATACAAAAACCGACACGATAGAATTGATTTCTGATCCTCATTTCATGCCAGAAAATAATTTTGTTTCTTATTTTGTTACATAGATATAGTCATTTATGCGGGACTTAAGGGTTGACGAATGGCCTTCCATAAATTAGTAGCCTAAGTTAAGCCAGGCTTAACTAAGGCCACTTTAGAGAATACGGGCGCATACGGGCGCATATCTCTGTAACTACTTGGTCGGTTTTGTTGATCTTGACATATTTAGAAAGGTAATCACAGAAGCTATCTAAATCTGCCATCATCTTCAATGTCCGAACTACTTAAATTTCAATGACCTCTTGATCTTTGCTTTAACCTTGAATTTTACCTTGAGCATCACATGAACGCAACTCAGGAAAATCAAACGCAACTTTATTTTCAGCCAATCAGAAGTGCGCATTAAGGACTTGCGTTTGAGTTTTCAGAGTTGCGATTAAACGCAAGTTTTGTGCAACGGGCCCCAGTTGCACAAAACTTGCACAAAACTGGCTATGAAATTTGGTCAGTTTATACATCAACATGTTTTCTTCATCATATCAAAACATTGGAGGAGTAATATTTTTTGTTTTCTTTCCAGCTTCGTATAAAGCTGTCAAAAAGCTGATTTTTCACAGTTTGACCTAGCTAGCTAGTATCAAAAGTTTATTCAGAACAGTATAATACCCTTTGTGCACAACACCTGCCATTCCACAACATCTTATTCAGACAACATCGTCATGAATAATTAATAACACTGGGCAGCAAAAGCATTTTTAAAATGACAGGTGTGACACACATTGTGTGTTACTATGTTATTACTGATACTAGGTCAAACAGTGATAATCAGCTTTTTGACAACTACAAAAGAAGCTGGGAAGAAAACAAAAATATTACTCTTCCAATCTTTCTAATATGATGTAGAAAACTGTTCACGTATTGAAAAAATTCATCTATAAATCATGTAACGCTCAAGGTAAAATTCAAGGTTAAAGCAAAGTTCAAGAGGTCATTAAACTTATGTTGTTCGGACATGAAAAATGATTTAAATAGCTTGTGTAATTACCTTTCTAAATACATTATGTCAATATCAACAAAATTGACTTAGCACTTACAGAGATATTGTCATTTTAAAATTGAAAAAAAAAAGGGTCCATTTTTGACCGACATGCCTGTGGAATACGTAACCTAGCGCAAAATCCGTGTGGCCATTGTGGCTGAAACTTCAAATTTTAGCTTGGGAAGTACTGATTACCCCATATGTACCAAGTTTGGGCTAATTTGAAGGGGGTATGGTTTAACCCATTGGGTGATCTGACACGGAATGACCCGTTTAATACAGAAAAATACTAAGACTGGGAAATGCGAGACTTCCGCAAAATGATCTGCGTTCGCTGACTAATTTGAACTAGCTTATTTGAAAGGGGGGGGGGGGGGGGGGCAACCAAGAAAAAAGAGTGACTGTTCAATTACGATAGAGGAAAATATTGAAAGGCAAATATTTATCAAATTGTTGTTAAAAACCCCATCATAAATTATGGGTATTTTTTCACCCCCCCCCCAAAAAAAAAAAAGATGTTAAAGTATAGCTTATTTAACCATCATAGAGAAGGAAAAAAACGGGATTCACGTATCTTCTAATAGGCAAACCCCAAATGACAAATTGAACGTCGTTTACGAATGTTACGAATTGAATTCAATCTGCAATATGTTCAAACATACAAATCAACAGATTTTCCATGCTTTATAGATAATGCACCTGTCCAAAATCTGTAATTCAAAAAGAAATGTGACCAAACTTTTTGCTCGCTCGTTTTGCTAGCTCGTTTCGCTCCCTCGCAACTAACTATGAATTCTGTAATGCCCTGTAACTAATGACACTTTAATGCTGAAGAAATAATATATCGAAATCAAAGTTAGAAAATTTACAAATTAAGAAGAAATAGGGGAATGGGAACTTCTGCAGCCCCCTTTTCCCCCTCTCTTTTCCCTCTCTTTTGAGGTTTTTTTTTTGCCCCTCAAGGGGCACGTGCCCACTGCCCCCTCCACCATAGATACGCCACTGGCCCCAAGAAATGAATTTCTCGCTGAAATGTATAGATCACCAATGGGTCGGGTGTTTTACTCCCTCCCCCCCCCCCCCCCCCCCAGATACGACAGATAATGGCGTACATGCAGGACCCCGTTCGTCTTTCTTATAAGCTGGAAAATCCGTGCAACAAGCTGTCTCTCAGTTTATATCAAACGAAGGAGCTTGACTGATACCTCCTTGATCAAACTAGTTAAAACAAGGTTTTTATTTGAAAAACAAAATAATTAAACATCATTGTCGTGCAGCTGCTTTCTCTTCTCAAAATAAAACATTCGCTTCTCGTCGTAGGCGGACCGCTTTGCTCTGGCTGTCTCGGTCTTGGCCTTGGCCGCTGCTTGTTTCAACCGTATTAGCTCCATCTTGGCTTCGTGCTCCTGCTTCAAGAACTGGGTGGACAGTTCTGTCAGGTCCTTGCTCGTCTCTTTTGCCGTAACCGCGCTCGTGGTCATGCTCGTATTCATATTCGGCTTCATGTCCGAGTTCACAGTGGAGTTCATGTTCGAGCTCATTGTCGAGTTCATGGTCGTTTTCATGCGCTGGGCGTAATGAAGAGGTACGCTCTTGGTGGTATTATCTGTTGGGTATTGGGGTTGTTGACTCACCACGGATGTGATCTGAATACCGCATGGAGTATCGTCTCTGTCGAAAAGAACATACAGAAAACAAACATGATGAAAGTGAAAAGAAATAAGGAAAAACAGTTGAAGAGGAGGGATTATGCTTGCAATGGAAGGGAGGAATGGGATTGACTACTATTTGGGAACTACCACCATTTATTCCTGATAATTAACTGATAAAAAAACAGATACGAATCTCGAAATTTAATCAAATGAATCATAATGTGACGTCTTCTTCTCTGTGGCAGGGAAGAAAATTTGAGTAAATTGGAATAAGTGAAGACCAAATGATATGTTCATAATGAAATGCAATTCTATAAAATGGATCGAAATCAAATGAGCATTCTTCTTCCAGAATCTCCCAAATGTATTCTCTTACTTTTTCTTCGTAAATGTTTCTTTAAAAGTTGTAAATATCTTAATCTTTAATGTTGCCTATTAAATGTTGTCTGACGGTTCCTTTGGACAAAATGTATACAGAGAGACCTTGGAATGTTATACCTCTACCATGTGTCTAGTACTGCTTGAATTTTGCTTCCATTAAAAAAAATGTAGTAATTTACCTTCAACATAGGGTAGGTATCAGACTGAAGCATATCGAATAAACATGGTTTCATCAATATAATAAAGTTAATATGGGGTTCATTGCAACGGTTGTAGAATTATTTGAACTGGTCCTACATTTTGTCTGACTCGTGAAAGGCACGATTCAACAGACAATTATTTTGCGGACCGATCACACTCACTTGCAAATAAGACTTGGGGCTTCCCGACTGGGACTAGGTCGATCCGTTAGTTCTGCCTTCACCACCGGTGTACTCCTATCCAAGACTTCTACGATATCGATATCGATGACGTCATCGACACTCATCGAAGTCGCACCTACATCTGTTCTGACCACCTTCTGTACTTCACTCTGAGGTAGAGGATTGGAAGCTCGCCGCTTTCCAATCGCACTCTTTTCCTTGTAGTCTTGCAAAACACCATTCCGGGTCTCAAGCACTGTCGCTTCTTCTTCGAGCAACGGCACGAAGTCGGTGATGAACTTGGTATCCACCTCCAACCCGAGGTCATTGATGTCGATGACCTTGTGACTGGTGTTGTCCGGGAGCCAACCCATGCTATCCGTTTCAGCGACGGTACGGACGTGTCCTATCTTGGCATTCTGGATGCTCTGACGTACCTCCATCCGTGCCCTGTGCTTCATCCGTCGCCAGAGTTCCCGGATCTCTTTCGAGGTCAAATCCTGGCGTCCCCGCCTGTTCTTGATAAACTCTTTCGTGATTGATTCCCATGCCTCCTTCTTGCCGTCGGTGGCGTGAGCGTCACTCAAGAATGAGTCCAAAATTTCCACTTTAGGTTTGATTAGCGCTAATACAGCCATCCGTTCCTCTAAAGTAAACCTCCCTGTTTTCGGCATCTTTACGAGGAATCTCGGGAAAAAAAGGTGAATGAAAAAGTTGAATGACGAGAGCAAGAACATGATTATACTGAATATTGCAAGGTGAACGGTAGTAAACACTCTAAGGGCCGAGGCCGAGGAGTGACAACTTTTTAAAAATGGTAGATCAACTCTTTTAAACTGCTGGATTCAGCCTTTATAGTGTTGTATCCAGCATGTGAATCTTAGAAAAGAATCCGATTAATATGTACTTTATAAGCTACTTAACATTATTTCACTTAGCATATACTGTTTTAGTTCTTTTAAAAGTTTTGGTCCTTACTACATGAAGGAAGCATTGATAAGAATGCACAATATTTATGTATGATGAGCATCCGAAGAACTGATACAAGAACTCATTAATAATTATGATAAAAGAATGAACACCGGTACCATTTTTACAATTTTGATTCAAAACAGTAAATGTCATTTCACCACTAGCAGGGGTAGACTGCCCCCCTGACAACTTATGATAGGAAAAAATAAATTCCCCCACCCTTTTTGACCTTAATTTTTTTTTTTTAAATTTTAATTTTTAGCTATCATAGAATTCTGGACCCCACTGAGCGACTTTTGGAGCGCTGGGGTAATTTTCTTTTCCCCCCCCCCCCCCCCCCCCCCCGGTCGACCTTTTCGAAGTTCTACCCTTTTTTTTTTGCTTGTCAGAGAATTATGGAGGAAAACATTTTTACAATTTTGATTTAAATAAATTTTGATTTAAAACAGTAAATGCCATTTCACCACTAGCGTCAAGGGGGGGGGGGGGCAGGGGCAGACTGCCCTCTGACAACTTAAATTCAAATTCAAATTCAAATTCAAAGTCATTTATTGAATCAATTAATCAATAAATGAATTTGAAATGGACAACTTATGACAGGAAAAAATAAATCCCCCCCCCCCACTTTTTGACTTTTTAAAAAAATAATCTTTTAGTTATCATAGAATTCTGGACCCCATAAAATGTTTCTTTTAAATGCATGTGTTTACGTATTAAACTTTCTTTCTCACTTTTGTTGTTTTTTCTCTTTTCCCTTTTCAAGGCACTTAAGATTTTGCATTGTAATGTGCAAAGAAAATTAACGGTCGTAATTGGTAACCACGGTGTTCAATTATTTTTAATTGGTGAGTTTTAATGCCAGTATCCCTCTATATAAACGTTTAGATAAGTTTATTTTGAAACCTAGTATCAATGACAATAAAGACACATTGCATCTAGGCTAATCCCCCCCCCCCCCCCCCCGAAAACGGTATATAGCTGCTCCGCGATCCTAGTACTTCCTGGGGATTTCACCTTCCCTTCTCCTTTTTTACCCCTTATACATAGAGCCCGATCCTCTTGCATGCTTTAGGAAAAGACATATCGCTATTATTAGGCCTACTGGCTATACAAAATATAAGGTCAAATAAAACTAATTCCATTTTATTCTCTTATTTCATATTTTTGTTCTAAAATGAAATGAATAAGAATGTGAGGACATCTAGACAGTACAGTGCATTAACAAAAAGCATTATAGGGCCTATATAATTTCCCTTTGTGTTTTGCCTCTGGGGTGCATGAAATGCATTAAAAAAAAAAAAAATTAATGTGTTGAAATTGACCCAATATAGCATGGTCGCAAATCCAGGAAGGGGGGGGGGGGGCAGGGGGATATGTCCCCCCACGATTTTGAAGATAGGCCAATGTCCCCCCCCCCCCCCCACTTGTGATAACTTTTTTTTTTTCCTTGCTTGCTTGCTTGCTTGCTTGTCAGAGAATTTTGGAGGAAAAGTAGACCCCCCCCCAATTTTTTTTTTCTTTCTTTTGGTAATTGTCAGAAAATTTTCAGACATTTCGGACAGGTACAAGAGTTAAATCATGTGGTGACCCCCCCCCCCCCCCGTATTTCAAAATGGATTTGCACCACTGCAATACAGAATTTTTATGTTTGACTATGAGAAAAAAATATACAATATAATTAAATAACCGTGGAACCCCCTCATCAATTACGAATCAAATTGTACTTGGCCTAGGTAATAACATCTTTTATTTCCCCATAGCAATGAATGGACCTACTGTAAATTCTCAAAATTTATAATAATTGCACTATGCTTCGATTCTTAGAGTTATTCATCTCCTTTACTATTGATACATCTAACTATAATATAGCTATAGCGGAGGCATATATATAAGAAAATAGTTCACCTATACACGCGCGATGGCACGTTCAAAAATAGCTAACACGTACGTACCGGGTATGAATAGGAGATGACTGCGTACGCAGTGCACATTTATAAATTTTATTAATCAATGTACACGTCGTATAACTATATATGGACAGATATGGGCAACTAGGTTTTGTATTAAGATCTCGAGCTGCTTTCAGTCATCGACCCTACATAAAAAAAATTGCATACATGCATGCATATCGCACGCACGCGATCGAGTACATAATTATACTCACCGGAAATTATTTCGTACAGAGAGCTGATCGAAGAATCCAGGTTTACACAAAAATAGGTTCAAGTATAGGTCTCTAAATACCCTATCTTTCACCCTGAAATGGAGCTAATAACAAGAATAATATGTAGGAATGTCTCCATGAAGCACAAGCATCAAGCTGCAGTAAGAACTAACAAATAAACCTTGTGAAAAGCTGCAAATATCGCCCATTTGTAAACAGATTTTTTCTAAAATATCCACGCAGTAAGTGCACAACGAGCTACGAAGCTTACACGCAAATTGATCGTGCATGTACTTTATGTGCATGCATTCAGCAGCTGTACTTGTACCAAAAATAAGGCACACACACATGTACACACACATGCACTGTTTTTGCACGAACTGTTTCAAAAGGTCATGTCAATTTTTTGCCCGGGCAAAGGATGATTGATCAACTATATTGTAATGCAAATGCCAATGGCTTAATTTGGTTGAGGTATAATAAAACCTTCCGGGTTTCAGAATTTATCATGTATTTTTGAGTCGGTGTAGGTGTCTATGTTTTCTTTCAAGAATAGGAATCGTTCGGAAATTACCTAAAACAGGATTTTTATATAGGTACATGTAGCCTATCTTTTGATGAGATTCGCTCGGATTTATGTAAATTAATTTTTTTTTTAATGATTTCATCTGAAGAGCAAACTCTTTTCAGGAGCTAGAGAAATAAACTTTAGGCCAGGTTGATAATAAATATCTCATATAGTTTCTAGTGAGCTATATCTCCAACAATTCACTCTTATATAATATGTGCCAGGGCTGTCAACTTTGGGGAACTGCTTGGAGGGAGATTCGTGATTTTTTTTTCTCTCGCCTGCCCTCCAATTTTTGGGGTCTCTTTTGAAGTCCAAAAATCTCTGACAAGCAAAAAAAAAAGGTCCTTAGCATTTTGGGGTCTCTTTTGAAGTCCAAAAATCTCTGACAAGCTATCATTTTACACGTTTGGAGAGAGATTTACATGCTTCGCGGGAGAGCGGGAGGAAGGGCGTCGTGGCGGGAGTCTCCCGCTTTGACGCTGGAAGGACGGCGGGAGAAGCGTCGTGGCGTGAGACTCCCTATATATGCGGGAGGGTTGACAGCCCTGTATATGCACTCATATTTTCACACTTGCAAAAATTTGCTCAGCCCCCGGATAGAGGCCTACAATAGGTTGGGGCCAAAATCCCATACTAGTGGCACGTGATCCATGCAAGAAAAATCACTCATTTAATTGGCGTGGGTTACGCTCGGTTTGTTAAAGGTTCCCTTTTATGGAATTACAAAGGAACTTCAATTAGTAGACTTTTCTACTGTGAATCCAGATCTGTCAACCATTTTACCTGAATTCCATTCATTAATCTGTAAACTTGAAAATAAAAAATTAATTGGGAACGCCCCTAAAAATTTTGGAAAATCGGTCCAGCGATCGATGACGTCATGTGACGTCACACTCAGAATGCTCGACTCCACGCAAGCTGAAAGTGTGTGTGTAGGCTATTGAACTTCGTGTAGATCCTAGCTTCGACTTCGTGTAGATCCTAGCTTCGACTTCGTGCCATTACAGCCCTTCATTTTAGTTTTTTTTTAATCCTATATCAACGAACGATAACATCTTCTTCAGACAGAAGAAATAAAAGAGGAATTAGGGGCACGGCCGTATTTGTTTGAACCAGACATGTCGGATTCTGATTATATGACAGAGACGTCCCTGATTTCAATAACGGAGAAGATGTCGACGGGAGACTTGGGAATTATAACTAGTAATTCCTTTTGATAATTAGATTGCCGATTAAATTTTAATTTACGCATATCCACCAATTATGAATCTTGTTTGCGCTTGCAAAATGCCCCAGTCCTGATGAGGCTGAGCTGATAGCTGATCGAGGCAGTGAGCTCGACGTGCGCAGGTGTACACGCCGTGCCGTTCGGTCGTTCGCCTGCTGACCCTGCCTGCCTGGGCTTGGGTAGGGTTTTACTGGTGCATGGGGTGGTAGCGTTTTGTTTCTAGTAAATTCTAACATTGATATCCAGAAAACCCTTAGCTCTCCTGTTACCTTGCATGTTTTCATTGTGCTGCTATGAATAATAAGTAGCGTAGACTAAGTTAGTGTAGGTACAGTGATAGTTGATCAATAGATATATGATCAATAGATACCGTAGATCAAGTTTGATTTTGGGGATGGCATCTTGCTTCAGGGACGGCCTCTTCTTGATGCCAAACGCCGCATGCAGCCCCGTACTATCGAGGAAGTCCTCCGCACAAATGTGCTCGGAACACACGGACACTGCGATCACTCGGCCCCTTCCAATTGACGCGAGTTAGTTTCACTTTTGAGGTCCATTTTCTTCTAATATTTGGGTCTTTGAGGAATAAATGTAGACTTACACCCTCCTTTGTGATGTTGCTGCAACCTGCAAAGACACAGCGTTGCGGCATACTTCGATTTAGAGGTGGTTTTCGAGGTGGTATATAACTGCAAGTTAGTTTGCACGCGTGATATATGCAAGATATTGTAAACAAGCACCGGCGATGTCGGTTTGTGACGTCACACGTCAATCATGCTCGAAGAACGAGAATTCGGGGTTTAAAAGGGGGCGGAGCTTAGCAGACTCGTTTAGGCCTGAATACGTGGGGAAAATATTATTTTAAAAATATTCAGATACGTATTCATTGCAAACGGATGTCATTTTTCAATTTAGATGAGTATCATGTACAAAATAACAAGAATTAGAATTTCATAGAAGGGAACGTTAAATTAGCCTAGAAATACGTATTTATAGGACCTTATATTTATGATGTGCATAAAGAACCGTGAAGTAAAAGTACTACGAGAAGGGCGGGTTTCAACAAGATCCATCGTATACATGACAAAAAGACTGGTGACATGTGCAAAAACAGGGACGGATCATGATTTTGTAAAAGAGGGGACACAAATCTCAGGGTGAAAGAGTTTTCTATTAAAAAAAAGAAAGAAGAAAAAAAAATGAGCAGATGAGGAAAAGAAGGTCGATCATCAGGTATTAGGTCTAAAGGGGAGGGGGGCACAATGTACACCGTTGGTCTAAATCCGTTGCTGCAAAAATAACATAAAGGTGGATACAAGCAGACATGTGTTGGAGCACATATGATACAAACACCAAAGTTTCAGAGAAAACCTTACCTAATGTTTCTAACCTTCATTTACTCTAAAAGAAGAAGAATTAAGAAGAGAGAGAGAAAACAAGCAGGAGATTTATTTCTTGTTATCACCATTCATCTACTTTCATTTTAGTCTATTTTCTTGAATACACTGGTATTAAAAATCTCAATTTGATATTCCATCTTAACTTGTAAATAACAGTTTTAAAACCAGTATTAATTTTTTAAAATCGAAATTCCCAATAAAAAAAGAACAGAAACATGACAAAAGCGCAATGAAATAAAAATAGGATTTTTTGCCATACAACGTATAACATAATTATACAGGATTGATCTTCCAAATTCAGTGCCATATAGTTTCGCCTGTCACTGCTTCTCAAAAAAAGTAAATAAATAAGAAATTATTTTAAAAAAGAAATGAATAGATATGATTGGTAAAATACCAGGGTCGGTTTACGAAGTGGCAGTTGTTCGAAGTTATTAATAGATAGTCGCCGGTTCAAATAAATAGCTAGGCCTTACATAATTTTCTGACTTATGTAACATAGTATAACGCGTGTTCAGGGAAATTCATGGCTATATCTGAGAATGGCCTTTCGTTTTCATATTGGAAAGATATTTTCTGCACAGAAAAATAAATATGTAAAGGTTCGATATTATTTAGACAAAGACAGCGAAATTTATTTATTTTTTTTAAATTCGAATACATGTATACATATTTATGAATGATTCAGATTGAAAGATTAAGATAATCGGATCTGCATGAAATAAGCCTTTAATCAAGCTGACTGTGCTGCTCTGTCGATCCCCTGGTCGATCCTCGCAGAATACTTGAGTCCAGATTATTCCCGCGCAATAATCAGGACTATTCGACCAGGGGATCGACAGAGCAGCACAATCGCCTTGATTAAAGGCTAGTATGAAATGAGAGCGAGCACGACGAGAATGATTTTTAACTTGCGCGTGTGACGCAAGAGGCCGGTGTCATAGGCGATTGGTTCCGGGCAGGCGATTGGATCCTCCGGAACCAATCGCCTGAATATTTACCCGCCGATTGGATCCGCCTCGGTCCAGAAGATGCGATAGTCACAGGCGATTGGTTCCGGTGTCATAGTCGATCGGTTCCTGGTTCCGGTGGAACAAAAGGACTAGTCGATTCGTTCCCCGGAACCCAACGACTAGCCGATTCGTTCCGGTGGATTCAAGTGACTGGTATCACTTTTGGCCGATACGGAACGAAAAGCCGTCGTTTGGTTCCGGCATTAGCCAAGGTTTCGGGGTACATTTTGATTATTATTATAGGTGAAATATGTTTAAAAAATATATTTTCGTGCTTATTTGTCATTTCAATATCAAGAGGTGTATGACTACCAATTTAATTCCGCATGAGATTGTTCATGAAATTTAGGTCGTGTAGCCTCGTACATCTCAGAAGGCGCGCGCAATTTTGTATTCGCTCGCGCCACGATCTGATCTAGGCGTATATCTGAAATCAACATCATGGCCGATGACGTGGTTGAGGAATTTTGTAACCAAGTCAGTGAAATTGTGGATTATTTGCAAAGGGCCAGATATCCACAGAACTGCCAAAGTGAAAACAAGAAACGTGCTCTCAGAAAGAGAGCACGAAACTTTGTGTTGGATGGCAATACTGCAGAGTTAATCTTATGGTACACAGGTTAGTAGACAGTTGATATGCTATACGATTCTAACTGTTAGAGCTCCAAAGTTGTCTCGGCATGATTGAATTTGTCATGATTTTTCTAGGGTTAAGTTAGAGTTGAACTTTAATAGGGTTAAGCCAAGGTTAGGTTTTACTTTTACTAGGGTTAGGATTAGGGTTTAACTATTAAGGTTACTCGGTTAGGCTGGTATCTAACTCTGCACACGTACCGTATATTGCATTGCGCAATGACTCTTTTATCTAGCACACACACAACAGCGTTAATATGTGTACACACACACATGTAAACAACAGCGTGTGTACATGTGTGTCTGATCTGTGTGGTCCCAGTGCATTAGACTTTATTAGTGGTGGGTGTATGCAAAGTAAATGTACACGTATGGAATTAACAATTATTTTACACAATATCTTTAAAATTGTGATTTATCAATTTTAAAACTTCAGGAACTGTGATGTATGAGTTGTATAATCATGCTTACATGGTGAATGAACGGCATAGATTGTAACTGTTTAATTTACTATATGCAGATGCAAGGAGGTTATCAAAGATTTGCACAATTTGAAGCACTTCCTGATCAAATTTAAGCATAGAATAATTGTAAATCATTCTGAATGATTGAGAACATAAGCAGCTGAGGATTTATAAACTAAATATTGTGAACCTTTAAGTAACAAGTATAAAGTTGAAAGATGTATTTGTTTTTTATAGTACAATCTGTCAGGATGCATGTCTGATTGTCAGGTAACTCCTTATGGGCCAGAAATAAGGGTTGGGATGTCCATTCAGTTATAGTAGTTCAGAAAATGTAAAAAAAAGTTAGGGCTTATCATCCTTAGCAAAATAAAATAAGAATGCACCTGAAGTGTTACAGATATTAGGATGACACATTTTCCCTAAATTTCTTTTACATCCAATAGCACGAAGTACCGTATTGAAGTACTCCTTCCAGAAGCTCTCGAGTGCTTGATGCAGCTGGTATGTACTTAAACTTCTTCATTGGAACATAGGAACATTCACCTGGCATTTTGTTTCAAACTGTGCACAGTTATTTATGTTTTGCTTTGTGTACATGTAAGTTTAATTGCAGTATGTGATGAAATTGCCCATGAAAATGTATTGACAGCATGTATAATTTGCATATAAATGCACAGGTTAAACTTGTGCATGAAAAAAGAAATTGTTTTGCCATTGAATGATAAGTATAAAGTGGAAAGATTTATTTGGGATCTTTTGGTACAATCTTTCAGGGCAATCTAGCAGATCAATGTCAGATAACTCCTTATGGGACATAAAGATGCCAAACCACTTTTTGCAGTAACTGAACACTGTACATGTATATGACATGAAGCCTCTTTTTTCATATCCTTAGTTTCAAAAGCAGCAGGCAAATGAAAATGTACATTACATTAATTATTATCTATTCGTGGTTTGTTTCCTTGCAATGCAGATGGAATACGGAGAAGGCGAATGAAGTCACATCCTCAACTCTTCCCTTGTGACACTGCACTTGACCATTTGTGTATTCATCTCATCCAAATGTGAACCATCTTATGTGGTGCTGCAGGCATTGTTTTATGGGGGGGGGGGGGCCTCATTCCATCTGTCCGCACTTTGACATTTTCATGATAATTTTGGAAGCATACATTTTCCCATTCATTTAAAAACTTTTATATTCCAGTTCATCTATGTCAAATTCAATTTAATCTTGACAAGGCTGAAATGTGCAGATATGGAAGTGGATTTTGTAATTATACCCCCGCCAAACAAAGTTTGAAGAGAGTATACATGTATAGGAATCAACTTAAGGTTGGTCTGATGGGCAGTCCTTCGCAAATTTCGCAGATCGAACTACTTCCTCATTTTTCCACCAATTATCAAGAAATTTGGCACATACATCTTGGGATGAAGATGTGGAAGACACACTTTGGAATGTGTAGGAAGCTGCGTTGCCATGTTAATATCATATTATTGCAATAAACTAGGAGAAAATATTGCAGACCAATCTACTTCCTCATTTTTCAAGCAGAGGTCATGAAATTCAGCACAAACTTTGGTCTTGGGATGAATATGTTGAAGACCCACTTTTTGAATGCATTACTGTGTTGCCATGGTTTCATCATATTATTGAATTCAGTCAGGAAAATCTTGCAGATCGATCTACTTCATAATTTGAGCAGAGGTCATGAAATTCGGCATAAACATTGGTCTTCGGATGAAGATGTGCAAGACCCACATTTTGAATGCATCACAACTTGTGTTGCCATGGTTTTGTCATATTGCAATAAATCGGGAAAATCTTGCGCATCAATCTACTTATTTTTCGAGCAGAGGTCGTGAAATTTGGCAACACATTAGTCTTGGGAAGAAGATGTGCAAGATATTTTTTCAATGTGCTTCTCCCTCATTTTTGGTCTGATTTTGATTATGATTGTTTAATGTGATAGAGCTAGGACAGGGATCAAAATTCTACTCATAATTTGGAAGTTCACTGTTTACACTCGGCTAATCTAAGTAAAATTTAATTGAAATAACAAAAGACATGGCTACTTTGCATTGTAGTTTTAATTCAAGCTTCCACAGTGATGCTGTTACGTTGAGCAAAACTATTTATATATCGAGCAAGGCTCATTAAATTTTGCACACAACGTAGGCCTTGATACGAAGATGCGTCTAAATCTGAAATGTAAAAGACTCTATCAAATCACATGGCAGCGGACAGGTTAGGATTAACTGATGCATGAAGAATTCTACCAATGTGTTTCAAATATGATAGTGTATTGTACGGGACATTGTGAGTGTCGTACAGGACAACCTGAGTGTGTATTTGAAACCATAAGTGGATAAATGTGCAACGAGCTTAAAGTTCATTGTTGCACATTGTAAATAGTATGTTTTCTAGGCCATAAGTCAATGGAAAATGCAATGCTCCTCACTTTTCCTTATTAGGGAGCTTTAGATACGCACGCAAGATCTGTGACGCAGAATTTTGGCAAAAATGCTGCTCTGCGCATGCGCAAGACAGCTGTTTCCAGTCCATTCTGCGTCCTCTTTTTCACGACGGTTCTGTGGCCAGTTTACTGTCCTCTCCAATTTCGCGACGTGAAATATCTTTTGACACTTTTTTATGACATAACAATGGTTTACATTTGCAGAGCTCCCAACCATTCTGAATTTGGAGGAAAGAATCTGAATTTTGACCATTCCCAGCTCTTGATTGAATAGTATTTTCCTAGTTTTCTTGATAATTTTATACACACTCTATAGGGAGAGGTCTCTGTTTCCTATTTATGAGTAAAGTCTTTCCTATCTTTCAGTGAGAAAGGTTGGGAGGTCTGCATTTTGACCGCGCGCGCGCTTTGTCTGATTAAGTGCGTCCTCCCAAAATCTAAAGCCACATTTACAACGCGACACAAGGAAAGAGGAGAAAGCAAGTTCTAAGGAAGATTCCGCATGACAGATCTCGTGTCATGTATCTAAAGCTCCCTATTAACAAAGTACAGGGAGTGAGGGGGGGGGGGAGGGGTGAGCATTGGAGAGGGAGCAATGCTCATGGAATTGGGCACACACATCATTGGTCTCAGGATAAAGATGTGCAAGAAATTGTTTGTATTGTTTTCAGGGTGAGGATGGTAGGAAGCAAGAGCCTATAGAAATTAATGAAATGTGAAATACACATCTATATGGTTGTCTCAGTAGATTAATGTTCTGACTGGCCCTTTTTTTTCCAGTTATTTTCAATTTCATTGTACAGTGTATATGTTATTAATTTCATGCAATGTTTATGGCTTAATTTACTTTCGATGCAATGATATTTTCATAATACATTGTAATTTACCATTTTGATAATAGTGAAAATATTATTGCCATTAGAAACTCTAAGGAGCATTGTACACATGCTCAAATAGGAATGAATTTGAGTGTCAACAGGCCCCCTATAAATGTAATAAAACTAGGGTGAGCACACATAATGAATTCGAGTTTGAAAGAAGCTGAAAAATTTGTTAAGGTGTCAGTGGACCCTGAACAAAAAAGGCCTATCTGTTATAGCACATCTGGCCACAGAACATACGAAAAAAAACTTTGAATTTCGTCTTGAATATTTGTTTGATTTATGCAAATTTTATTTTAAAAATCACAATTCTTCATTTGTCAGCTGCTTTTGATGATTTTTTCTTATTTATAGTTTTTTTTAGTTTTTATGCCCCCGCAGACGAAGTCTGGTTCCCCTTAAATATCGTACATGCCCCCTTTTTATCTCACTCCCCATTTCCTTTCTTTTAATTACTGCTTTTCACATCTGGTGACTAAGAGTCTCCAAAATAGCAATTTGCATATACATGTAGCTCCAATGAAACAAAGAAGCTTCGTATAGCAGAATATCTTTTTTTTGATATACAGTGTGATACCGTTGAGCAGGAGGAGGCAAAAGCTGGGGACACAAGCGGCACCAAGGGGGGCATGGGGGGCATTTGCCCCCCCCCCCAATTATTTTCGGAGTGAAAGAAAAATAAAAGGGTGGAAAATGAGAAAGAAAAGAAAAGGAAAGAAAAAAGTGAAAAAGGAATGGAGAAAAGAAGGAAAAAGAAAGAAAACGGAAACTTGGAAAGCAGTGGCGGCATCAAGGTGGGGGTGGGGGGGGGGCATTGGGCAAATGCCCCCCCCCCATTCCCTGGACCCTACCCACTCGCGCTTGATTTTGCGATACACGCAATTTTTTTTGTCCGCCCTTGCCCCCCCCCCAACATTTTCTTTTGCCCACCATTTGCCCCCCCCCCCACTTTAAAAATCCTGGTGCCGCCACTGAACGCTTAAAACTTCAATAAGAACATACGATGCAGCAATGAAGATCTATATTGATGAATGAAAATTAAAAACATATAGGATTTTAAATTGAGCTTTCAAAAAGCATGGGAAGTGCATTGAAAATTTTGAGAGTGCAAACCATTTTCTAAATTATTATTTTGGACATTTAATTTAGGGGGAAATCTGCTAGGCCTACTTATTCAACACAGAACCCAATCTGTCATCGCTAGCCGCATCAGCTATATGGTTCTAGCTTCTGGAAAGATATCCGCTGACGGGGAAATCTGGGTTTCATTTCATTTTATTTTGGCCGAAATTATGAGGAGCTCCCCCCCCCCCCCGTTCCGCTGCCCCTATATTATCAATATTGTTAAGAGTATTGTCCTTGTTTTCATGTTGCTTTTTAATTCCGTGGGGGAGGGGATCAAGGAAATATTTTGCGTGACCTTTTCAATAATGTTTAAAATGCTATATGCAACAGTGCGAAGCCATCTTTTTTTTTTTTTTTTTTTTTTCAATAAAGATCATGAAAATGATATTAACGCTAATTTACCAAAAATGAAATTTAAAGGGCATCGTGCACAATTGCTCGAGAAGACACAAAGGAGCGTTATCATTGTACTTTTCACTCGAGGCATTTAGGGTAGGACATTGGCGTAAATCCTGCGGGGGAGGGGGCGATATATCCCCCTCACTTTTTCGAGAGGGGAGGGGGGGGGGGGGGATGGCGTGTGCAAATATCCCCCTGATTTTATAAGAAAAACGATATTGTTATTAATCAGTTAGTGAAATTCTTTTTTAAAATGTCATAAACGACGGCCAAATAGTGGAAATTTTATTTGAAATGCTCTTAAAAACTAAAAAAAAGTGGTTATTTTTCGCTCGCTCGATTTGTTCCCTCGAAAACTTGTGTCTGGGGGTCTGCGCAGATGAGTGAAGGTATACTTATGTGTGAGTGAGACCACGCAAGAAATCTTTGGCAAAAAAGTGGATCACCCACCCCCCCCCCCCCCCCCACCTCAAAATGGATTTTCTCCGGTGGTACATGAGCCCCTTAACAGAAAAAGCCAATGTTTTAAACTTGTATTTTATTTTACCAAACACAAAGATAAGGATGTGAACAAAGATGAAAAACCTGTGTAGGCGTAAATGAGCCCTTGAACAGAAAAGGCCCATATTTCCTTTCATTTTCATTTTCAATTTAAACAAAAAACAAAAAACAAACATTTAGTGGAAGAAGAAAAATCGACAGAAGAGTGAGAGCTGGGTGCATAATTGCTAGCTGATTTCCTTATTTAGGCCTATTGTACTATTATCATCAAGTAATTCATGATCCATAATAATGCGAGTTTTCGCCGATCAAAATCATAATTTAGAGCCGAATTTCAGTGCTTTATTTGAAGTTGTCCCCCACAGGGCTTTGCAAGGGCGTAGGCTGGGGGGGGGGTGCACTGGGTGCACGTGCACCCCCCCCCCCCCCCCCCCCCCGCGGAGGCATAGGAGTTCCGCCCCAGCAAAAAAAAAAAAAAAAATCACCTTTTTTCTCCTTTGTGATATCTGTTCTAATTTTTCTAAACTTTAGTTCCACCTCCCCAAGATGTGCACCTCCCCATGCCCAAACCAGCCTACGCCCTTGCTTTGTATATGAAATACAAGACTTCAAAAATTATTATTATTACTATTATCATCAAAGTAATTCATGATCCATAATAATGCAAGTTTTTGCCAATCAAAATCATAATTTAGAGCCGAATTTCAGTGCTTTATTTGAAGTTGCTTTGTATAAGACTTCAATTTTTTAATTTTTTTTGGAGGGGGGGGGGCATGCCCTATTGTGTCCCCCACCCTTCAATATTTTTTTTTGGGGGGGGGGACGTGTCCCCCATGGATTGATGCCCATGTATCTGGCAAGTTTTCAAGTTAATGAAAACCTGTTGGTTTACAAAATAATTTATACTTCTATTTTTTGTCACAACAACATTGAGCTAACACACAACTGCGCTCATCCGGTCATCCCCCGACCCCCCGCCCCCCCCCCCCCCCCCCCCCCCCCCTTTCCCAACGGCCAGTCGATGGGAAGCGGGGAAATAACACTGACATTATGAATAAGAATCTCTGTACTCTTATACACACTTCTCAAATTGGCAACAGTGTCCATTTTGTCGGTGTGGCTGATTTGGAGGAGTTTGATTGGTTGCAAAAGGTGACCAGAAAAGTACATTTTTCTGTAGGGGTGTTATCATGACGTGGTATGTTAGCACAATAGAGATTCGGATCGCCTTTGCGGCTAAATCCCTCGTCGATTGGTTCCACGGAACGAATCGCCTGGCCGGAACGAATCGCCTGTGACTATCGCATCTACTGGACCGAGGCGGATCCAATCGGCGGGTAAATATTCAGGCGATTGGTTCCGGAGGATCCAATCGCCTGCCCGGAACCAATCACCTATGACACCGGCCAGGCGAATCGACGAGGGATTTAGCCGCAAAGGCGATCCGAATCTCTATTGTGCTAACATACCACGTCATGATAACACCCCTACAGAAAAATGTACTCTTCTGATGACCTTTTGCAACCAATCAAACTCCTCCAAATCAGCCACACCAACAAAATGGACGCTGTTGCCTATTTGAGTATTGTGGAGTGCAGAGATTCTTATTCATAATGTCAATGTTATTTCCCCGCTTCCCATCGATTGGCCGTTGGGAAAGGGGGGGGGGGGGTCGGGGGATGACCGGATATGATTGCAGTTGTGTGTTAGCTACATGTAGTTGAGACAAAAAATAGAAGTATCAATTATTTTGAAAACTAATAGCTTTTCATTAACTTGAAAACTTGCCAGGTACATGGGCATCAATCCATGGGGGACACGTCCCCACCCCCCCAAAAAAAAAATATTGAAGGGTGGGGGACACAATAGGGCATGCTCCCCCCCAAAAAAAAAAAAATTAAAAAAAAATTAAAAAAAAAAAAAAAATTGAAGTCTTATACAAAGCCCTGTGGGGGACAACTTCAAACGAAACACTGTAATTCGGCTCTAAATTATGATTTTGATTGGCAAAAACTCGCATTATTATGGATCATGAATTACTTTGATGATAATAGTAATGATAATAATTTTTGAAGTCTTGTATTTCATATACAAAGCCCTGTGGGGTACAACTTCAAATCAGTAAAGCACTGAAATTCGGCTCTAAATTATGATTTTGATCGGCGAAAATTCGCATTATTATGGATCCTGAATTACTTTGATGATAATAATACAATAGGCCTATTATAAGGAAATCAGCTAGCAATTGTGCACCCAGCTCTCTTCTGTCGATATTTCTTCTTCCACTAAATTTTTTTTTTTTTTCCAAATTGAAAATGAAAATGAAAATGAAAGGAAATATGGGCCTTTTCTGTTCAGGGGGTCATTTAAGCCTACATGGGTTTTTCATCTTTGTTCACATCCTAATCTTTGTTTGTGCATGTTTGGTAAAATAAAATACAAGTTTAAAACATTGGCTTTTTCTGTTGAGGGGCTCATGTGCCACCGGCGAAAATCCGTTTTGGGGGGGGGGGGGGGGGGGTGATCGACTTTTTTGCCAAAGATTTCTTGCGTGGTCTCACACTTAAGTATACCTTCACTCATCTGCGCAGACCCCCAGACACAAGTTTGCGATGGAAGAAATTGAACAAGCGAAAATAACCACTTTTTTTTTGTTTTTAAGAGCATTCCAAATAAAATTTCCACTATTTGGCCGTCGTTTATGACATTTTAAAAAAGAATTTCACTAACTGATTAATAACAATATCATTTTTCTTATAAAATCAGGGGGGATATTTGCACACGCCACCCCCCCCCCCCCTCGAAAAAGTGAGGGGGATATATCGCCCCCTCCCCCGCGGGATTTACGCCAATGTCCTACCCTAAATGCCTTGAGTGAAAAGTACAATGATAACGCTCCTTTGTGTCTTCTCGATTGTGCGAGATGCCCTTTAAATTTCATTTTTGGTAAATTTGCGTTAACATCATTTTCATGATCTTTATTTTATAAAAAAATTTAAAAAAGATGGCTTCGCACTGTTGCATTGCATATAGCATTTTAAACATTATTGAAAAGGTCACGCAAAATATTTCCTCGATCCCCTCCCCCACGGAATTAAAAAGCAACATGAAACTCAATACTCTTAACAATATTGATAATAAAAAAGGTAGGGACAGCGGAACAGGGGAGGGGGGGGGGAGCTCTTCTTAATTTCGGCCAAAATAAAATGAAATGAAACCCCGAGTATCCCGTCGGCGTATATCTTTCCAGAAGCTAGAACCATATAGCTGATGCGGCTAGCGATGACAGATTCGGTTCTGCGTTGAATAAGTAGGCCTAGCAGATTTCCCCCTAAATTAAATGTCCAAAATAATAATTCAGAAAATGGTTAGCGCTCTACAAAATTGCTCATCGTCATCCACCACGTCATCAGCCATGTTGATCCCACTCATCCCAGATATATAGATCAGATCGTGCACGTAAGATAAGCTAGCTAGTGGCGCGAGCGGATACAAAATTGCGCGCGCCTTCTGAGATGTACGAGGCTACACGACCTAAATTTCATGAACAATCTCATGGGGAATTAAATTGGTAGTCATACACCTCTTGATATTGAATGACAAATAAGCACGAAAATATATTTTTAAACATATTTCACCTATAATAATAATCAAAATGTACCCCGAAACCTTGGCTAATGTCGGAACCTAACGACGGCTTTCGTTCCGTATCGGCCAAAGGTGATACCAGTCACTTGAATCCACCGGAACGAATCGGCTAGTCGTTGGGTTCCGAGGAACGAATCGACTAGTCCTTTTGTTCCACCGGAACCAGGAACCGATCGACTATGACACCGGCAAACTAAATGCAAAATACACAAGTTTGCTCTGGTAGAGATCGATGCTTGCTCTATAAACAAGCTGACGAAAATTAAACACATTGTGGTGCATACTTTTTACTTGTCCTCTTTTGAAAATACGTGTATCTATCTACTGGTCGACGAAAAAAATGACGCAATAAAAATTTGAAGTACATGTACTTTTAGATTCACGTCGAATGAAAAAGTATTCCAACCATATAATATCACAACGCATAACCGAATGCCAGGGGACGTTCTCTCAGTGATGGTAACTTTAAAATATTCTAGCACCATATGCTTGATTTATTCTAAACTTTTATTGACTTGTTTTTCTGATTTTTTCTGCTTTTACTCAGGCGAATTTCGTATGGGATGTATATGGAATGTTTTTACTTGAAGGGGAAGTCAAGTCCAAAAACTGCTTGGTTTTTACTTGAACAAAAAAGAAAAAAGACCTACAGATTGAAAAAAAAAGTTTGAGAAAAATCAGACAACTAATAAGAAATTATGAATTTTTAATGGCATGAAAAACTAGGGAAAACAATGAAAATCACTAAACAAATTGGCAAGTTAGTCAGGAGTTTGTGACGTCACTGGCTCACCAATTATTTTATTTATATTCAAGATAAAAATCTTAAACATTTTGTCCAAGAATATGATTTCTTCATGACCAGAACACTTATGCTTATAGTAACATATTTTTGCATGTATCGGTATACAATAATACAGAGTAAATGATTTTCTGCAAAAATCATGAAAATATGATTTTTTAGAATATAACAATTATACATGAAAAATGAGTGCTTTTTAAAGCAATCTCAATATTTTGGGGTTCGCAAGATATTTTGTAAAGGTTTAAAGGTTTATACATGAAAAAAAACACGAAAACATATCACATTAGATATAACTTGGTTCAAGTTATGTGAAAATCATATTCTTGGACAACTTTTTGAGAATTTGTATAATCAATATAAACAAAATAATTTGTGAGTTGTGAACCAACTCACAAATTATTTTGTTGCTATTGATAATACAAATTCTCAAAAAGTTGTCCCACAATTTGATATTCACATAATTTTATTATTATTTTGGAAGACAGAATATTCGGCTCTATAAAATAAATATAGGTTTTCCCGGTCAATTTCATACTTTTTTCCATTTCAATTCATGAACGCGCATTGAAATTCACACAGCCCACGCCCGCGAAAATATTCTGGCTTTCAAATTCAGAATCCGATCGGTCAATTTCATTTATGGGCGCTCTTATTTCCTTTCCGTGAAATCAAAATCACGCATGTGCGTTTAATTTCCAAATGCGAGCATTGCATTTCCTACTTAAATTTCAAATTCACGCAATAATCACGATGAGCCTGTTTGGGGCGTTCAATTTAATTTTCAGGTGATCAATTTCCTACTTCATGCTCAATTTAGTGGCGAAGATAAGATAGATTTTTGAAGAAGGGGGATATGAGGGGGAGAGTGGGACGAGCCTTGTTTTTTTTTAACGATAAAACGAGCACACATACACAATCCACACCCCCTTTTTTTTTTTTTTTTTTTTTTTTTTTTTTTGCGGCGTGTCATTCAAAATAGCTGGTGCAGATATTTTGAATGATAGCGCCGACTATGATAGCACACATACACAATCCACACCCCCTAACACACACACACCACACACACCCACACACACGCAAAAATCTTATTTTCATAGGCTTCCATGTAGTATGTTTATGTTTTTTTTTAAAATGTCCTATATTGTTCTGAAGTTGTATCACCTTACAATGATATCATGTCCTGATATGTTTATGTATTCTTCAATATATCATGTCCTTGTATATGTTCATGTATTCTTCAATATTTTTTTTTTCATTACAAGAAATTTTATATGATAAGGCCCAGTAAGCAGTGCATCCAACCAACATAACGACATTTCTTACTTATACTCCTTGATGATCGACTACACACATAAAAAATACAACACCCCAACACTAACCACACAATACTAAGACCAATAAACAACATGATCTCACAATCTCAACCACGTAGCCAGGATTTAATTTTAGGGGGGGCGGTTATGAGCATGCGAAGCGTGCTTCCCCGGGGGAGGGGGGGGGGGTGCAGGGAGGGGGAGTTTCCCTCTGACGTTTGAGCAAATTTGAGGGAAAGATAACGGCTCGTAGCAGGCGGAAAGTTAGTTCGACGCCCTGACTGCTTTTCAATTATTTAGACGCAATACTGCACAGTATGTAACAGGGGTGGGTGGAAAACTTTGACGTTTAGCAAATTTTGAAAGACAGACAAAGGCTCGTAGCGCTTTTTTAAGGCTTTTTTTCTTTCACTTCCCCCCTCTCTTTTTTTTTTTGGGGGGGGGGGGGGAAGGGCGATCGCCCCGCCCCCCCCCCCCCCCCGGCTACGTGCCTGCACAATCTCACAAGTGGAAGCAAATAAGATATCAAAAAACAACAAATAATTCTTTTAAATTGAATGCACTTATTTGGAACATGGTTACCTTTTCACGAATATGACTGGCCAACGAGATTCCGTCGCCGGCTTGAAAAGAATTTGAATGCTTAGTGCTCAAAATGCATGCTCCTTTTTTAAAAATTTGAATGACGCAAATGAACAATTGATTGCTTGGATGTGAATCTGAACGACCGGAATTTGACTTTAAAAGCCGATTCAATACTGCGAGCGTGAAATGTGAAATTGAATGCTCGGAATATGAACTTGAATGACAAAATTATGAAATTGACCGGGAAAACCTATAAACACGATAAAAACTACTTTCGAAAAATCAACTGAAGGCAATTTCAATAGCCCTGTCTGTCACTTTTAGAAATGTGCGAACATTACAATGGCGTATTACGTAATCCAAACCTGAATTCTATGGGCGGTACATTAGGCCTTTGAAATTGCCCTTGAGTTTATTTTTCGAAAGTAGTTTTTATCGTGTTTATAATAAAGTTATGTGAAAAACAAAAAGTTGTCCCAAAATTTGATTTTGATCTAACTTTTATGTGAAAATCATTTACTATCGAGCCGAATATCTGTCGTACAAAATGCACGCAATGTTGTGGCAAAATTTTTTGTTGTAATGATTACGTTATTAACGTTTCTTTCTGAAGGGGATGAATTGTTCAAAAGAATTGGCTACTTCCAACAATGCAAACAGTAAATACGTATGCAGGAATGAGAATAAAAATAAAAACTACCCTGGTCCTGTATAGATACATACCAGGAAACCTGTACAGGTCCGTGAAATGAGACCCAAAGAAATAATGGCCCTTTGTTCGAGTATATGCACCGTTGCGTAATAGTTGCACTCTCCCTTAGCAAACTCATCGAGGACATACTCATGAAAAAAGGGTAAGAAACGTGCAAATACTGTTATATAAAAATCAAACATGGTGCGATAAGACACTGCACGCTCGCTGCATGCACCTCTTTATTTTTTTAATCTCGCCGGGATCGTCAGAAACACCTGAAGTTTGTTCTCATATTTTTGGATACCAGCCGATCTGGAACACAAGAATATGGTCATCGACATCGTTATTCAAGAGGGACAATGGGCTGCTTTTATTGACTGGGACGTGGTACCAGCAGGTACAGAGTATTAAAATCCAACCATTACGTTGCTAATGGATAAATGCGTTTTACCCTTTTTTACCACCTCCCATACCGGTCTAAATATTTCCCCCATGCAAACTGCACCGAATGTCTTGCTTGATTGGCATTAATAAATGGCGGTAATGATCTTATATCAAGTTTTAGCGTGAAGTTACTGATCCTCGTTCACTGCGACGATAGCTGGATTGATTGGCGCATGTCCCGGAACATTATTCTTTCTGATTTGCTCGTCATGATGACGTGGTAGACTTGTCTGTCAATCCGACAACATCACACCTTGACAGGTACAATAACATATTGGGAATCAAGTGATATTCGGTGAGTATATATATACTGTGTTTCTTCAGACCTCTCTCTTCACCTCGTTTCGATTCTGATA
The DNA here is from genome assembly GCA_025618425.1 of Heliocidaris tuberculata. NCBI lineage: Eukaryota > Metazoa > Echinodermata > Echinoidea > Camarodonta > Echinometridae > Heliocidaris > Heliocidaris tuberculata. The sequence goes on from CM046836.1 coordinate 22,779,138, forward strand.
CATTGAGTCCTTCATTAAAATATATAGGCCTCTAGGTAGACCTACTATCTAGCTTCAGAAGAAAACCGTTTCATGTTTACATTTCTTCCACATGGTAACATGCTTACGTTTCGTTATTTGCATTCACCATTTTCAATCATTCCTGTAAAGGGGACTCACTTTCCGAACTTTACTATGAGTAAAGAGAAAATTCAGATAAACGGAATAATTTGGGGTGAAATATGTTTTTACATGCTCCTGCGATAAGATTATCTGCTGCATCAAATAAAAATTAATTGGGGTACAAGAAAAAATGAGACAAGTCTTAAAAATTGGATAACAATATCAAGAAAATCATGGTTTTATATTTGAAAAATTGAAATCACTAGGAGAATTGGGGATAAGCCTTAGGTAATTGGATCATGATACATCTATTAGTATGATGTTAAATATGTGGAACTGTCCCTTTGATTGTGTACAGGAATAATATCAAATTATACTTTATAATGATTTTTTAAAAACATTAGAACCGACCTTTTCATATTACGATTTGGGGCTGATGTAATTTTTACATGTGCTCCTGCCATAAGAATGTTGCATCATAAAAATGAGAAAAGGGAAAGATGTAGTTTATTGGAGTACAAAAAGAAAAACTCTCCCAACAAGGGCAGATGAAAATTTGTCATAAGGAGAGGAAAGAGAGGTAGCTATAGAACAACTGTGTTTGTGAAGTGCATGCTTTATTTTCTCACTTTTTTTTTCTCGAATATGATTCTAAAAATTACGTTATACAGTGCGTCCCAGAAAAAAGTTAGGTTGGAAAAAGTCTAACCAAATAAAAGTTTCAAAATATTCTAAGGAAATTTTCATACCTGTGGATAGCTTAGTGTCTCTTCTATCATATGACACCAAAATATCAACCAATATTCTACGCTTGAGTGAGCAGAAGCCAATTTTGTGATAGGTTGCAAAATCCAGACTTGAAAAGAATTGCTTGTGTTTCTGACTGGTATCAGCCAAGCTGAGAGTTATGAAAAGGCTTAGAAATGTCTATATTCTGGTCAATAAAAGGAAATTTATGAAATAACAGGCTTTGTTCTCTGTATGTCCTTAACATCCCATCACCATCTTTTGTTTGAGTGAGCAATTAACCATTTTGTTGAGTGTTTCAAAATGTTACTTTTGGTAAGTCTTTTCATTTCACTTGGCTTGCTCACTCAATAAAATTTTGACAGGATATATTAGGACGTACAGTGAACAAAGTCTGTTCTTTCATAAATTGTCTCTTAATGATCAAAATGTGATATTTCTAAGCCTTTTCATGACTCTCAACTTTGCTGATACCAGCCAGAACATAAATAAACATTTATCAAGTATGGATTTTGCACCCTTTCACAAAATTTGCTTTTGCTCACTCAAGCGTAAAATATTGTGAGATATTTTGGTGTCATATGATAGAAGAGATCCTAAGCTTTCCACAGGTATGAACATTTCCTGAAAATATTTTGAAGTATTTAAATGGAGAGACTTTTTCTAACTGCCAATTTTAAACGGTTCTCAACTTCGTTCATACCAGCCAGTACAAATACCAATTCTTGTCAAGTCTGAATTTTGCACCCTTTCACAAAAGTGGTTTTTGATCACTCAAGCTTAATAACGAGTCAGATTTTTTTTATGTTGTTGCATAGGAGAGACCCTAAGCTATCAACATGAATGAAAATTTATGGGAAATATTCTGAAATATTGGTATTGGGAGACTTTTTCCAACTGTTAACTGTTTTTTGGACGCACTGTAGAGTTACCATCGGTTTCATGACGGTTAAGTTTTCAACTATTCCCTATTCATCTTTCTTCAATGTTGTTCCTTGCTGCCATATTGAAGAAAAATATAACTTAACTTTTATCAGCGCTTATACTGGCTCGTCATCAATCATGGTTTCATCGGGTAAACGCGGGGTACGGAGAAACCTCTTCCCGGGGCGGACCTCGTCTTCGATGTCCCCCTGGTACACTGCAAGGACACACACGACCCTCTACTCCATGTTAGCAGCTTTCATCGGTGGTCAAATCCTACTCACAGGGGTGTTCCTTATGAGGTCAACGCCCCCTTGTGACTGCCGCTGCCAGTGGCGCCCCGACATGCCTGAGCTCGAAGTAAACAGGGGGAAAGCAGGTATTAGGCCAGGAGCTTGTCCGAAATAGTTACCCCATTTTACATATGAGATTTGACCCCCTAAAGTTACTTAGACCATCCATGTCATTCACAAAAAGCTTGTTAGCTCGAACAAAGCCGCCGGGTTTGGCCCCCAGAGCCCCCCCCCCCCCCAAAGGCCCCAAAGTCACGTCAATTTCAACCCATCTAACATATGCGCCAAACTTTGTCAGAAGGATGGTGTATGACTATACATTACCAAAACACAAAAACTGACACAATTTTTTGTCGGGATGGGTTGTCAGACCGCCCCTAAAAATTGGGGAAAATTTTTCCCCTTAAGGCCCATGGACCAAATTTTTTTCAGAAGGAAGAGGTATGGGTGTACATTACAAAAATATAAAAACTGACAAAAAATACCATCGGGAAAGGGGTGTACCACGCCCCAGAAAAAAAAAACCACACCAAAGTGCCCCTAAACCAAGCTTTGATGCCCAAAATGCTCTGGATGTAGAGAAAAACCCTTTTTTTGGCAGTATAACCTTGATAACTCTAATGTGTGTAATTCAATTCAGGTCAAATTTACATAGTACAATTTTGAGTATTGTAACTTTCATGGGGTGCAATTTGGTGGCAAATGAATATTTCAATAATAAGTTATTAAATTGTGAAAATTGTATTGCTTTCTCAAAAGTAGTCAAATTATATTGTCAGGATTATATGTAAACACATCCATTGTCCATCTGCGCCTGTTTGACAAGGCATAATAGAGAGCTTGCAAGGTGTTTGTGTAATTAACACATGAATGTTAAATTTCAGCAAGGCAGCCACTTAACAAGCCCCTCTGTTATGTCTTGGCAAACAGGTACAGATGGACAATGGGTGTTTTTACATGATCCTCACAAGATCATGTGACTACGTTTGAGAAAGCAATACAATTTTCACAATTTAATAAATTATTATTGAAATGATCATTTGATACCAAATTGCACCACGAGAAAGTTACAATACTAAAGATTGTACTATGTAAATTTGACCTGAATTGAATTACGCGCATTTGATTTATTAAGGTTATAATGCAAAAAAAAAGAAAGAAAAGGGGTATCTCTGCATCCAGAGCTTTTTTGGGCAGCAAAGTTGGTTTAGGGTTATTTTGGTGGGGGGGGGGGGGGGTTCAGGGGCGTGTTACACCCCCTTCCAGGTTGAAATTTTTGTCAGTTTTTATATTTTTGTAATGTAGATCCATACCTATTCCTTCTGACAAAATGTGGTCCACGGGCTTTAAGGGAAAAAAATATCCCAAATTTTTAGACGGTCTGACAACCCATCCCGACGGAAAATTTTGTCAGTTTTGCTGTTTTGGTAATGTATAGTCATACACCTTCCTTCTGACAAAGATTGGCACATAATAATGTTGGATGGGTTGAAATCGACCCGACTTTGGGGCCCTTTTTTCTGGGGGCCAAACCCGGCAGCTTCGTTCGAGCTGACAAGCTTTTTGTGAATGACATAGATGGTCTAAGTAACTTTAAGGGGTCAAATCTCGAATATAAAATAGGGTGACTATTTCGGGACAGGCTCCCAGACTATATGTTTGTAAAGAGGATTAAAATGAAACAAAAAGTAGGTCGCTCGTGTCGTCACTTCATGAAAACATAATTTGTGAGCTGAACCTTTTGCATAGTTTTATCCCTTGATATTTCTAATTCAGCTCAGTTCAATTTCTTTGTCATCAGGTCATAGATATTCGACTGTTTTGACAATGGTCATGGTTAGAGGAAGATCGAGCCTCAAGGATCGAGTAAGATGCAAATCGGGCATGCAGAATGTATTTAACGATTTAAGATTAGTCATTATATGAAAATTTTCGAATGTGTATTTTTATTATGCTCAACTAAGTTTCATTACAAAACAACAGTTAAATTTGAGATATCCTTCTCCTTAGCAAATCATCAAGTCGGAATTAAGAAAAAAGACTAGTGACAATCACAAGTTAGACAGATTTGGTCATTTTCCTTTTTCGTTATTGCTAATGCATTTCATATTAGCTCCCCCCCCCCCCCCACCAACAACCTGTTATTTTCCTGTTTCTTCCCCGAATTGTATATAGCTCGGAGTATTGCTGACCTTTCGACAGATACACCAAGGCGTCAGATGTTCGAAGGTATGATAAAAGTCAGATGTTAGCAAATTAATTGACATAATATTTGATATTAGTCGTTAAGAAACGAAGAAAACAAAAGATCATTAGTAATCTTAAAAAGTTTTTCACCTAAGTTGGAAAAAAGTAATAGTGAATTAGAGGACAGTAAAGTCTACACTTTTGAATAAATTTGCATAATACGTATCTTCAATTTTCGGCAAAACAAAATTGACTCCCGACTTGTCTATATTGCTTTGTTCAATGCTCAGTGCAGACTTTTCGAACAACATTATAGTACTTGGTATTTCTTAAAATAAAGATTGTGGGACAAACCATCTTGTAAGGAACTGCTATCCATGTTTTCCTAGAAGTGAAAGAAAATAAAAATTGGTCTTGCCAAATTATAAGTAACATAGTGAACTTTAAAGGGTCTCTGAGGTCAAAAAAAATAATTTGTATAAATTTAGAATGTATAAAATTAACACCAAATAACTTTACCCGGCATTCTTCAGGTTAGCGGTTAAGGAATTTGAAGAGAATAAAGGACAGCGTGAACGAACGACGCGCGGAACTCAACTGGAGTTGAGTTCCGCGCGAGCAGTTTTCTATGCGTGTGCGTTTTTTATGTGTGCACGTTCGGCGAAAGCCAAGACGCGATAGTGGAATTATCGCGATCGCATTATCGCGTTGTCGTCTGCTATGTACAGCGCCGGGGCGGACAAACACTCGAAAATTGATTTGGGGCGGAACTTACGGATAATATTCAACCCTAATGAAACAACAAATAAATAAAGGATACAACGAAAAATGTTTTTATCCAATTGGAAATTGATTTGGAGCGTAACTTATGGATAATGTACAACCCAGATAAAACAACAAATGAATGAAGTCATAATACGAAGAATGTTTTTAAAGAATCAAAAATTGATTTTGGGCGTAACTTACGGGGATTCTATACCCCAAATTAAACAACAAATAAATGAAGTATAAAAACCAAAAATGTTAACATCGAATAGAAAATTAGTTCGGCCCATAAATTACAAAGAATCTACAGACCAAATGAAACAACAAATAAATTAGAACTAAGAGCAAAATACATTTATCGAATCGAAAATTGATTTGGCGCTTAACTTAGGGATACAACTCAAATAAAACAAAATGAATGAAGTATACGACGCAAAATGTTTTTATCGAAATGAAAATTATAAGTTGGCGCGTAATTTATGAAGAATCTACAACCCAAATAAAAGATGAAATGGATGAAGTATACAACGTACACTTTTTTATATCGAATATAAAATTGGTTCGGCGCATAAATTACAAAGAATCTACAGACCAAATGAAACAACCAATAAATTAGAAATAAGACGCAAAATAAGTATATCGAATCGAAAATTGAATTAGCGCTTAAGGGATAATATACAACCCAAATATTATATGAAATGAATGAAGTATACAACGCAAAATGTTTTTTTATCGATGGAAATTGATTTGGCGCTTAACTTAGGGATAATATACAACCCAAATAAAATATGAAGTGAAGTATACAACGCAAATTTTTTTTATCAAATAGAAAATTGGTTCGGCGCATAAATTACAAAGAATCTACAGACCAAGCGAAACAATAAATGAATTAGAACTAAGACGCAAAATATATTTATCGAATCGAAAATTGATTAGGCGCTTAACTTAGGGATAATATACAACCCAAATAAAATATAAAATGAATGAAGTATACAACGCAAAATGTTGTTTTTTTTTTGTTTGTTTTTGTTTTTGATTTCTTTTTTTTTTATCGGATTGGAAATTGAACTAGAAATTGATTTGGCGAGTAACTTACGAATAATATACAACCCAAATAAAACATCTAATGGATTAAGTATACAACGCAAACTGTTTTTATCGAACCGAAAATTCAGTTGCCGCGTAATTTATGGAGAATCTACAACCCAAACAAAACAACAGATGAATCAAGTATTCAACGCAAAACGTTTAAATCGAATAGAAAATTGCTTCGGCGCATAGATTACAAAGAATCTACAGACCAAATGAAACAAATAAATTAGAACTAAGTCGCAAAATTCATTTATCGAATCGAAAATTGAAAGTGAAGACGTTCCTGAATCGATATATCGTTAGGTGAGCTATCGTGATCGATCGACTAGTCTTTGCTCAAGTCTTATTTATATTAATTTTGGGGGTATTTCATTTTCAAAAATCAATATCTCCTGTATCCTGTCACCGTTGAATGTCGTGTTAAGTTTTCTGGGGTTGATTTTGTGTAAGCTAACTATACACAAATTATTTTTTCAGGCCTCAGGTACCCTTTAATAGTCTTGTCATGCTTACCATGGTCATTTTGCAACGGATTCATATATTTCTTTTAAACATTATTTGATTCGCGTCTCCTTGTGTTTACTCTACTTATTTATCAGATGAAAATCAGCCTGCAGATGTCATTGTGGTTTCCAGGAGAACGACACCAAATCCAAGAAATGTAATCAGAACTAAGGTTAGAGGTGAAGTTGCGGAAAATCATTCAAAGATACCACTTGACAATATCGGTGATATGTCAAACATGTCGGGAAACATCACAGAACATGTGATGGAGACACAGAGCTTCAAGATCCCAGAACCCTTTACCATCCTCACGACTACCAACGCTGCTTTCAGCGACCTGACTGAGAATTGGTTGGAGAGCTTACGCCGGTTGGGTCGTCCGTACAACATTACCCTAATCGCAGAGGACTCGGGTGCTTTCCAATACCTCAAGGACCGCTTGGACATGTTGGAGTCTTCAGGGCTACGGATCAACCTGAGATTCACGGACAAGAACGCTAGCCATTCGGCCGCTCTTGGGTTCTACACTAAGGAGTACATCCAACTCGTCGGGAAGCGTCCTCATTACATCTTGGACCTTCTGCGTTCAGGAGTTGGTGTCCTGTTTGCCGATGCTGACGCCGTGTGGTTGAAAGACCCAGTCCCTCTCATCGCCGACAGCTACTCAAGATATGATGTGTGGGTGGCGCTTGGGGAAGGCGGGAAAATCCCCTGTCCCTGCTTCATGTACATTAAACCAACTTCTAGAGCCATGACGATGGTGAGAACTTGGCAAGCGAGGATCGAGAGCCAATTAAATACAACGTCTCCAGAGAACGACCAGAGTGCATTGGATTGGGTCATGCATAATCATATCAGGTACAAGAGATTACGAGTTAAAAAGCTTGACATGACTGCGTTTCCGACTGGTCAGTCCATGTTCTTAAAGAAAGGATGGTACAGCGCTCACAAAAGTGACATATACGTGGTGCATGCCAACAAGATCGGAGGATACGCCAAGAAGAAATTTGTATTGAGGTGGAAAAAACTGTGGTACCTTGGAAAGGACAAAAAGGGAAACAGCACTTATCACTAGATGAAAAATTTGCAATAGGCTTGATAGCTAGGTGTTATTGTTCTAAACATGATTATTGTTTTCTTATTTATTTCTTTTATGGAAAAAGTAAATCGCTGTAAAGAATAACTTCGCTGGGACATTTTGTCATACCACTTTATACCCAGAAAATTCGATTCTCTAATCTTGTTTCCTTCAACTGAAAGGAACTCAAACAGGATGAGACCGAGCATCATCATCATCATATGAATAAAACTATGGTACTATACACATGCAGGCATTTAAAAAAAATTCTCGTTGTTTCTGAGATCGTTAACAGTCTTTTACATTCAAGAGGAATAGATAAGGTGTAAATATTTACCCCAAATATATAGTATACTGTTCCTTCCAAAGTTTTGTAGACTTTGGTGATCATAATATAGAATAAAAGTGCAAGGTACACAGTCATAAGCTAGTCTGTGCTGCATAAACTAAAGGTGGTATCTCACTGAGGGCCAATACTTACGAACGTCGCGATTTTTGGATTCGCCAACTTTTCTAACGAATGTTGGCGAAAATCAGGGTTCGCCTCTGTCATTAACGACATGGTCACGTGGTCGCTGTAGCACTGGCGAATCAAAAAGAACTTTAGCGACACGTCTTACAACCGTTTGCAAGGCTTACGACTGTTTTGCAAACGCTTGCAACTGTTTGCGGAAAAAAATAATTCGCAAAGAAATTTTGAACATGTTCAAAATTTCTTTGCGACAAGAAAAACTGCTTGCGACAATAAAAAATGTTTGCGAACCTTTCTGCAATCTTTAACGGACCCTGACGAAACCCAAAATTCGCTACATTCGCAAGCATTCACCGCTCAGTGAGATACCCCCTTAATGAGTTGACGTTTGATAGCAGCACATTTAGAGGTGAAGTATCAAACCCGGTAGCTATTATAGGTGCATAACATCACTATAGCTTTATAATCAAAATGCACGAAAACAAAATAGCCGTAATTACCTGTAATTTTCATTATTTGGAAAATATTCACTCTGTGTACGTTTTTGTTGGGTCTCTAGCCATGAAGATTTGGACTGATTAAGCGTCACAGGCCCTAAAATGGATAACTTCCATGACTGTGACCTGTTATCCTTCCAATGCAGGTGCCAATAAACATAAGCAAAAAAATGTTAAAATAATGCGATTTGACGTCTTTATTGCTGCATATATTCATCAAATTTAGATTACGTTCTGCTACTTGTTTCTTTCTATAATTGTTTCCAAAAAGCAATATGGAAAGCATTAAATAAATGTAAGTATCTAAAAAATGTCATATACTTGTAAAATTTGTTGAGTTTGCAATGGACTGATGAAGATCATCATCTGATCACTTTATTATTACTGCTTCTCGCCCAGCCCACCTTTACAGTTATACTTTATCATGGTATTTTTCGCTCGTAGTCCCTGGCCCAGGTACAAAAAAAAAAAAAAAAAAAATCAATTCAATTCAATTCAAGTCAATTTATTTAGCAAATTCATAAAAACCATTACAAACAAATACAATACATGTAATACATTAAAACAACTAAAACAATAAAATTACTTTAAGAAATTGCAGGGAAATGCAGCAGAAAGACAAAGTCTTATATTAAAGCCGCACCCCATGTGATACAGTACTACAGTACATGAATAAAATACAGTATGTAAAACACATTGTGCCCTAACACATGCACACACGCACACACCCACATATACACCCATACACACGCACACAAACGCACATGCAGAAAGACAAGCACACACACACACACACACACACATAAAATGCATATTAGATATGTTATTGCACGTAATTTGTCTGAAGTAAATACATTTTATATTTTTTTCTTAAAAACATTCAATGATGAACTATTTTTGATATCATTCGGTATTTCATTCCGAATTTTCGGACCATTATAAAATATGGATTTTTTGAATAACGTGGTTCTTGCACATGGAATATTGTAATTTTTGTTACTTCGTGTAAAATAATCATGTATTGAAGTATTCAAATTAAAATATGACATAATAGAAACTGGAAGAACTTTATGAAAACACATATACATGAATATTGCACTTTGAAGTTTATACATATCATAAATATTTGAAATTTTAAGACGAGCAAAAAGTGGTGTGGTATGAGCTAAATACTTGCTACGTGTAATAATAATAGCTCGTTTTTGAAGTTTAAACACTCTATTGGTATTTCTGGCACTAGAATTTGCCCACATCGATATACAATAATTTAAATACGGTGATATTAGGGTATGGTATAACATTAACAATATATCTTGGGGAAAAAAACTTTACATTATTAAGAATGCCAATATTTTTAGATATAGTGTTACAGATGACAAGTTTGATTCGAATGTCGGACTGGTATACCAGATTAAACATTCCGGTGACCAAAATATGTCAAAATGAAGTTGTCGCAAAGACGTATTCTTTTAAATTTTGCGAACGATTTACCCTAGAAAAACAAATATTTAGGTTTTGACCTAAAGCGTGCAGACATACTAAACAAAAATGGCGCCCGGGACAAACAATGAAGTTGCGCCCCCCTCCCTCCCCCCCCCCCCCCCCCCCCCGTGCCCAAACTTATCTACGTTGTTGCAAAAGCGATAGAGCAAAGCGACCGAGCGGTAGATTTTTTTTTTTGCATTTTTACCCTTAAAAAAAAAAAATTCTTGTGCATTTTACCTAGGAAATTTCGCAATTGACCACAGCAAATGGGCGATGGAGAAGTTCGAATTTTATACATTGATGAACGGTTTTTCTCAAATTGGGAGCATAATTAACGAAAACCCTTTAGAAATAGCCGAGGAATTCAGCAAGGCAACCAAAAATTGAGATTTCTTCCCAGTGTTAAAGCTTTGCAAGTGCTTTTCAATACATTTATATCCTATATTTAGTGCGCAGTATTTAACAAGAGGCTGGTGGGACTTATCGTGAGCAAAGCAACAGGAATTACATTTTTATTTTTCAACTTTTGAACCCTTTAAAAACGCTATTTAAACACCATATAGTATTAGTACTAAGGCGCAAAATTACGAGATCCTGACGATATATAAATTTGCGAGGGAGCAAAGTGACCAATCTTTAGAAAATGTTCGCATTTTAAACCCTCAAAAAAGTGTATTTCTAATGCATATACCCCGCGGGTTGGGGGCACACAGTCCTTAAGGATTATAACTTTTCTTAATTTTCTCCTCTTTTTCTTTCTCTCTTTTGCTTTTTTGCACCCCTGCAAGTGCCACCCGAGGCACGTGCCCCCAGCCCCCTCCCCTTGATCCCCCGATCACTGGTTAGAATCCTACAAAGGCCTTAACTATCAATTTTCACAAATACATCCACAGCTATACTGCGATTTTGCCTGTAGGTTTAATTTTCACTTTTTTAAACCACTTTTTTTCTATTTTTCAGCATTCAGAGTCAAATATTAACAAGTTTATCTCTCAGTTATAGTAAACATCCCGCATACAGCATATATGTCTTATATGTCCTGATATTCTGCAATAATACTTTTTGGCCATAAATACCAACACATATATTTTGCAATCACTTGTTGTTTTTTTACTGTCAGGGTGAACTCGATTACGTTTTGTGCACGTACTATTTGAGGAAAATGAGCTTTAATCAGTCATAATCCACAGTCATATTACATGAAAATATCTTTATTTTTACATCAAAAATTCGTAGTAAAGTCATATCGGTCAATTTCTTTTTTCACAAATCATACCACTTCAGACAAATCTGTGTAACAAAAAACTGTATAAATATTATCATGATTATGAAGAATTGAGGGACTGTCATACTTCATCCCTGGCACTATCCCAGTTCTCCTCAGGGTGTCCCTCTTCACCCCGTTCAATTACCTCAATTTTAATGAATATTAATTTGCATAAAAACTGCAAATATAGGGATGGTGTCAAGTACCTTGTTTTGTATATCCTAGTATTAATCACCACATTATATATATATATATATATATATATATATATATATATATATATATAAACCTACCTACATATTTGGAGAGGCTATACTGTAAAAAAAATTGTTTAGTTTCTAAACACTTTTCTGTGACAGCTTTAAAACACTGCGACGCGTTCATATATTTATGGGTTTAAGAGCTAAATCAAGTTAAGAGCTAAACACATGCTGTGCTTATTTTCATCACGCCCTAGGTGTTTATTAGATGTACATGTTTACCGTTCAGATGGTTCTAATGTATAGGCTAAACACCAAATGTTTACACCATAATCATTTGGTGTTTACATCATAATCACACACACACTGTTTAGTATTTAAACAGTGTGGAAAACTAAAGAAAAAAAGAAGAAACCTCAATGATAATTCCGTGCTGTTTTGTCCGAAGCCATATACGTCACTAACTTATGATAATGAGTTGAGAGCATATGCAAGGCTAAACCATACAACTATACTTTGATATTGTGGATGCATGTATGTTTTCTTTATAACCAGCGGCATGTACCATATGACATTAGTTTGATGTGTGGGTGAATATTTAGCATTTAGGAACAAGATAGTAAGGTATCTAAAAGGGGTATCCGTGCATCTCCAAGGACTAAACAAAACCACCTTTTAAAAAAAAATCTTATATGTAATGTACTTTAAGATATTCAGGATGAACAAGAAGAAAAGTGGCCTCTCATGGTGAAAATCAACACTGCACCAAAGGTGACGAAAACATACATACATTTTGTTAGGGGTCCTACTGTACCCTTGTGACATCTGTAACTTTATGTAACTATTAGATTTCATTGAAACTTGGTAAACGTATTTAGAATTATATTCCGCACATTTTAATACCAACCAGCCATAGTAACCGTCTATTTCAAGCAGTGGCGGAGATGGGTTACGCAATTCTATTCATCAGGAGGGATAACCTATTGTTATATCCCCCCTGATGAAAAGAATTTCCTGCATATTTCCGCCTATGATTTCAATACAAACCAACATGGTTTTGAATAGTTTTTATTTGAGATTTTTCGACATCTGTCCACACATAGAAGACATAAACAGTTACATTATACGCCATAACTTTTAATCTCATAATTTATCTCATAACTTGGACATTCTGTTCAGAATGATATTTTCTGTGATCTTAATTAACAAAAATATATTTGTATCAATTTCCTTTGCCATGGTAACAGTTATTCATGTTAATGTAATTTAAAAAAAAAAATTTGAAACAGATTTTTCTTTAACCTATAAAATTCAGTGTAAAAGTGAGTTAGATATGATAACCAAGCAGTTATGGTATTGTTTGTAAATCCAATACACCCATATAAGATCAGGTGTGATTAATGTTCTTTATACTTATCTTCCTGATTGTTTTAAAATCTTTATTTTTTTAGCCGAATATGTCACTAATTGTGCTTAAAGATGTGTTTTTCTCTCTTACAAGAACAACCACTATTAGCTTGGTCATGTTAAATTAAATATGCTGAGAGGAGATATTTCTATAAATATGTGATGCATAAATTTAGAGTTCAACAAATTTATGAATAATACAATCTACCAATTTGATACTAGGTAATTTTTAAAAATCCAATGTCGTAACCTCAGTGGCTTCACTGTACTGTGATGGTAAGCTTTAGATAATATAATTTGAACCTTGAGCTTGCAACACTGGATATTTGATGTAAAAATTGTGGTGATCTGACATCATTGACAACAATGGGATTGCACATTGACAAAAGAATATGAATACTGCATATAGAATATATGAATAATTGCCTGTTTTGTGTTTACATGTACACTACATGTATATGATTTATTTATTTTTTTCTAATTTGTTTTTGAAGATCATGCAGCTGATCTCAAACTCTAGATGTTACTAGATTTCGTCAAAATCCTTACCTTGTATTTTGCTTTATTTACGTATTGTGATATGATTTAGATGCATTTTTTTAAACATTCTTTTTAATGCACTTCAAGGTATTCAAGATGTCAACTGGAAAGAAAAAAAATCAACACTGGCCAAAGGTGACGAAACATACATATATTTCGTTATAAATTATTTTGAAGTAAATTGTGACTTAGATATGATAACAAAGAAATTATATCATTGTTTGTAAATCTAATACACCCAATAACATTAGACGTTGTTATTCTTTGTTATTTGTTTAGCCGATTACGTCAGAAATCTATGTTTCTTCTTGCTTAGTGACACATTCATTCTTTCCAACTGGAGCAACCAATTTTTAATTAAAGCTGAATGAATCATGCTGAGATAATTATTTCTACGAATGTAAAATACGATTATCTATTATGTGTGTAATGTATAATTTACACTGTGACCTTAAAAATGTTATACTGGCTGTGGCAAACTTTCAGCTTGCCATCACCAAAGTATCGAATTTCATTTGTATTAAAAAAAACAGAAAACACCTAATTTACTTGCATAGAAGACGTAAGACTATACGAAAATTACCAGTACTGAATTCCTTAACACAAAGATAATATGATGTTATGTATTGTATAATGGATTTAGTAGTCAAATAATTTTACACATTCATGCAGTGAGTAAATGACAAATTAACGTGTTAAAAATTGCCTTATTTTAGTAGCATGCCTACGCATAATATGCTTTGGACACTACGATTTCATTATGGATATGTTGAAATTTGGATCCACTGGATAATATTTTCCACGTTGTAAACCACAAAATTATCTTGTCAGATTATGTGTTTTGAGGTTGACAAAGGGAAATAGGCCCATGTTTCCAAAACTTTATCAAGCATTTGAATGTAATTAAGCTGTTTTCCCCCGTCTGAAAAGCAAAATTAGTTCAGCATTATCAAATTATATTACTTGTAAACAACAGACGTCATTAACAGACGTCCATACGCACTCTTAACTGTTTATAATCATATCATATAATTATGTATGTAATGTAAATCATATGACATTATATAGATAAATAGAGCAAAATAGGAGGTAAAGATCAAAGTCCAGATTTCTAGTAACCCCCAATGTTTGAGATAGGCTGCGTGATCTTCATATGAATATAAAGCCCCTTTCACAATTGGTCTGCGACCGTTTGCGACCATTTGGTCGCACGACAGGCTGCAACAGGCTTCAATCGCCATCGATCTCATCAGGTCGCAGAAAGGCATTCACAAATGCAACAGCGGTCGTAAAACAAAAGCGACTAGAAGGGACCGTTGCACGAGTAAGTCGCATTTGCTCGCATATGCTCGTGCGAGTGGTCTTGCGTTCACATGCGAGTGTTGCACGAGTGATTGCGAGTGGCTTGACGCCAATCACAATAGTCGCACGATCGATTGCATGGTCGTGCGAGTGGATGTGAGACCATACGATCGCTCGTGCGATTGAATGAGACCGGTGCAAGTGGTCGTGAGAGTATTCGTGCCAGTGGCATGGGGTATAAAAACCCCTTCGACAATTGACCGGTAGTCAGTTTCAAGTTGGCCTTCTTAATAGTCAAGATGCCAAAGAAGAAAGTTACAAAGAAGAGAAAGTTGTTAGAGGAGGGCCCTGTTGCAGAGGATCATCTCCATAGTTCCCCCTATATATACCCCCGAGGAATAGTCGCATACAGTCTCATACAGTCGTGCAACGGTAGTACAACGTTGTAAGATGTGCTGCGATCGGTCGTGCAACAGTCTCATGGTCTTAGAACAATCGCACCCATTCGCAAGACTGGTCGCTATAGGTCGCTAGCGCACGTGCGAGTGTTGCACGACCTCCAGCCCACCCACTGCGACTATTGAGTCGTGCGAACTCTCGCATCTAATCGTGCAACGTTGTGCAACACTCATACGAGAATCGCACGACTGGTCGTACGACCTAATGCGAGTGAATCGATCGCATCTGGTCGTGTCTGGATTTAGCATGTTCAAAGTTCAGATGCGACCAGTCACGACCGCCTCAGGTTCGTGCGACCGCCTGCAACGACTGCGAGTGGTCGCAAGACACCAAGCGATCGGTCGTGCAACATCCCGAAAAATCTGTTGCAGGCGGTCGCAAACTGGTCGCAGACCAATTGTGAAAGGGGCTTAAAACAAGTCACAATCACAAAAACAGGAAATAAAGTAACATTCACATATTATATAAAATACAAAAAAGGAAAACACAAACAAAACACAGAAACACAAAACATAAACACAAAAACAGGCAGTAAATTAATATTCACATAATCTATACAGTATTTTTTATCAAGTCAATAAATTTGATATCAATAACAGGTGTATGTTATTCTCATGTAAATGTGATTACTTCTACTTGAATACTCCACTGTCTCGACAAGCATCATTTAAACGATATTTCATTCATTGGTCAGAACTATTATAACTATTATGTTGTGATTCAGTTTGTTCAATCTTTTCCAACTGTTATCAAGACAGAGAATTTTTTGTTGAAAGATCACAATATCAGGATATATGATTATATATTTGATATCTAATGACAACACTACAAAATATTTTATTCTTGTGATTAAATCAGATTTCAGCATCATCGTTGAGCCTAAATGTGTCAAATCAGATTGTTGTCAAAGATGTCCAATCACCACTATGTTCGCATCAAATATTCAGTGTTGCAATCTCAAGGTTCAAATCATATTGTCTACAGCTTACCATCACATGTGAAGCCACCATGGCCACTGAGGTTACGACATTGGATTTTTAAAAATCACCTATTATCAGAGTGGTAGATTGTATTATTCATAAATATGTCGAATACCTCTAACGTTATGCATCATAATATATTCAAACAAATATCTCCTCTCAGCAAATTTCATTCAACATAAGCAAGCTATAAATATTGGTTGTTCCAGCTAGAAAGAATAAAGAAATCTCTAGGAACAATTAGTGACATAATCGGCTAAACAAATAAAGATTTTAAAACGATCATAAAGATAAAGAATAATAATCACACCTAATCTTACTTGGGTGTATTACATTTACAAACAATACCATAATTGCCTGGTTATTATATCTAATTCACTTTTACACTGAATTCTATAGGTTCAAAGAAATTGTTGAAAATTACATTTAGATGAATAACGATTACACTGGCAACGGAAATTGATATAAATATTATTTTTTGTTGGTTTAAATTATGGAGAATATCCGATCATGATAGCTACAACGATATATTTTTTTTTAATATTAAAGGCCCACCCTGCACCCGTCCTATTATGAACATACACGAACATACACGTATACACAGACCTGAGGATGTACCTTTAATTGAAAATCTCGTTATCGTTATCGTTATCGGACAAATGTGACCAGCCCTTTAACATCCTACACTATCGAATTCAAAATTAGTATACCAAAGGGGCGTCTTAAATCAAGGGATTTTGAAGTTCTGGTCGATATAATGAAGCCGTACTGTCATGCATGTCACGTGACAATGCTTCATCACTTAATCCGGCTGTACATACGGTATTTCCGTTGGACTGCACATTTTCTCCGAATGGGACTAGCAGAAAGCCGCGAGGGATCTGAGCTAGCTACCATATTATTACCAGCTGTAAACAGAACGAGGAAATATACAATATCCATGACTGTCAAGTTGTCCACTGTGAAGTCATGTGTCATCTGTATATTGATGCCTCTGTTTCAAACATGTACATGAGGTACACAAGAAGACATTGATTGAGGCAACAGTTTGTATACGATCCATCAGTAGATCAGTAAGTAATTAAAAGCAATTTTTAAAAAATTTACTTATGTAAGATTGATTATAGCTCCAATCTTAAATACTAAAAACTTAGTGATTTGTCTGAGTGCCCTAGCTCATAAAATAATAATCTCTTCAATGCAAATGTTTCCAATATCTTCATAAATATGCGTTCTTCTTATGGTGACTTGAGGACGTAGTTAAAGGCTAATAATAGGATTACGTCAGTAACCATGGTAACTATTTTTTTTAAAATGAGGAACAGTTTTGCATGTTTTTATAGTCCTTTGCTTTAATACTAAATATGACACATTTTGCGCATGGACAGGTTTCACAGGTTCACAGTTTATATCTCATTTAACAAACACGAGAGAGAAAGAGAGAGAGAGAGAGGGGGAGGGGGGGAGAGGGGGAGAGGGCAAGAGAAGTTTAAGGGAGGGAAAGTACTATATAGGGAGAAAGAGAGGGCGAGAGGGGGAGGGTGAATGAAAGGGAGAGAGGGAGGAGGAGGAAGAGAGAGAGAGAGAGAGAGAGAGTGTGTGTGGGGGGGGGGGGGGGAGGGGGAGATGGAGCAACAACGAAAAATGAAGCGAACTTCAAAAACACGTCGGCCTACCAGCATGCTATAGGGAACATCGTAACTCGAGCGCTTTTGCAGTAAATCATGCAACTCAACGAGCTCTAAGTGGCCTGCACATGATGGGTCGGGTAAGCAATATTATTCTAGATGACAGTCATTGTGGTGACAGTGACAAATCATGATATCATATAAAGATGATCTGACACACAATAAACATTGAATTATACTCTCATGGCATATAGGCTGTATATTGTTCCCACAAATCATGCCAAATTATTAATTCAAATGAAGAAAAAAAAAAGAATAAAAAATCCGCGGTTTTGAAACATGATCGATCATTCAGTCAGGACCCCCACCTCCCCCAAAAGAAGATAAAAAGAATACAAAATATAAGTTATGATACTGCAGAGGTGATATGACTCACAGTAAGCCTTCAATGATCTCCATGAAAATTTTTATATAGACTGTATATTGTTCGTACCTATCAAATCAATTCAAACCAACTTGTTAACCCTTTAAGGACAGGAATTATCTCAGGGCTAAATTGATCACATTTTGTTTTTCAAATTGGCAACAATAGTATTTTTTTCTTTTGGTGCTACATGGTTCGAATAAGGTGTTATGTCTTCGAAAAATATATGCATGATTAAGAACTTTGTTGAAAAGTTGAAAAAATTGCTAATTTTGATTTTAAAAAATATGATTCTGAACCACTCAATGTGTTGTCAATTTGAGGATTTTGAAGCTTATTCTCCTTTTTAAAATTCCTGGCATCAAGAAAAATATGGTCATGCAACGAAAATGAACACAGTTTGTGCAGAAACTTTTTTGCTCTTTCTACTCATGCATCTGGTATTTTTTTTATAGCTCTGAATCAAAATTTATTGAGCCAAACCACAAAATGTGGTCAATTGTCTTGAAAGGGTTAAAATAAAATTCTCTATTTTAGAGTATCATCAATTACTCATGAAAGATTTTAAAATAAAAAAAATAAATTGTAAAGGCACAATTAAAACAGAACGACAAATCGCGGGTTATATGCGATCATTGTTTCAGAATTGCAAAGTTTATTGATTTTCCATTATGTCTCTTACATTTTATTTTAGCAGCTAGTACATATCAAAATTAAGAGAAAGAACATAATGATTACATACATAGACATACATGTAGATATTACAGAATATAATTCAATAGGCTTGGGTCTGATTTACACTGATAAAGCAATTGGTATGATGTAAACATTGTAAATAAAAACCTGAGTGGAGGGGTCTATAAAGAAAGCATGGCTTGTATTTCACAGCCCCTGCCTGAAAAATAAAAATAGTTACAGTCCTAACTCTAGCACTATTAACAGTGAAAAATAATAACTGAACAAAAAACTATAGGCCTATAGACCTCCTACAAAACTCTTCCCTTATGCCGGTTTACATGCCATAGGTGGATCCAGTGGGGGCACATTATTCATTTTGTATTTAACCTAATTTTTTAAAATTTAATATCTCTCTATAATTATCATTATAATTATAGCTAGTCGAATTTTTTTTGAGACCTAATCATGGCTCTGAAAATCTGATAACAAATACAAATAAATCACCTTTTTCTTTTTAATTGAGGAAGCACAGAATTTCAAAGTTACCGACACACAGTGGGCCAGGTGTCAGCAAAAGTGCGCCAAAATAGGGATTTGGTCAATGAAACAAAATCAATTTTTTTCACGTTCTAAGCAAAGATTACAATGTGTAGAACACCTCTAAGCAGTATTTCTTCTTGGAATTAATTTTAAGTGGGTCATTTTTATTAAAAAAGACCCGAAACTTTGATTATTTGTTATGCATTGTGTAAAATGCAATACTACGTTTTATTAAAGGTTTTTGTCAAACGGGTTGTTCGATGCACTTCAAATTTAACATGCTTATTCCAGAATAGCTATTTTAAATAATGATAGAGTTTACAGACAAATTCTTATTCCTCTCGAAAGTAATTTTGGATGAAACACAAAATATTGGGCGGAACATAGCATTTTTTTTTTCAAGCGCAAAGATAGTCAACATTTCCGTCGATTTCCGCGCTGAAAATATCATGATCGCCTTTCTTATAGTTCATGCTTTACACTGCTACCAAATTTGCCTGCTACTTTTTGCAACTTTTTGAGTAAGAACCCATTTTCCACCGCATGTTCGCCTCTTTTTTCGCCTAAATCTTGCATGCGATAGAAACGCGCACTGTGTTCGTGAAAACATGGAAAATGCGCAGGCAAAGCACACACAACAAAGAATAAAAGTTCAATATGCTTTTTGACATTATTACCGAAAGAAGCTTTTAATAATAGTCTTCTGGCCCGTTTTAGATGATGGGACATGTCAGAAAACAACTAATATCCCACATATGGATTGCATTTTAATCTTTAGTCCAGTCTTCAGTGGTAGAACACTCGTCGGTCAAGAAGAGATTCCCAAGTTTCCTCAATGAAGTTCGGAAACAAAACAGTGGAAGGAATCATAACAGAAAACGAAAACTGAGATAGAAAAAAAAGATATAGAAGGGGTTGATGGAGAAGGAGTGAGAGAGAGAAAAAAAAACAACAAAGAAAGAAAGAAAGAGAGAAAGAGAGTATGAGAAGAAAAGGGGCGACTGGAGCGTCATGTTCATCACAATCTGTGGATAGGATTTAAATGTTTACATCAAGCGGGTGAAATGACTACTCTACTACTGCCTAAATTGATCTGGTTTCTACTTTCAAACATCGCAGTTACATTTTGATGCCAAAGATGTTCAGTGGTGTTCAGTATTCTAAGGGGCGCTCAACTTTTTGCACTTTTTATATCCCGAGAAAATTGTTTTAATGTGTTATATTCTTCTTTTAAGGTAAAACTTATCTTGTTGTTATTAATATCCTTTAAGAGTAGATGTAGTTCATGTTCGTGCAATTGCCATATGAATAGAATAGGCTTCTGTTATGATGTAGGGTATAAGGTGAAGATCTGATATTAAGTTCCACTGTCCGTAAATGCTCCTATTTTGTATAAATAAACAATATTGCTTGCTTCCAAGCCAGAATTCTTTTTAAGGACCTACACTTGTCAAACAATGTGAAGTTTCTCTTCTTTGAAAAATGCGCTGGGCTGTACAATTTTTTGTTTTACTTCAGTGAATGAAGTCCAAAAGGCAAGATTACGCTCGCCTTTTGAGTGCATTAATTATTTTTATTTATCTACACGTATCCCATCCATCTATCTATAGGCCTATCCATTTATCTATTCATACACGCACCCCTCTATCTGTTTATTTATCTATCTACCTATTCTTCTATTTATGTATCTTTATTTTCAAAAATACATATATATAAGCATGTTTCTTATTTTTAATTTCTTTTTAATTAGTGTATATACCTACATGTACATTTTCCCTCTACTATTCGATTTTTTTCTTCTTCAAGGCTATGGAACTGTTTAGTTAGGATAGACCCATTGTTGAGAGGGCGCGATTAATGACTGTCATGTAGTTTAAAGGGCTTCAGTGAACATTTCAAGGCGAAGGCTTTTCGAAATAATTCACTCTTCTCACAGTATAAACAATAGGGCAAAAGGACTTAGAATATGCATGGACTTTATCAGTCAGTATTATGATTTTGATAACTCGATAGTACCTACAGAATTACTTTTTAGTGATACAGGTACGTTTCTCTTTCGCAAAGTTATCAATTCTAAAGAGGGCGCTCTTTCATTAAAAAAAAAAACAAAGTGATTGATTAACTTTGTGAAAAATTGTAAAATCAGCTAAAATGCCAGTGAATTGTGTGCAGTCCTCTAACTACATATATAATTAAGGATATGTGAAAGTATGAGAGAAAATGGAACCCGTTTACTATCCTAAAAAAGAGAAAATCGCGATCAATCGCTAGCGCAAGTCGCTCGGCTTCTTCGCTGCGCTGCAGTCACAAAAACCAAGCACCAGCGCTTGGCGATTTCAGAGCGGGTTTCCAGCCCGTACGGTATTCTGTGATAGAGCGAGGTATGCAAACCGTAAGAGTTCTTTAGGGTTCGGTGGTACTCTATCCCGACATCAATGTTCAATCGTAAATATCTTCCCTGCAGAACCCCGGCGTGCACTCAAAAAGTTAGGGAAAAAACGGAATTGCACGCGGCGTGTAGGCCGCCTGCACGCCATCTTTTTAATGGCTAATAAATCATGACCCTTCCAAACAGGGTTAGACTGTTCCACTCTACTGAAGGGACGTACAGAAGTGAAGCCAAATGAGGGACTCGTTATTCGAAGGAGCAGATTGTAATTTACGAGCCAGCTTAATGTCATGAGCCTCTAGGGGGCAATTAGAGGCGCGTGCGAAACCCAATTGTTTACCTTTTGAAGGCCATTGAGGTAGACTATAATGTTGGAAGTCTTAACCATAGTGAATTTCCAATACACCCATTTAATATAGTATTTCTTCTCCTCCTTATGTATTTCTTAGTTTCCCTTCTCTTTCTTTTCTCTATCATTTCCGTGTATATCTCTAATATATTTATTTATTTTACTTTTTCTTTTTTCCTCCTAATGTATTCTTTAGTTTACCCATTCTCTTTTTTAATATACTCTTATATAGTCCAATGCTCTTCCTTTTTACCTTAATGAATTTGTTTTGTTTTTTCCTTTTATTTCTTTTCCTTATGAATTTTCTTCTTTACCCATCCTTCACTTTTCTTTTTAATACTTTTTATAATTTCTTCTTTATAATCATCTTTTTATATATTTCTCTTTTTTTTTTTCGTTTTTTCTCTACATTGCGTATTTTTTTTTTGGTTTTCCCTGTTCTTTTAATTTCTTTATATTCTTATGTTTTACTTTCATTTTCTCGATCCACTTCTCTTTATATTTCCCAATATATTTCTTTGTTTTCTTTTTCCCTTATATATGTCTTTGTTTTCACCATTTTTTATTTTCCCTCTTTTCCTATGTTTTTTCAATTATTTCTTCTTTTTTTTTCTTTGTCTATTCTTATTTCCTCATTTGTTGTTGTTCTTCCTTTTCTTATTTCTTTGCTCTTCTTTTCAGTCCTCTCCTTTAAATATTTCCTCATGTATTTCTTTGTTTTTCTTCATTTTTATCTAATCCGTATGTACTCTACACCTGTGAATTGTGATGTATTACTTTGTTCTTCCTTTTAGCCTTTTCTTTTTATGTATTTATGTGCCTTTCCTCTCTTTTTCGTAGATTAGTATTTGTTTTCCCAATTCTTTTATCTACTGTTAAGGTCTTGTTTCTTTTTCTATTTTTCTCTCTATTCTTTGCTAATGTATTTTTCCTTATCTTTTTTTCTCTTGATTTTCCTCTCTGGTCTTTTCCTCTTGTAGCTCTTTTTTTTTTTCTTTTTAGTGTATTCCCCTTTTCTTTTTTGTGTCCTATATTTATATTTCCTTTTCCATATTTATGGTTGTTTGTTTTTTTTTTTCTATTTCCTTCTCCAATTTGATCTATGCATTTAATTGCTATTTTAGTTTCACTTATCACGCCATAAACAATAAGTTTTCTATCATGTTGAAATCTACAAGCTTTGATCAAGAGCTACTGAGCAATATTGACCCTCCTGGGAAATTAAAAATTTTGTCATAGACCCTCCCGAAGAATATTAGACTGACTTACAGTCGGGGATAAAGTGCCAGTAGTAAATACAATACTGTAATAAATTATTCTAAATATATATCCTATTAAAAAGGCCATATGATTTTTTCAAATTCTTTTATGTCCCCAGTAAAATCAATTTAGGCAGAGTCTACTGTAAAAAATTACTTGACTTTGGGATGTGCATGCGCCTCTCCTCACCTTCTTTTATATCTCTCATGAACTCCTTGCACACTACGATGGTGTTTTAAACTTGAGAAATGTAATTTGATTTTCTCTGGGCCGCCAAAAAAGTCCCCCTCCCTCCAAACACACACCCACACACACACGCTCACGCATTTGATTTGTGGGGAACTGTATTGTTTTCTCCCTATTGTATTTTGTACCCTGCAAGCACTTCTCCTATTGTATTTTCTCCTATTGTACCCCAAGCATGACGGAATAAAGGCCATCATTGTGTTCACTGTACTCCAAAACTGAATCTATGTAAGGCCACACACACACACACACACACACACACACACACGCACACATACACAAAGCGAGGCATGCAGAAACGTCGTTCCCTGTGGTTATGATGTGGGTTTTTTCTTCTTTTTTTCTTTTTTTTCCTTTTTTTTTTTTGGGGGGGGGGGTTGGTTTTAACTAATACTTAGTTATTATTCTTATTATCTAATCATTTTTGTGCCATGTAAATCGATGGTCTAGGCCATCTACATGCCTAAACTTGGGCCTACGCATGTTTTTCCTGCAAACTTTTCTCTCTCTCTTCATCAATATCATCACCAGTGTCTGTCTTGTTTGCCTATTATATACCCATTGACAATGGGTATGCCAAAAAAATAAGAAGAAAAACGTTTCCGTACTTTGTATTTTAATATGTGAATTCGAGCAAATAATAAACTAAAAATTATTTCTTGGCCATGATGGTTTTTGTGCATGTTGGTCGAAATGAACTTATAACACGATAAAAATCCATTCTCCTTTTGTTGCAACCAAATGCTTTGGGTTTCATTTTTCTCTCTTTCCTCTCACTTTATACAATGTGTATTAATATATATATATATATATATATATATATATATATATATATATATATACACCGAACTTTGCTAGCTTCATATAAAAAATCCAAATATTCTCTGACCTTGCAATTCATTTTGTAGTAAAAACTATCTAAAAATACCTCATTCAAAAAGTTCCTGCCACAAATGACCGAGTACAATGGTTAAAAAGTCACGTCAAAATCTTCTTGTACCCGGTTTTGCAGCATTGTCACAATGTTATTAAATAAATTATGTGCATCTTAGTAGATAAAATTCAAATATCAATTCAAATTCCAGAAAATACTCCTTGCAGACAATTTTCATGATAGATATTCTTGTCATGAAAAAAAAAAATCTGAAATCAACCCAAAACTTATAACAGGGAGATTTTGATGACCCTTTTTTTGAAAACATTGGTGCTCGGTTATCCGTGACAGTAGAGATATGAATAATGTATAACAGACAGATTATGAGTCTAACATAACATAACTCTTTAACGTGACATTAATATCTAGCTTATAGAGATGTAATTTCTTTTTAAATTATAAGCATAAATGTATAAGCGTACCATAGCTGGGAATATATTTTTCTATATGCATGGTATAATATAAAGAAGATTACTCGTCATTATATGTGTTTTTAGACTTCATAAACTTCCGTGCATGAAGCATAGGCGTTTTGAAGGAATGCACATT
The DNA here is from genome assembly GCA_025618425.1 of Heliocidaris tuberculata. Classification (NCBI taxonomy): domain Eukaryota; kingdom Metazoa; phylum Echinodermata; class Echinoidea; order Camarodonta; family Echinometridae; genus Heliocidaris; species Heliocidaris tuberculata. Next base: position 22,804,436 of record CM046836.1, read on the forward strand.
CACAACTTTGATATTTTTGAAAGTTTAAAATGTTAATTGCTTTAATGGATTTACGTCACTACTCCTTTTACATACACCTGTATATATTACATGCCTAAAGTCAATATGCCCTTTCCCTCCTGGGTTCTTCACTGGCAGTTACATCAAATAACAACATATATTACCTCACTTATCAATTACATGAATGCATGGGGACAGTTTCCAACTGGTATTGACTTTTCTTGTGCATGGCAGTCCTAATGAAGTTATTTACATATGCCCATTAAAAGGAATTGAATACGCTGACCAACCACACACACAAAAGCACACATCATGACACACATATGAATAAATATAATGAATTAAGAAAAACAACATACACCGTAACCAGTAATATATATTATATCTATTTGTACTTATTTATGCATTATTTATATCTGTCCTCCATCCTTAGCAAGCATGTTGTATGTAGTTAGATGATGATTAGAACCAATAGATTTTAATCCAAATTTAACATTGCCAGAGAAATGCTGAAATGAAAGCGTAGAAAAAGTTAGCAAAAGATTTTGCCAAATTTATTCCTGTCAGATAGCTTGAACCGATGATGAAAATAAAAACAATTTAAAATCTTGTAAACACTGTATCAATATTCCATTGAAACGTGTTCTGATGCCAGAAAAACTACATCATTTCGACTACGTGGGGATTATAACAATCAATACTCCATCATGCAACAGTACTGATATTTAAATGATAATAAATTCACATCAACCTAATTGTCAAGAGATTTAGTGCGGATTTCTATGTCGCAGGTTCGGCGTGACAGAACGGAGTAGTTTAATTATTCGATTTGGAGTATCTTTCCGACATCAAGAACACGATATAGTGAAGTAATGAACGGTGAATATTTTTTTCATTTATATACACTTATACATTGTGGGCAATATTGGGGCATAGTCCACATGTTACGCTTTAGTTGTCATTTTGCTACTACGATTTAAACATTTTAAATATGTAGGCATTTGAAATATCTCATTTGCCCGCCGTATATTATGTACAGACCATCGGATTTCTGATCCTAGACTAAATATTAAATTTAAGACGTGAACTTAAAAAAGTTTGAAGAGGTTTCATGGTTTATTTTACCCAATAACTAAGAAAGCATGATTTGTAAAATATAAGCAAACAGGGGACCAGGTGTTTGAAGTTCTCTCCGAAGAATTTGATAATGTGAAGTAATGCCTTACAAAATAGCACTAATAGCACACCAAATTTGTTTCGATTTAGAGATTGAATCACTTTTTACCGTATCTATGGGACTATGCTAAAACAGAAGTTCTAAAAATATGGTGCCCCGTAATATAGAAAGAGTTGCGATTGATTCAAATCGATCTCAACTTGAAATCAAACACAATTTCTATTTGTCCAAGTACACAGGTGCGAATATCATTAAATTGTGATTGATCGCAACTATATAAGACAAGGCCCTGGTTATTTTAAGTTGTATACTTAATTGTGAGATTCTCAATCTTTTCTGCTATTTAAAAACGAAATACATTATAGTAACCATAGCAACGTCCATTATCATATACAAAATCAATAACAACTAGTTGGTATTTCCAGTAGCTTCATGGAAATACTAGTAATCGTCTGCCGCGCACAATGTGGTGGGCGGCCAGGATGAATTTCTCTCATTTTGCAGGCCCTGGCAGCCGTTCATTGTCTTTATTCCAAAGCAAGAGCAGTCATGAGTTTGTGAATGAAAGCTGAGTGTATGGAGGGCCATCATGGCCGTCCCACAACTTTGTGCATGGCAGACGATTATTTCCTTGCATAGTTTTGTCCATAGATCGTTGCTATGTACAGTTAAAACAGTTACCCCCCCCCCCCTTTTTTTTTTTTAGCTGGGTTGACCCCCTCCCCTCGGTCTACATGTCAATATGTCCGTGATCTTTGTTCCTTTTCCCCATTTGACTTGATTTCGTTCTAGGCTTTTTTTTCTGTTCCTCTGATTCTACCTCTTATCCCTTGTTCCTCCTTTTGGGGTAACCTTAATTCCTTTGTATCTTTTCACTTTTTCCTCCCTTTATGCCATCTTATTAGAAGTTTTATATCCCATATATTTTTGGTTAAATGTCGCTTTTCTGAAGGTTCATAATTCCGAAAGTTTCATTATTCCGAAAGGTTCGTTTATCCCAAGTTTCATAAATCCGTGAATGGAATATGGTTCCTATTTCCGAAAATTAATAATGGTTTACTATTCCGAAAAAGAAATAGGATTTGCATTTCCGAGAATGAAAAGAGTTTATAATTCCGAAAATGAATAAGGTTCATAAAAAAAGTTAGAACGAGGGTCCGAAACGACGAAGCCCCCTCCCCATCAGGAGCCTAACAGAAGGGAAAGAGAGAAAAGAAATCTATAAGAGAATGAGAAAGAAAAAGCAGAGGCGTCTCCCCGGGGTGGGGGGGGGGGGGGGGAGCGAAAACGTGCCCCGGGTTGCATTTGAAGGGGGCGCAACAAACCGCGAAAAAGAGAGAAACAAAAACGGGGAAATGGAAGACAAAGGAAGAAATTTAAGAACTTTGAGGATTTGTGCACCTATCACCTGCAGTGTTAATTGCATTAGAAACACAGCTTTTAAATATTTAAAATGCGAACATTTTCTAAAGCTCGGTCTCTGGTCTTACTGCTTTCTCTCATGTCATGTTTTATGATGAGTGGCCCATTTGGATATAGGTTTTGCATTGAATGAGCGTTAAAAATTTGAAAAAAATGTGAGAAAAAAAACTTTGCTCCCTATTGTATAATCTGCATTAAAAAAGAGGAAATCGGCTCATCCATGGTCCTGGGAGCTGAAGATGCTGAAGGTGCTGTAGGACCCCTAATTTTTACTAGTAGGGCGGTACATATAGCTGAAGAATTGTTCACTTTTGTCTAAAAACACCAAATTTGGCACATGTTTTAAGTTATCCATTCTCAATAATCAACAATATTTTGATATGGAAGCAATTTTAAAAACACAATTTCGAGGGAATTCGGAGCCAAATTAAAATGAGATTCCTGCTCAGCTCAACAAACAATTTCGGACCCTATCGCATGGGAGTCTGTACCACGGCCCATTCCATTCATTGAGAAATTCCGGACTACCAGTTACATGGCGCTATCAGACAAATATCAAAGGGGAAGTCCAACCATTAAATAACTTGCTTTCAACAGAAGCAGAAAAATCAGACAAACATAGAAAACAACATTAGGGGAATCTACTTCTCAAACGGCAAGCCCACTCTTGGCTACGGCAATCCATTTGTATATTTCATATCTGGCTAGAAAAGGTCAAATCGTGTGGTATTGTTTTATCAGATTCTTTACAAAAGCACATGGATGGTTGAGGGAAGATGACTCATTTTTATAAACTCATTATGAAACGAAAAGGGTCATTCTCAATAGCCTATGCACAACATAGGGCTTATTAAATCCAAAGTACCCTCTATACCGCCCCCCCCCCCCGGATAAAGGCCTAGCCTACAAACAAAGTCAAGTCTGCAAAACATGGGTCTGCACAGATACAAAGTCATTACGCCCCCACCCTGTCAGGGTAGATGCCGCCGCCCCCCCCCCCCCCCCTCCCGTCCATCGATTTATTCTTATACGCCACTTGATCTACATTGCATCCGTTATTGAGACATTGTTGAGGAGACTATAGTTTCAAGACCCTTATGGCGGTAAGGAGATAGTATTTGCACGACGAATTCTTTTAGGACGATAAGTTTTTTAGATCCTTATATTGGAGATATAGACATGATAGATGAAGTATGCTGCTTGGCCTTCTACGACTTGGCAGTTACTTCTAAAATGTAATTTTGACGTTTGAACTTGGAATTTGGGTTGAAAATGTCTGAAAACTAGTATTACAAAGAACAAAATAGAATATGGTGCTTACTAAACAGTTTTGTGAAAATTTGAGTCATGTTTCCTATACGGCGAGTACTAAATCATGAACATTATGATATTATTTAACTTGACTGCACAATTTTCTTATCGGAGGGAAACTTTCCACCTTTGCCCAAACCAGACCTCTTCACAATAATTTATTATGGTCAAATAGTCTCAAACATTATCATGACATTTGTTTTGAACCTGAGTAAAGACATGTGAAATAATTATGTGAATATTACTTCAGGCAGGAGAGTAATTCGGGGATGGACTTGCATGGTGACTTATCCCCGGGAAAATTTTGTGGAAAATGTGAAAAATACGTTATTAGGCTCTGAAGTGCTTAATACAAAATGCAAAGTTTTTACAATTCAAAATGGAAAATCAACTCCCTGTTGTTCGAAGAAATTGAAAGTAGCAATAATGACGATTTTAGCTGCCTGTTCTAATAATAGAAGAGAGAAATGGGTGCATGGCAGTTACCATCAAGCTCAGATTTTGAATTACGCATGTGAATAAAGGAGGTCGTAAGTGCACTAGAAAACTAGTAACACAAAATTTCCTAACGACCACGGAAAATGAAATATATAATTTGCAAAGAGGTATCGAGAAGAGCGAAGTTGTCATGTTAACATGACTGGGGAGTGAGCCTTCGATATATAGCGATGCGTATGTCCCCTTCTGACTATCCTCCCCCCGTCAGATTTCCCCCCTAATATATGGAGGTGTGTTTATACGCGTGAAATTTAACACTATTGTTGGTATAATGTGTTTTTTCAGTAATGACTGAAAGGGATACCGTATAATTTATTTTCCGCCAATGATTGGTGTTTTAGTAACCCACAATGCAAGACAGAACGTTAGACTTGCTTAGGAAACAGGTGTGGAAGATCTAATAAATGTGATGTTTTATACATATATATACCAAATTGTAAGGAATTAAGGAAATACCATATACAACAGCTTTGGGCAACTCTCGTGGAAATAAACACAATACGAAAAGAAATGAGAGAATAATGGTAGAGAATAATGGAGGAGCAGCACTGGGGAACTTTGATTTAAGCCACGCTTCCATTATCTTCGATGCATGAAATATACATCAATACATCTGACCTTCTTTTAGAATTAGTTTTTCTAACCTTCTATTTTTTTATCGTCAACTTTTGTCATTTATTTAGCTTTATATCTAATCTAACTGTTTCTTATTCAGATTACCCTTTCTCTCATTTTCGTACTCATTTTTCCAATATCATCATTCTCGAAGTATGGCTCTTCTTTGAATTTCCCTATCTGTAAAAATAATATATTTTTCGTTCTTTTTTTTCCTTTCTTCTCCTTGCCTCATAATAGCCCCCATTCCATTTCAGGAACCACGAACAATTACCTGTCAATACAATGTGAAGGGTGTGGAATAGAATACCACGCACAGTCCTGAAACAAACCTCTTCACGTCTGAAAATGACTTGCTTTTATTAACATCAAATATTTATTATTACCTTTAAAAACTCTATGTATTATATTCCAACATAGAAATGGGGTATTGTATTGTCCCTCGCATGAATTTTTGTTTCATTATCTCATAATTTGGCATCCAAGTAGGATAATGTTTACAAATTCCGTTCTTAAAGAAATCAGAATTTGAAAGAAAAATGTCAAGATCTCATAATTATATTAATTGGCTTTCTATTGTGTAACCTGCCTTATTATAAAAAAGGCATTGCGCCCCTCCCCCCTCCCCAATATTATGTTACCCTGTGTATAAGTTTTTCCAAAGGGTGTTCTTCACCCTGTTATGAAGATGCTATAGGAGTCAGTTTCAACACAAAATCTTTGAAATTAAATATATACATGCACCGCAACCTTCACTCAGCAAAAGTTCAAAACAAGTTTAAACCACTGAAGGCTATTTAAATGTGTTTTTTTGCCTTTCTTATTCTCTCATCAGAGTCTCCTTTAGCAATGTCACATAATAATATAAGTCTACAAATATGATACCATAATAAGACTTACAATACTGTGAACATATATATGCTAACAAAAGGAATCGATGCGAGCTGAAAGAATGGAAGAAGAGCTGGAGGGGTACGATCGAACTAGGAAGTAGGCGGTATAGGCAGGCCCCTGGGAACGATTTTTTTTACAGGCTGGGGTGCTGAGCACACAAATCTAAAAAAAAAATTCTGACAAGCAAAAAAAAAAAAAGGCTTATCAGATTTTTGGGGTCTAGTTTTCCTCCAAGATTCTCTGACAAGCAAGAAAAAAAAGAAAAGGTTATCAGATTTTTTGGGTTTAGTTGTCACATATAATTTATAATTCTTATATATATATAGTCAACTACAGTATGTACACAAAAAAGTACACAGGGTGCTATGATGCACCCCCCCCCCCCCCACTCTAAAAAGTCAGGGGTGCTGCAGCACCCCCAGCACCCCCGCTCCCAGGGGCCTGGGTATAGGGATCAATTATAATTATGCAACCATACTAATATATGGGGAATGTTTCTCCGTGAGCCCTTCCTCAACATAAGGGGTATACATGCATAATAATTACCACCACATCATACACTAATTTCCTGCATTATACTGGGCCTGCAAAATATGAAGCAATCGTACCTGTTGTAAACCGCTATAGCCGGCCGGCTGAATGTTGATGTTGCCATTGTTGCTTTGTCATGCTCGTTGACGTTGGTTCATCTCAATTCTCAGCATCTACCCCTCAGAAAAATTACCACCATTGCCAAACGTGCGTCCAACATAAATTAGTGGTTGAACAGTTTGGTGTTTGTATTCCACGCAATTTGTTATTGATGAAATGAAAGGAGCCCTAATATATATATATATATATCGCTATCTACATAAATTATAGAGCAAGACAGTGTATAGAGGAAAACGCGCCAAATGTTGAAAAACGCGCCAAAGTCGGTGATGCCCCGTGTATGTTTGGGCCTGTTTTATGGATGCCGAAGGGGTATCGGTCAGGGAAATCAAATGACCTTGTCTGAGCATGGACCTAGGTCCATGGTCTGAGTAACGACTGTATTAGTCTAGTTCTGGACGTTTTTAACTATTTTGTCCGTAAAACCATGAAGCTACAACCCCGTGTGCGTGCACTCAACGTAGAACGGTGCGAAGTCCACTGATTCACTCTCCCCACAAATTCACCTTCCCCAGGGAAGGTGAATTGAGTGCACGCACACGGGGTTGTAGCTTCATGGTTTTACGGACAAAATAGTTAAAAACGTCCAGAACTAGACGATGACTGTATAAGCACAGTTTCCACCAAGTTAGGGTATGCAATGGATACGCTAATGTAATTTTGACCCCCCCCCCCCATGTTTTTTTTTTCTTCTTCACGAAAGAGCTGCATGCATGGAGTATCCACATTCCCACTCCATACATCAAGAACAGGTGTGGAAAATGGAAGAGGGAAAAATTGCAATTACTAGTTTTTAGCGTCAGCCGAGTTGACTTGTTTACTGATTCCATTTCTTTCACTCAAGGGTGGCTGTGTTTATCCTGAATAAGATAAATGTTGGACTTGGATTTCACTGTCCTACGTTTTCATTTTATTTTCTTTTTTCTTGGGGGTATAAAAGATTGTTTAAAAATGTTTCATTGTGAGTGTATAATTATGTAACATAAATTTAAGGTCTAAAGTTAAGACTACGAGAAAAAAACAAACAAAGCGGAAGGGAAATTGTCAGCAATGGAGCTGCAACAGGTTACACCTCTTCCACCTCCCTGGTTACACCATAGTCGCGAAGTCCACACAGAAAAATAACACAGGTCACAAATTTCTTGCAGACCATGATTTTATTTTTTTCATTTAAGACATTCAAATAACCCGGGGATTATTATTCATCGTGCTTCACTGTAGTGCAAGTTATGTAATTCCCAATTTACCATGTGCCCATTGTATCGTAGAAATGATAGGCTCGTTATCATGGTTATGAGGCTCAAAATATATTATGCTTCTCAAGCAACGCGGCGCTACCCTTTCGAGTCGCTGAAATGATTTAATATTATTTTGAAATCCTCGATACAGTATCTTAATTCACAAAATTCGATGGAAACACCCGGAACAGTTGTAAGATTTTAGATGTGCATGCATGTCTAAGTATATATTAAACAGCACTAATTAGTTTGATAATAACAGAAATGTTTTATTGATTTTTAAAACGATACGAAGTATACCAGAACAAAAATAACACGATAATGATAAAATTAATATAATCAAATACAAAAAATTAACCCCCCCCCCCAAAAAAAAAAACCCACAATATTTGCAAATGCATAATCACATCTCTATGGACGGAATCCACTTTGCATACATTAGTTGTTGTTATGTCGGGCAAACATCATTAAAGTCACGTGTGCAAGCATAGCCGCTCAATATCCATTGAACTGTTGATAATAAAAGCTACCCCAGGCGAATCGAGAGTCTGGAAATGTAGGCTTATGAAAATAATGAAATCATCTAATAAGGGGAAGATGTGGAAGGGGTTCATTTAGTTTTATTTGCAAATTTATTAAATTAGATCAATTTCTTTCCTTCTAGCTCTCAAGTCTTATTTCTCTTCCTCGTTTCTTTTTCTCTTCTCTCTTTCTTTCGTGTGGATTGGGGGGGGGGTAGAGTCAGGACAGGGACTGGAGGGTATGGTCCTGGATTATGTGAATATATTATGTTGTATCAAATAGCCTGCATGGAATAAGTGCATGGGTCATGACCTCCATGTCCTTGATGACACCATGACCTGCGATGAGCGACGACGAAGCACGTAATCATGCAGCATTTCCCTGGTATGTGGAAGCGTGTGCAATGAGGTATACGATGCTTGCTTGCATTCTTGTACCTCCTTGGTTCCTTGGTTCTAGTAAAATGCATAGATGCAAACCATTTGCCTGTGTATTTTAAAGGGCTCACTCAACTATTTAAGAGCTACCATCGTAGCATGGCTAGTGTAGCATCATCTGTATACCAAATTAATTTACCTAACGGCTGCTACTGAATGGTGAGAGTAGAAGTACAATGTAGTACAGGCTGATGAGCCAGTGCTTGTCATATCGAATTCATAAAAGGGTCAAGCTCTCAACCTTATAATGTTAGTAACATCATGTTATCATCGCCATTATTATTGTTATTATTATTACTCTTATTTTTGTCATAATCGTTATTATCATTATCATTATTGTTATCAATGTTATTATCATTATTATTGGCATTACCATTATTATTATTATTATTATTATTATTATTATTATTATTATTATTATTATTATTATTATTATTATTATCATTATTATTATTATTATTATTACTATTATTATTATGATTATTTTGATTATTGTCACCATCATTATCATTACTATTATCATCATCACCATCATCATCATCCTTATTGTTATTACATTGCCCATGTGAAATTCACCTAATTTCTATCATGTCGTCTTTCTTTTTGTCATGTTAAGACTTAGAAAATAAATGAAATGAACTACAAATATCTTATTTCAACATTTAAAAAAGCCCGAAAACGCCCCCTTTTCCCCTATCCTCATCAATATCCCCATGATCTTGACAATTTTAAACATATCAACTAAGTTTGCTACATCAACGATCAACCTTTTTTTTTTTTTTTTTTTTTTTTTTTTTTTTTTTTTTTTTGCTGTATATAGAACTGGCTGATTTGTGTTCATGCGTCAACGGCGCGGCGGAATTGGGAGGGGGCAGGCGGCATGGCTGGGCCAACGCCTTAAAAAAAAATGTTCAAAAGAAAATGTTCCCTTAATTCTAAGTGTACTGGTGCACCTCTCATGATGATGACACAAATTATGTGGTAATATCGCGTTTTGTTTTATCTCATGTGCCCTTCAATCAATATAACTCATGCAAAATTGGTACTTCTTCAGTAAAGACAATGACTCCAATTCATGTTCTTTATTTCACAGCAATTCTTCACCAACATGGTCCTTATCAAATCCAGGTAACATAAAAGATTGTCAAATTCGTTTTCTTCAATGAATCATTTTTCCTTATAAGATTTATTTTAAGAATATATTAGCTTGAATTGCTCCCTATTGCTCCCTAAGTTCTCGACACTACCCCCCCCCCCCCGAGGTAAGGGTAAATCGTTCATAAAGAGGAATAACTTGTAGTGTAAAATTAATTATTAGATTCCTTTAATCTCAAAACATTTTCACCCCAATAAAGACATTATATACTCACCCAATGCTATCAATGCTAACCTTTTTGTCTATGTTTCCAGCTTTGAGAACTTTCTTTCATTCATTCTATATTCAGGACATTTATCATTTAATTCGAACTACAGAAAGTATGTATTCTTAAATATTCCTTATTCAGGGGTCTAAATCATCTTTGGCCTTTGAAACTTACATAAAATGAAGTTTTTAAAAAGATCGGAAGGCTTGATTTTGATTTTGATTCGAAACCTACAGTTCTCTCAACTTAATACTTGCCCATTGTATATGAATGCTATAGCTAACTCCATAACGTCAGACCATATAAGGCTTGAAATTCATCATTTTCGTTGATATTATATGAAAGGTGTATTTACATTTTCAATTTTGACCTCAGAATTACCTGCAACAAGTTGAACCCTATTTTACGATATAATATTGAATTGAGATATTTTACAAAGTATATGTTATGTCATACACTTAAAATTCTTTTCATTTCTGGATTACACCTTTATCACCAAAGCCTGAAGGTAAATATATATCCCCCCCCCCCTTCTTCGCTGGAGACATCTCTCTTTTTTCGGAGTTGGGTCAGTGACTTGAGATTGTGTACAGTTGTACTTTGTTCGGGTCGTTAAATGCTTCAAGTTCTACCACTTGATTTGATTTATGAATTTTATCTTGTGAAATAACTATCAATTAATCAATTAATGGAAAGGAAAGGGAGCAGTCATTATAAGTGAAAAAGGGCATTCTTCAGACTTGAAAAATTGCACTCATCATCAGCAGGGAAAAGGGTGCAATAATGTAAAGGAGGGGGCACTTTTCAGAATGAGAAAGAACCACTCATGTTTTGTGTCGATTTCTCAACTTTGAAGGCAATTTCATTTTACATTTATACTGTCAATTATATTGTACAAAAACAATTTCTCTAAAGAATTTCCAGCAAACATATAACTCCATTCAAAGTACGACACAAGCAACACATTCTAAACCCTGTCATACTCAGACCACTCAGTCACCAGTATTGGCTCTACGGTTAAAGCCGAGCGGTCCCGCCCAGAGTTCCGGGGAAAGAACCACTCAGGGTTGATGTCGATTTTTATACTTTACAGACAGTTTCATTTTAAATTTATAATGCCAATCATATAGTACAACATATTTATAAGAATTTCTAGCAAACATATAACTCTATTTTAACTACAACATGTGCAACTAATTCTAAACCCTGTCATACTCAGACCACTCAGTCACCAGTATTGGCTCTACGGTTAAAGCCGAGCGGTGCCGCCCAGAGTTCCGGAGAAAGAACCACTCAGGGTTGATGTCGATTTTTACACTTTACAGACAGTTTCACTTTAAATTTATAATGCCAATCATATTGTACAACATATTTCTATCTACAGAATTTCTAGCAAACATAAAACTCTATTCTAACTACAACATGTGCAACTCATTCTAAACCCTGTCATACTCTGACAACTCAGCCACCAGTGTTGGGTCTACGGTTAAAGCCGAGCAGTGCCGCCCAGAGTTCCGGGGGAAAGAACCACTCAGGGTTGGTGTCGATTTTTACACTTTACAGACAGTTTCACTTTAAATTTATAATACCAATCATATTGTACAACATATTTCTATCTACAGAATTTCTAGCAAACATAAAACTCTATTCTAACTACAACATGTGCAACTCATTCTAAACCCTGTCATACTCAGACCACTCAGTCACCAGTATTGGCTCTACGGTTAAAGCCGAGCGGTCCCGCCCAGAGTTCCGGGGGAAAGAACCACTCAGGGTTGATGTCGATTTTTATACTTTACAGACAGTTTCATTTTAAATTTATAATGCCAATCATAGTGTACAATATATTTCTATCTACGGAATTTCTAGCAAACATATAACTCTATTCTAACTACAACATGTACAACTCATTCTAAACCCTGTCATACTCAGACCACACAGTCACAAGTAATGGCTCTACGGTTAAAGCCGGGCGGTACCGCCCGGAGTTCCGGGGAAAGAACCAGTCAGGGTTGATGTCGATTTTTATACTTTACAGACAGTTTCATTTTAAATGTATAATGCCAATCATATTGTACAATATATTTCTATCTACGGAATTTCTAGCAAACATATAACTCTATTCTAACTACAACATGTACAACTCATTCTAAACCCTGTCATACTCAGACCACTCAGTCAGCAGTGTTGGGTCTACGGTTAAAGCCGAGCGGTGCCGCCCAGAGTTCCGGGGAAAGAACCACTCAGGGTTGATGTCGATTTTTATACTTTACAGACAGTTTCATTTTAAATGTATAATGCCAATCATATTGTACAATATATTTCTATCTACGGAATTTCTAGCAGACATATAACTCTATTCTAACTACAACATGTACAACTCATTCTAAACCCTGTCATACTCAGACCACACAGTCACCAGTAATGGCTCTACGGTTAAAGCCGGGCGGTACCGCCCGGAGTTCCGGGGAAAGAACCACTCAGGGTTGATGTCGATTTTTATACTTTACAGACAGTTTCATTTTAAATTTATAATGCCAATCATATTGTACAACATATTTCCGTCTACGAAATTTCTAGCAAACTTATAACTCTATTCTAACTACAAAATGTGCTACTCATTCTAAACCCTGTCATACTCTGACAACTCAGCCACCAGTGTTGGGTCTACGGTTAAAGCCGAGCAGTGCCGCCCAGAGTTCCGGGGAAAGAACCACTCAGGGTTGATGTCGATTTTTATACCTTACAGACAGTTTCATTTTAAATTTATAATACCAATCATATTGTACAACATATTTCTATTTACGGAATTTCTAGCAAACATATAACTTTATTGATTTCTAACTACATGTGCAACTGATTCTAAACCCTGTCGTACCTGGCTCTGCCAGGTCTTACTCAGGTAAGTTTAGTGGTGTACATTCTCGGTTTGAGGGTCCATTTTAGTCAAATTCTATTTACATCATGTACATTGGTATAACCTATATTCATTCCATCTGTGAAACTTCTAAGGAGCCGTGAATCACATTTTATGAAAAATCATATTCTATACCTGACAGCGCTAAATTACAACCAAACACCAATGTTGGATTTAGAGTTTAAGGAAAAGAACCACTTAGATTTTGTGTCGATTTTCAACCTTAACCGAATTCAAATTTTGTTTTAAATACTGATTATTGTGTTGCACAATTATGGAATCTCTTAGGAGCATGTGCATCAAATTTTAAAGACAATATGCCACTTACTTAGTCGTGTAGTAGAGGCTCTATATGAAAAATATATTATATAGGCCTACTCGTCCAAACAAACACCTATCTGCTAATGTTGAATCTGAAGTTTACTCTGAGCGGTCCAGCCCGGAGAAGGAAAATAAATCTCCGATCTTGTGTCGATCCTGATTAATTGATATACTTCCCCAGGATATCATGATAATGTTTTCCAGTATGGTAAGAAGAATTTTCTCTAGAACCCTTTTAGGAATGACATAATGACGAATCAAAGACAGAGTTTTCCATCGCCATAGTCATGATAGCTGATGTCCAATGATTATGAACCCTAACCGTCTTGTTACGTTCTGGCAAGCTCATTGTTACTCGAAATTCCAAAATGCTACGGAGCTGAAATTTCATCCCTTCAATCCTCAGACACATAAAACATCATCATTTAATTTGGGTGATTTTACATTAGGTTCTTATATTTTTTAAAAATCATTTTGTTCGTTTCTTATTACGCCCTCTATGACTGAATTACTTGCCATTATGTGATTTTCTTTTTTCAGAGTGACACTAATTTCTCATATTCTAAAATTGTTTTTAGTATTCGACCTGGTCTTACCAATTCCATATTATAGTAAATGTTTAATCCCATCATTTACCCTTTATGTATTTGTATTTATTCATAAATTTCAACTCTTTTTGTCATTTTATCTTTAAAAAAAGAAGCCAATATATTGTTTTTTGTTACAGTCACCTAATGATTGATAATAATTTTCACAGGATCAGATTTAATGTATCGAATTAAATTTTAAATATATCAAACAATCAAACATCCAGCTCAAAGAGCAAGTAGCTAAAATCTCGAGTTAATACTGATTCGACTGAAGAAAAAACAATCTCATGACAGATGGGGGATCGAGGGGGATCTAGTTTACCACCGTCCTAAAATCTTTGGGTTTTACGTAGCGCATTTTCTGGATATAGGTGTAATACACATATGAGATGAATGAAAAGTTTATGTTACACAAAATTCTTTTGAAACTAGCACAATTTGAGATAATATTGATGGCGATGGCGAAAATATGGTTCGACGTGCTTTTACACCTGACATACAGCAACGGAAACGACGAAATCCAGGTTTAGATTTTATTTATGATGAGGTACACTAGATAGAGTGGCGATTCGAGGTGGGGGGGGGGGGGGCGGAGGACTTGTCTCCCGGAAATTTGTAAGACTGAAAGAAAAATGTATAGCAACTAATGTATAAAATCTACATGTACAATACCCTGTTTTATAAAGGCGTTTAAAGTGCTCTAAATAAAATGCTAAGTTTAGCTACAAAAATACAAAAGGTTATTGGTTGATCGCTACGCTCCCTTGCATAACTTGAAAAGAATGTTGTCCCTATACTCGCCCCCCCCCCCCCGACAACAAAATAATGTCTGCTCCTGAGAATAGGTGTGACATTTTCATGGGTTGATTTCATATAATTCATTAGTAGGGTGATAATGCTGGGAAATTATGCTCTCCAGAGAAAGTCTATTTTTTTTGGTGAAAAAAGAAGAAAATTGTATCAAAACTCTACCCATCTTTGCCCCTAAACTAATATTGATGACAAAAAACACGAATAAGTATTTAGATAAATGTCAAGAATAATTTATTCTGTGTAAATCAATATACCTTGACCACAGAATCATTAAAACTCCTGAACACGGATGATTTAACATTACATCATTTATGTAGACTTAAATAACCCATAGGGATGTACAAAGTTTTCAAAGTTGAAGACATGACCCCCCCCAAAAAAAAACAACAAACAAACAAACAAACAACAACAACAAACAAACAAAAAACAAACAAACAAACAAAAAAACAAACAAAAAAACAACACTTTGAAGTCCAAGTGAAATGCAAAAAAAGAATAACCAATAATACAAAATGACAGTAGGACTTTTCTCCCTGCAGATCTGAGTTATGATACTTAGCATTTACTCATTTTAACATTAAGATATAGAGCCTTACAAATAATAACACTGATACTGATACTGATACCGATACACTTTTTGACAGTTTCTTTTGGTTATCTTTTATTTTAGTGTTTTCATTTTCAAATTTACATGCAATTTCTGTTCGTTTTATAACTATATAACTTATTTCATCTTTTGTCCAATATTTTTTTTATATTTTTTTTTTTTTTCTTACAGACCCATATTTCGTTTTTCATGTACACTGTGCTTTTGTCTTCCACATTTCAACTTTCTTTGCATCACATGTGTGTGTGTTTTAAAGGAATGTATTGCCTTATAGATGATTTATATCATGTTTCATGATTTTAGTTCATTGCATTTCATTTCATTCACTGGTTCAACCATTCTATTAAAAACAAAACAAAAAAAAAAGCCAAATTTACATAGTACATAATTACAAATCAATACGACTATTTCAATAATAAATATTTTTAAAATGGTCGGATGCCCCAGAGAAGCAAGGCTTGTTTGAGGGGCTCCCTTGAAAAGTGAAAAAGAGAAAGAGAAAAAGAAAATATATACATGTATACAAAAATGCAGTATACATGTACATGTATATGTATGTATATGTAGTGTTTAAATAAAAACTATTGCAACACTGCATCTAAGTATTGCATATAATAAAAATAAACATCTCTCTCTCTCTCTTTCTCTCTCTCTCTCTCACACACACACACACACACACACACACACACACACACACACACACACACTAAGAAAGAGATTGGGAAACAGAGATATAAAGAGCGAAAAGAAAGACATGTGTAGCTATGAAATAAAATAGTATTAGTAGTAGTAGTAGTAGTAATAGTAGAGTAGCAGTATTACAGAATTAGTAAGACGACTATTACATGGTATAGGCATACCAGTAGTAGTAGTAGTAGTAGTAGTAGTAGTAGTAGTAGTAGTAGTAGTAGTAGTAGTAGATGTAGTAGTAGTAGCAGTACAGTAGCAGTAGTAGACTAGTAGTAGTGGTGGTGGTGGTAACAGTAGTACTATAGCAGTATAGTCGTGTAGTAGTAGTAGTAGTAGTAGTAGTAGTAGTAGTAGTAGTAGTAGTAGTAGAGTAGCAGTATTAAGACGACTATTGCATGGTATAGGCATACTAGCTAGTAGCAGCAGCTAGGAGGTGGAAGAGGAAATCGTTTTAATGGATAATGCTACGTTAGTAAATCTTGATTTGGCCAGGGAGATATTTCCAAGATATGGCACTTCAAAACACACAAAAATGTTATTTTCATTTTATTTCTCAAGGACATTGCACATACATCTGATCAGTTATTATGTATACATACGATACAGATCTAACAAGTAAAAACTATACATGTATCCTTGGCATCTCCGTGCTCTCTCCATGCAAGGACAGGTCATGACCTCACTCACTGTTAGTGCAGGCTTGATTTTTATATAATCATGGATATGCTACTAGAGTAGTATATCCATGATATAATCCAGTACTAGCCCTCCCCCGACATTCTCCGCCAAGAATATGAACTAGAAAAAAAAGGAAGTAAACTAAGAAAGAAATTGATCGAATACAATGAATTTGTAACATCCACATTCAGTTCTAGTAGTCGTTCATCTCTATGATGTCAGAACTCCAAAAGCTTATCCGGAAGCAATGACCCTAACTTTGACACTTTATCAATGGGCACCAACTCTGCATGGTCAGTCGAAAACTGTAACAGAGGTTCTGAACCGTAGGACTTTCCGACACAGGGTTTGTACTGCAAACATGGATATATCCAGGGAAAACTTTTCCCTGGTAATATCCATGGTCTAAGAGATAGCATACGCAGGGAGGTCTCTCTTCCCACCTCCTTCGTATACGCATTACTATATTTGTTACACGAGGAGCTTAGTTCTGGCATAGTATATCCATGGTTCTGGATAAGATTGAGAGATATCGTCTTGCCCATAATATGGGAACAGTTATTGACTGATACGTGCTATGTAGGGCTGGCTGTCTGTCTCCCACCTGGATGTAAGGAGGTATATACTGGCCCTGGGCCTAGTAGTATAGTAGTACCTCACTGAGTCAGCCTTCTGTTAATGGAAATAGCATCATTAAGTAACGCCATGGATATATTACTCGAGTAGTATATCCATATTAACACTTTTGGATGCATCTTTATTTCAGACGTTCTATTCCCTTGTTTTCTATACTGGATATAGGTATACACATAATGATATGAATATTCATTACATGGTTTGTTGTTCTTTTTTTTAATCTTTTATTTTTTATAGTGAAGAACTTACCTTACCATTTTTTCTAATAAAAGCCCTTTTTATTTCCGATAAGTGCCCTTATCCCTTTCTGAAAAATGCCTTTTCCAAATCTGATAAGTGCCTTCTCTTCCTATCGATTCAATACCCTTTTCCCCTCCAAATACATGTCCCTTTTAAAATTTGAGGAGTGTTTCTTTTTCATTCTGAAAAGTGCCCCCTCCTTTACATTATTGCACCCTTTTCCCTGCTGATGATGAGTGTAATTTTTCAAGTCTGACGAATGCCCTTTTTCACTTATGATAAATGCTCCCTTTCATTTCCATTAATTGATTAATTGATAGTTATTTCACAAGATAAAATTCATAAATCAAATCAAGTGGTAGAACTTGAAGCATATAACGACCCGAACAAAGAGCAAGTATACACTCTAAAAAAGGATTGGTCAAAAAAACGACCAATCCTGTTGGTCAACACCATATTGGTTATTTTCAACCAATGTGTTGGTCAAACTGTACCAATTTCATTGGTTAACCATTAACAATTTGAAATGGTCAAGAAATATTGGTTATTAACAACCAATGTATTGGTCAGACCACTTGGTAAAGTATAGGAGAGCTTTCAACATGAGTGAGAGTCACGTGACCGGATGTGTGTGTGTCGGGGGTGGGGGGGGGGGGGTTCCATTTTGGTCCCATTTTTTTTTGTATTGATAGGAACCATCGTAGACCTATATCTATTTTTTAAAATTTTGTTTTCCGATGGTAATGATTTTGTTTTGATTTGTGTCACTAACTAGACTTAATTCAAGTTCCGGCTCTTAAGTTACACGAGTTTAGTATACATGTACCTTGCACCCCTCAACGGTACTCATCCATTCTTTCCTTCTCTTTCTTGTTTGCTTCAAATATTTTAGCATAGCCCTACATGCCCCCCCCCCCCCCCCCCCCCATCGGCCCCATCAGGCCCCTATGATATTAATTTGCTGGTTAAACAATACAAATCACATTGGGAAATAGATCAGTTAACACTGTTGGTATTAATCGGCTAATAGGGTTCAAGTGCATTTGGACGGGGGCAGGGAGGGGCCGGGGGGGGGGGGGCTGTTTAGGTGGAAAGTTTTTTGCCGTCTGTTAATTGAATTTTGAAATTTGAAAAGTTGATCCATAACAGAACTCTCAAACAATTACTCATCATTCAATGTTATGTTATGTCAAACAGCCCTACTTGTATGTTTTCATTGTTGCCCCCGGTCGCCCCCCCCCCCCCCGTAACGTACGTCGTGTATGTTGGGTTTGGTCATTCGAGTTGGATTCATTTGCATATATGTGCGCACTATGGTGACATGCGCTCGAGCGCGGTGTTTGAATGGGTATAATTTTCCCGCCATTGAGCAGACGCGCAGAGTGCGCGGCGTCGCTTTCTTCAAATTTCTAGCGCGTATCTATGGCTAGGCCTACATATATGTAGGCTAGCTACGTTATTTTTGCTCCAGATCAGATCGGGTCCGGTTTGCAATGGACGACTTCGTCGAAGAAAAACTCTTGGAATGGGGACTTGAAAAGTATCTTGACACCTTTTAAAGGTAAGATTGTACTATTTAATTGGATCTGGTGAACTGTGAATGATGACTAACTTTACAACAGTTACAGTAAACTAACAGCTAGGGTGAGAGTGTCTGAGTGAGACCTGACGAGTAACGTCCAACTAGTTTCCGAGTACGAGTACCGTATATGGGTACTGCAGGCACAGCTAGCTAGCGCTGTCGCACACCTGACTAGACTGACGTTACTCCTGTCCTGAGTACGGATCAAGTATCCTGGAGTTAGACCTGGCTGGCCTACTGGCTTGACTGATAATATTACTGTGCTAGGATACATGCAAGTCTGAAGTAGCTACTAACGTTAGATCTAAGTTAGATTGAAATTCAGTTTGTGTTGGTTGTTAGACCGTACCGGGTACCGGTATTTCGAACGTGGCGATGGATGTGTGTGTGAAGCTGTGTGTTAATGTAGTTGCATTGCGCGTGTGCTTTTTCTACGTGCAATATAGTAACTGATTTAATAACGCTATATGCGTTCATGTTGTGTGTGTGTGTGTGTGTGTGTGTGTGTGTGTGTGCGTGTGTGTGTGTGTGTGTGTGTATATGTCTATGGTGTGTGTCGATCAAAACGTATGTGCGCATGGTCTATGATGACTTTGTATGCAGCCCTATGAAAAAGGATTGGTCAAAAAAATTTATCAAAATAATCATTGGTGAAGATTGACCAATATGATGGTCAATATTACCAAATTATTGGTTAAAATGTACCAAAATTTTGGTTGATTTTGACCAATTTTTCGGTCGGACACACATATTCACCAACACATTGGTTATTTTGACCAATCCTTTTTTAGAGTGTATAGCTCTAGACCTACTATCTGCGGTGCTTGCCCTCGGCTTCGGGGAGTGACAGCCAGCCGGATCACGCCATGTTGATCCGTGACTATCGTCCGAGACCGAGTTCTGCCTTTCATGCCCAACCCTCTTTTCAGCATAAGAGCTGAATTAAGTTCATGTATGAAGGAAAATTATATTCTACTTTTTTCTTTGTTGATTTTGTCGTTGGCATTGTATCTTGCGAGAGAATGATGAAAAGTGAATTTAAAATGCTTGTTCGGTTGCCTTAATTGTGTCAGTTCTGCCTAGACCGATGGGATCTGTCTCTTTCTCGGGGAACTTCTCTTTTTCATTACTGACGTTTGTAGATCAAGATGGTATAATTTATGTTCAATATGCACATTTTTTTTGTTTATAGCCCAAAACGGCAGTTTGAAATTTCATGCAATCTTAGAAAATGTTGAGGAGAGCATCAGAGCTCTCCCCCCCCCCCCCCATTCGTTAAGGGTTATGATTTAGCCAATGTGGATAATACCTTCTGGAAGAATTCATTTGTTGCATGTTTGTTTTTACAGGTAAGGTTGCTGACCTCTGTGCATACTTGTTACCAGACCTCTTCCCATCACGGCTTGTGAACGGAAAAGTCAAGTGGAGGCCGAGTCAGGTTGAGAAACGCAAGTCTTTCATTGACGTACAAAAGGTACAAGCTGCTTTACTAGTTAATCCATTCATCTGCATGGGTCACTTTCACAGGAAACCAAATTTCAAAAGACTAAAAGTCATTGATCAGATTCAAAACATGGAATAAGCATGTTAGCAGAAGTATGGTTACTTACTTTTGTTCACATCTATGTCTTCTCAAGTTACATATACTCGATGGGTCATAAAACAGTATTTGTTTAGGTTTGGGGATTGATCTTTTAGTTCACAGCAGTAATAAAGAACATCATCTGCTTTTATTCATTTCATCAGCTTTCCTACACCAGACGAAGATCTTGACAAGTTTCACACCTTTGTCTTCTTGAATTTATCAAAAGAAAACTTTTGTCTACACGATGGACATATACAGGTGTATACATGTATGTTATGTCTGTAGTACAATCTGCATTTTGTCTTTAGCTCAGATACTTCAGCTGTTATACCTGATCTTTTCATTCCCCCTATTTTATTACCATGTTTTTTCTTATTCATCAGAGTCGTTAGAATTCTTTGCTTCAATTCAGTGTCAAAAGTTGGTTAAAATTTCACAAATATCAATGTAGGCTTCCCTTTTATTTTGAAATGATCAACAGCCTGGAACAAACCTTGCAACGTACATTGCAGCCAGGAATCATGAGTGCCAGCAGCGAGGCATCACGAGGCAGCCGCAAGTGTTGGTGATTGGCCCAAGCATTCTAGCAGCTACAGAATTCTACTGCTTGTATAATGACACAATATATCAGCTGGGAGACCTGACAAAAGCAGTAGACACTTGCTTCAAAACTTTTTTTGTTTTGAATGTGGAATATCCGTCGGAAACCAGAGATGCATGGACCCTGCTACAGAAGGGCATGTATGAAATAACAACACCATTTGACATCACTACAAGCCGCATCAAGGAACTTATGCACTTTTTTAAAGGAACTTCATATCATATAGTGTGATGTTGCAGTTATTGTAAGTTGGGCCCAAGCTTATCAGTTTGACAGTCCTATTACCCAACAGAGTAACCTAGAAAAATTCTTTCCTTTGATTTTTTTTTTGTTTTTTTGATTCATAATGTTTTGATCTTCTTCACTGTGTTAATTGTCATAACAAATTTTAAAGCCGTACTTATGATTGGTTTGAAATGCGCAAATGACCAGCATTCAAGACAAAAGTGCGCGATGTGAGCCAATGTGGTACTCTATTTCTGATTGCTTTGGCAATTAAAATAAGATAAAAGATAAAACAATTTTCAGACTATTGACTTTTTGTCTTGTGTCTAGTTTTATGGTGGTCTAAATAAATCAGCTTCTCCTCCTAAGATTGTCTACACTTATTCTAATTTTCTATTCCTACAGAGTTTGAAAAAAAATGTATATAATATGAACTGATGTTAAAGAAAGTTGCAAAATCTAACTCAAATATTGCTTATTTGCTCATGAAAATAGCGATTATGTATTTTACGCTGTGTTGTGAATTTATAGAGCTGTTACAATCAAATTGCTCTTATTTGTAAACTGTACAATGCACTGCATCAGGAATAGGCTAAACATTTTATGTGATTTTTAGTTCTTCCTGTTATGTATAATAATGTGTAATTCCGGAGCATTCTGGATCAGAATATGCATTGTACTTTGAAAGTGTCACTAAAAACAGACACTTCACTGCTGTGGGTTAAATGTTGCTGAAGTTCAGTAAAGTCACAAATATGAAATTATTTTTTCCTGTTCTGGTTAGTTCCGTGACTGCAAATATCTAATCCAGTGAGGTAAGAATGGCACTCGTTGAAGGATGCCATCTGTGATAGTGAATTTGGAGTCATTCTGGGTGGGTTATAACTGTTAGTAGGTTAGCCTACTCATTACCATGGACATGTGGATATGTTGTAAGTATATTGAATTTCTCATTGTGTTGGTACTGAAAGTGTTAAGATTGAAATGTCACAATTCGGTGACCTTAAGAATGCTGATCTTGATACAAGTGTATATACAATGTACATGTATGATGCAAATGCCTGGTACTAGCCTTGTATGTATTAATACTGCATTCATACTAAGAATGGCACCCGTTGAAGGATGCCATCTGTGATAGTGAAGCTGGAGGCATTCTGGGTGGGTTATAACTGTTAGTAGGTTAGCCTTCTCATTACCATGAACATGTGGATATGTTTTAAGTACAGTATATTGGATTTCTCATTGTGTTGGTAAACTTGGTACTGAAAGTGTTAAGATTGAAATGTCATAATTTGGTGACCTGAAGAATTCTGATCTTAATATAAGTATATATACACATGTATGATACAAATGCGTGGTATTGGCCTTCTATGTACTGCATTCATACTGTTATGTATGGATACTGGATTCATAATGTTAGGTGAACAGTTTTCAACTACATGTATGTGAGTTTATTGATAGCATTTTGGAAAAGGCATGAATTTTCTTCTTGTGCCCCCAAAGGTGTGTGCCAGAGGCATTGTGTTTTCTGGTTGTTTGTGAGTCTATGTACATGTACAACACATTAAACATTGTCAGTCTAGGCAGTGTTTGTTTAGTGGCAATTTTTGTCAAATTACATTTTATGCAATGCATAAAAATCTTATGAATTAATGTAATAATTATTATTGCATTCCATTTCACTTTGATTCTGGTGGAAAAGATTCCTGATCTGTGCAAAGTTTAAACCATGCAAGTGCCTGTCAGTGCTTTTTCTGAGTTAATAAATGCCATTTTGAAGTGAACATGTATGTGTATCGTGCAGTCAATATATACTAAGAATGCTCTCTTGTTTAACATGTGTAAGAAATACTAACTGAACCAAATGATATACTAGTAGTTTGATATATAACCAATTTTGTGACATGGTATAAAAATGGTTGGTGAACATGCTATAATGACCAATGAATTTTGGTTACTGAAACAAATTATTGACCAAAGATGATTGGTTAACATGCTATCATAACCACTGCACTTTGGTTACTTTATTGGTGCTAAACCAGATTAATGACCAAACATAATTGGTTATATATTGACCAAGAAAAATTGGTTAGGAAATGAAACCAACCGTTGTATTGGTTGGAATAACCACCGGGAGAATGGTTAGAATTATAACCAATCTTATTGGTTGGAAAGAAAAAATAACCAAATTAATGACCAAACATAATTGGTTATATATTGACCAAGAAAAAATGGTTAAGAAATGAACACAACCAATGTATTGGTTGGAATAACCACCTGGAGAATGGTTAGAATTATAACCAATCTTATTGGTTGGAAAGAAAAAATAACCAAATTAATGACCAAACATTATTGGTTATATAATGACCAAGAAAAATTGGTTAAGAAATGAGCACAACCATTGTATTGGTTGGAATAACCACTGGGAGATTGGTTAGAATTATAACCAATATTATTGGTTGAAAAAGACGACCAAACTTGGATTGGTTATTCTAACCAATATGTCGGTCGGACACATATTCACCAATAGCTTTGGTTGGAATTGACCCATATTTTGGTCATTCTGACCAATCCTTTTTTAGAGTGATACAACTGTACACAATCTCAAGTCACTGACCCAACTCCGAAAAAGAGAGAGATGTCTCCAGCGAAGAAGGGGGGGGGGGGGGGGATATATTTTACTTTCAGGCTTTGGTGATAAAGGTGTAATCCAGAAATGAAAAGAATTTTAAGTGTATGACATAACATACTTTGTAAAATATCTCAATTCAATATTATATCGTAAAATAGGGTTCAACTTGTTGCAGGTAATTCTGAGGTCAAAATTGAAAATGTCAATCAACGAAAATGATGAATTTCAAGCCTTATATGGTCTGACGTTATGGAGTTAGCTATAGCATTTATATACAATGGGCACGTATTAAGTTGAGAGAACTGTAGGTTTGAAAAAAAATCAAAATCAAGCCTTCCGATCTTTTTAAAAACTTCATTTTATGTAAGTTGCAAATGCCAAAGATGATTCAGACCCCTGAATAAGGAATACATACTTTCTGTAGTCGAATTAAATGACAAATGTCCTGAATATAGAATGAATGAAAGAAAGTTCTCAAAGCTGGAATCATAGACAAAAAGGTTAGCATTGATAGCATTGGGCGAGTATATAATGTCTTTATTGGGGTGAAAATGTTTTGAGATTACAATCTAATAAATAATCTTACACTACAAGCTATTCCTCTTTATGAACGATTAAGGGGTAGTGTCGAGAACTGAGGCAGTAATTTAAGCTAATATATTCTTAAATTAAATCTCATGAGGAAAAATGATTCATTGAAGAAAACGAAATTGACAATCTTTCATGTTACCAGGATTTGATAAGGACCATGTTGGTGAAGAATTGCTGTGAAATAAAGAACATGAATTGGAGTCATTGTCTTTACTGAAGAAGTACCAATTTTGCATGAGTTATATTGATTGAAGGGCACATGAGATAAACAAAACGCGATATTACCACATAATTTGTGTCATCATCATGAGAGGTGCACCAGTACACTTAGAATTAAAGGGCAATCCAACCTTGATAATAAGATGATTTGTGTGAAAGCAGAAAAATAAGAAAAGCAGGATGGCGAAAGTTTGAAAGAAATCGGACAAGGACTAAGAAAGTTATGGATGTTTGAAAAATGAGATCACTACATTTATGCGAATCTCAAATTGGCAAGTTGGTGAGTCAATAGTGACATTTTTGTGGACAACTCTCCCATTTGTCGTGCACAAAAATATCATTAATTTGCGGTTTTCTTCGAGGCGCTTTTACCCTCAGGGCAGTACTCAAAATATATTGGAGATAGCATATTGTTATAGGTCCTCATGAACGAAAAAATCCTACTGAGTAATGCATTTTGGAAAAAAGTGACATTTTAGTCATTTTGTGTGTTAGAGCGAATGGGGGAGTTGTCCACAGCTACATCACAGTGACATTACCTATTCGGCCAATTTGAAATTCCCATATGCATAGTGATTACAACTTTCAAAAATCCATAACTTTCTTATTGCTTGTCCGATTTCGTTCAAACTTTCACCAATCTGCTTCTCTGATTTTTCCTCTTTCTTTGAAAGCAACTTGCTGTAAAGGTTGGATTTCCCTTTAAGGGAACATTTTCTTTTGAACATTTTTTTTTAAGGCGTTGGCCCAGCCATGCCGCCTGCCCCCTCCCAATTCCGCCGTTGACGCATGAACACAAATCAGCCAGTTCTATATACAGCAAAAAAAAAAAAAAAAAAAAAAAAAGAAAAAAAGAAAAAAAGGTTGATCTTTGATGTAGCAAACTTAGTTGATATGTTTAAAATTGTCAAGATCATGGGGATATTGATGAGGATAGGGGAAAAGGGGGCGTTTTCGGGCTTTTTTAAATGCTGAAATAAGATATTTGTAGTTCATTTCATTTATTTTCTAAGTCTTAACATGACAAAAAGAAAGACGACATGATAGAAATTAGGTGAATTTCACATGGGCAATATAATAACAATAAGGATGATGATGATGGTGATGATGATAATAGTAATGATAATGATGGTGACAATAATAAAAATAATCATAATAATAATAGTAATAGTAATAATAATAATAATGATGATAATAATAATAATAATAATAATAATAATGATCATAATAACAATAATAATAATAATGGTAATGCCAATAATAATGATAATAACACTGATAACAATAATGATAATGATAATAACGATTATAATAAAAATAAGAGTAATAATAATAACAATGATAATGGCGATGATAACATGATGTTACTAACATTATAAGGTTGAGAGCTTGACCCTTTTATGAATTCGATGTGACAAGCACTGGCTCATCAGCCTGTACTACATTGTACTTCTACTCTCACCATTCAGTAGCAGCCGTTAGGTAAATTAATTTGGTATACAGATGATGCTACACTAGCCATGCTACGATGGTAGCACTTAAATAGTTGAGTGAGCCCTTTAAAATACACAGGCAAATGGTTTGCATCTATGCATTTTACTAGAACCAAGGAACCAAGGAGGTACAAGAATGCAAGCAAGCATCGTATACCTCATTGCACACGCTTCCACATACCAGGGAAATGCTGCATGATTACGTGCTTCGTCGCCCTATCCACCCAAGGACATGGAGGTCATGACCCATGCACTTATTCCACGCAGGCTTTTTGATACAACATAATATATTCACATAATCCAGGACCATACCCTCCATTCCCTGGCTCTATCCCCCCCCCCCCCCCCCCATTCACACACTAAAGAAGGTAGAGAAAAAGAAACGAGGAAGAGAAATAAGACTTGAGAGCTAGAAGGAAAGAAATTGATCTAATTTAATGAATTTGCAAATAAACTAAATGAACCCCTTCCACATCTTCCCCTTATTAGATGATTTCTTTATTTTCATAAGCCTACATTTCCAGACTCTGGGGTAGCTTATCCTAGCAACAGTTCAATGGATATTGAACGGCAATGCTTGCACACGTGACTTTAATGATGTTTGCCCGACATAACAACAACTAATGTATGCAAAGTGGATTCCATCCATAGAGATGTGATTATGCATTCGCAAACATTGTGGGTTTTTTTTTGGGGGGGGGGGTTAATTCTTTGTATTTGATTATATTAATTTTATCATTATCGTCTTATTTTTGTTCTGGTATACTTCGTATCGTTTTAAAAATCAATACATTTCTATTATTATTAAACTAATTAGTGCTGTTTAATATATACTTAGACATGCATGCACATCTACAATCTTACAACTGTTCAGGGTGTTTTTTGTGAATTAAGATACTGTGTCGAGGGACTTCAAAACAATATTAAATCATTTCAGCGACTCGAAAGGGTACAGCGCCGCGTTGCTTGAGAAGCATAATGTATTTTGAGCCTCATAACCATGATAATGAGCCTATCATTTCTACGATACAATAGGCACATGGTAAATTGGGAATTACATAACTTGCACTACAGTGAAGCACGATGAATAATAACCCCCGGATTATTTGAATGTCTTAAATTAAAAAAATAAAATCATGGTCTGCAAGAAATTTGTGTCCTGTTTTTCTGTGTGGACGTCGCGACTATGGTGTAACCAGGGAGGTGGAAGAGGTGTAACCTGTTGCAGCTTCATTGCTGACAATTTCCCTTTCGCTTTGTTTTTTTTGTTTTTTTCTCGTAGTCTTAACTTTAGACCTTAAATTTATGTTACATAATTATACACTCACAATGAAACATTTTTCAACAATGTTTTATACCCCCAAGAAAAGAAGAAAATAAAATGAAAACGTAGGACAGTGAAATCCAAGTCCAACATTTATCTTATTCAGGATAAACACAGCCACCCTTGAGTAAAAGAAATGGAATCAGTAAACAAGTCAACTCGGCTGACGCTAAAAACTAGTAATGGCAATTTTTCCCTCTTCCACTTTCCACTTTCCACACCTGTTCTTGAAGTATGGAGTGGGAATGTGGATACTCCATGCATGCAGCTCTTTCGTGAAGAAGAAGAAAAAAAAAAAACATGGGGGGGGGGGTCAAAATTACATTAGCGTATAAATATCCATTGCATACCCTAACTTGGTGGAAACAGTGCTTACAGTCATTACTCAGACAAGGTCATTTGATTTCCCTGACCGGTACCCCCTTGGCATCCATAAAACATGCCAAAACCTACACGGGGCATGACAAACAGCTTATCACCGACTTTGGCGCGTTTTTCAACATTTGGCGCGTTTTCCTCAATACACTGTCTTGCTCTATAATTTATGTAGATAGCAATATATAGGGCTCCTATTTCATTTCATCAATATCAAATTGTGTGGAATATAAACACCAAACTGTTCACCCACTAATTTATGTTGGACGCACGTTTGGTAATGGTGGTACTTTTTCTGAGGGGTAGATGCTGAGAAGTGAGATGAACCAACGTCAACGAGCATGACAAAGCAACAATGGCAACATCAACACCAACATTCAGCCGGCCGGCTATAGCGGTTTACAACAGGTACGATTGCTTCATATTTTGCAGGCCCAGTATAATGCAGGAAATTAGTGTATGATGTGGTGGTAATTATTATGCATGTATACCCCTTATGTTGAGGAAGGGCTCAAGGAGAAACATTCCCCATATATTAGTAAGGCTGCATAATTATAATTGATCCCTATACCCAGGCCCCTGGGAGTCGGGGTGCTGGGGGTGCTGCAGCACCCCTGACTTTTTAGAGTGGGGGGGGGGGGGGGGCATAGCACATAGCACCCCTGTGTACTTTTTTGTGTACATACTGTAGTTGACTATATATATATAAGAATTATAAATTATATGTGAAAACTAAACCCCAAAAATCTGATAACCTTTTTTTTTTTTTTTTGCTTGTCAGAGAATCTTGGAGGAAAACTAGACCCCAAAAATCTGATAACCCTTTTTTTTTTTTTTTTTTTTTTTTTTTTTGCTTGTCAGATTTTTTTTTTTGAGATTTGTGTGCTCAGCACCCTGTAAAAAGATCGTTCCCAGGGGCCTGCCTATACCGCCTACTTCCTAGTTCGATCGTACCCCTCCAGCTCTTCTTCCATTCTTTCAGCTCGCATCGATTCCTTTTGTTAGCATATATATGTTCACAGTATTGTAAGTCTTATTATGGTATCATATTTGTAGACTAATATTATCATGTGACATTGCTAAAGGAGACTCTGATGAGAGAATAAGAAAGGCAAAAAACATTTAAATAGCCTTTAGTGGTATAAACTTGTTTTGAACTTTTGCTGAGTGAAGGTTGCGGTGCATGTATATATTTAATTTCAAAGATTTTGTGTTGAAACTGACTCCTATAGCATCTTCATAACAGGGTGAAGAACACCCTTTGGAAAAACTTATACACAGGGTAATATAATATTGGGGAGGGGGGAGGGGCGTAATGCCTTTTTTATAATAAGGCAGGTTACACAATAGAAAGCCAATTAATATAATTATGAGATCTTAACATTTTTCTTTCAAATTCTGATCTCTTTAAAAACGGAATTTGTAAACTTCATCCTACTGGGATGCAAAATTATGAGATAATGAAACGAAAATTCATGCGAGGGACAATAACAATACCCCATTTCTCTGTTGGAATATAATACATAGAGTTTTTAAAGGTAATAATAAATATTTGATGTTAATAAAAGCAAGTCATTTTCAGACGTGAAGAGGTTTGTTTCAGGACTGTGCGTGGTATTCTATTCCACACCCTTCACATTGTATTGACAGGTAATTGTTCGTGGTTCCTGAAATGGAATGGGGGCTATTATGAGGCAAGGAGAAGAAAGGAAAAAAGAACGAAAAATATATTATTTTTACAGATAGGGAAATTCAAAGAAGAGCCATACTTCGAGAATGATAATATTGGAAAAATGAGTACAAGAATGAGAAAAAGGGTAATCTGAATAAGAAATGTAAGATTAGATACAAAGCTAAATAAATGACAAAAGTTGACGATAAAAAATAGAAGGTTAAGAAAACTTATTCTAAAAGAAGTCAGATGTATTGATGTATATTTCATACATCGAAGATAATGGAAGCGTGGCTTAAATCAAAGTTCCCCAAAGCTGTCCTCCATTATTCTCTACCATTATTCTCTCATTTCTTTTCGTATGGTGTTTATGTCCACCAGAGTTGCCCAAAGCTATTGTATATGGTATTTCCTTAATTCCTTACAATTTGGTATATATATGTATAAAACATCACATTTATTAGATCTTCCAGCCTGTCTTCCTAAGCAGGTCTAACGGCTTGTCTTGCATTGTGGGTTACTAAAAACCACCAACATTGGCGGCGATAAAAAATTATACGGAATCCCTTTCAATCATTACTGAAAAATCATCATTATACCAACAATAGTGTTAAATTTTTACGCGTATAAACACACCTCCATATAATAGGGGGGGGGGGGGATCTGGACGGGAGGGGGAGGATAGTCAGAAGGAGACATACGCATCGCTATATCCGAAGGCTCACTCCCCAGTCATGTTAACATGACATCTTCGCTCTTCTCGATACCTCTTTGTAAATTATATATTTCATTTTCCGTGGTCGTTAGGAAATTTTGTGTTACTAGTTTTCTAATGCACTTACGACCTCCTTTATTCACAAGCGTAATTCAAAATCTGAGCTTGATGGTAATTGCCATGCACCCATTTCTCTCTTCTATTATTAGAACAGGCAGCTAAAATCGTCATTATTGCTACTTTCAATTTCTTCGAACAACAGGGAGTTGATTTTCCATTTTGAATTGTAAAAAATTGCATTTTGTATTAAGCACTTCAGAGCCTAATAACGTGCTCTAACCTTAAGTTATTTAATATTTATACGTATTTTTCACATTTTCCACAAAATTTTCCCGGGGATAAGTCACCATGCAAGTCCATCCCCGAATTACACTCCTGCCTGAAGTAATATTTCACATAATAATTTCACATGTCTTTACTCAGGTTCAAAACAAATGTCATGATAACGTTTGAGACTATTTGACCATAATAAATTGTTGTGAAGGCGTCTGGTTTGGGCAAAGGTGGAAAGTTTCCCTCCGATAAGAAAATTGTGCAGTCAAGTTAAATAATATAATGTTCATGATTTAGTACTCGCCGTATAGGAAACATGACTCAAATTTTCACAAAACTGTTTGGTAAGCACCATATTCTATTTTGTTCTTTGTAATACTGGTTTTAAGACATTTTCAACCCAAATTCCAAGGTCAAACGTCAAAATCACATTTTAGAAGTAACTGCCAAGTTGTAGACGACCAAGCAGCGTACTTCATCTATTATGTCTATATCTCCAATATAAGGATCTAAAAAACTTATCGTCCTAAAAGAATTCGTCGTGCAAATACTATCTCCTTACCGCCATAAGGGTCTTGAAACTATAGTCTCCTCAACAATGTCTCATTAACGGGTGCAATGTAGATCAAGTGGCGTATAAGAATAGATCGATGGACGGGAGGGGGGGGGGGGGGTGGGCGGCGGCATCTACCCTGACAGGGTGGGGGCGTAATGACTTTGTATCTGTGCAGACCCATGTTTTGCAGACTTGACTTTGTTTTTAGGCTAGGCCTTTATCCGGGGGGGGGGGGGGGGCGGTGGTATAGAGGGTACTTTGGATTTAATAAGCCCTATGTTGTGCATAGGCTATTGAGAATGACCCTTTTTGTTTCATAATGAGTTTATAAAAATGAGTCATCTTCCCTCAACCATCCATGTGCTTTTGTAAAGAATCTGATAAAACAATACCACACGATTTGACTTTTTCTAGCCAGATATGAAATATACAAATGGATTGCCGTAGCCACGAGTGGGCTTGCCGTTTGAGTAGTAGATTCCCCTAATGTTGTTTTCTATGTTTGTCTGATTTTTCTGCTTCTGTTGAAAGCAAGTTATTTAATGGTTGGACTTCCCCTTTAATATTTGTCTAATAGCGTAATGCGTAATGTAACTGGTAGTGGTAGTACGGAATTTCTCAATGAATGGAATGGGGCCGTGGTACAGACTCCCATGCGATAGGGTCGGAAATTGTTTGTTGAGCTGTGCAGGAATCTCATTTCAATTTGGCTCCAAATTCCCTCGAAATTGTGTTTTTAAAATTGCTTCCATATCAAATATTGTTGATTATTGAGAATGGATAACTTAAAACATGTGCCAATTTTGGTGTTTTTAGACAAAAGTGAACAATTCTTCAGCTATATGCCGCCCTACTAGTAAAAATCTAGGGGTCCTACAGCACCTTGAGCATCCCCAGCTCCCAGGACCATGGATGAGCCGATTTCCTCTTTTTTATGCAGATTATACAATAGGGAGCAAAGTTTTTTTTTCTCATATTTTTTTCAAATTGTTAACGCTCATTCAACGCAAAACCTATATCCAAATGGGCCACTCATCATATGAGAGAAAGCAGTAAGACAAGAGACCGAGCTTTAGAAAATGTTCGCATTTTAAATATTTAAAGACTGTGTTTCTAATGCAATTAACACTGCAGGTGATAGGTGCACATAATCCTCAAAGTTCTTGAATTTCTTCCTTTGTCTTCCATTTCCCCGTTTTTGCTTCTCTCTTTTTCGCGGTTTGTTGCGCCCCCTTCAAATGCAACCCGGGGGCACGTGTTCGCTGCCCCCCCCCCCCACCCCCGGGGAGACGCCTCTGATTTTTCTTTCTCATTCTCTTATAGATTTCTTTTCTCTCTTTCCCTTCTGTTAGGCTCCTGATGGGGAGGGGGCTTCGTCGTTTCGGCCCCTCGTTCCAACTTTTTATGAACCTTATTCATTTTCGGAATTATGAACTCTTTTCATTCTCGGAAATATGAATCCTTTTTCATTTTCGGAATCATAAACCATTATTAATTTTCGGAAATAGGAACCATATTCCATTCACGGATTTATGAAACTTGGGATAAACGAACCTTTCGGAATAATGAAACTCTCTGAATTATGAACCTTCAGAAAAGCGACATTTAACCAAAAATATATGGGATATAAAACTTCTAGAAAGATGGCATAAAGGGAGGAAAAAGTGAAAAGATACAAAGGGATTAAGGTTACCCAAAAAGGAGGAACAAGGGATAAGAGGTAAAAAGAATCAGAGGAACACAAAAAAAAAACCTAGAACGACATCAATTCAAATATTGACATGTAGACCGAGAGGAGGGGGTCAACCCAGCTAAAAAAAAGGGGGGTAACTGTTTTAACTGTACATAACAACGATCTATGGACAAAACTATGCAAGGAAATAATTGTCTGCCATGCACAAAGTTGTGGGGCGGCCAGGATGGCCCTCCATACACTCAGCTTTTATTCACAAACTCATGACTGCTCTTGCTTTGGACATGGACCTAGGTCCATGCTTTGGATTAAAGACAATGAACGGCTGCCAGGGCCTGCAAAATGAGAGAAATTCATCCTGGCCGCCCCACCACATTGTGCGCGGCAGACGATTACTATAGCTTCAAGCGCGTAATAAGAACCCCTTTCCTTTCCAAAACGATCCTAAACCAACTGATACTTGGCTTTTGGTTTTAATATCATATTATCAGTCTTGTCTATGCGACTAGAGTATTATCGGATAAATATAATACTGTCCGATCAACATGTTGGTTGATAATGATACAGTACAGTCTGATTTTGAATTGGGAGTACAGTCATTAATGTCTAGTTAAATTCTGGTAAATATGAACAATTATATTGTGAGCTTGTTATGATGATTTTCTAATTTTTAACAAGAACAATGTGCAAGGCTTTCGTAGTAGGAATGTCACTATATAATGATTTATCTGAAGATGAACAGAACCCAACATTACTTTCTTATGAGTTATGAGACTGTCCAGTGGTTGAAATAAGAATAGTTATTATGAATTGGGAAACGCACACACATTTAGGATAATAAGGCAGGGTTATGTTGTAAAGATGTCGCGCTGCCGCACGCTAGGATGGTCAGCAAATTGTCATGACCCGATAGACGAATGACGATTCCAATGTTATCATTCAAGTAGAAAATTTTGCTAGGGAAGTATTTGTTTTTTGTATTTGATTGGTGTAGGGTAGGCTCAATTAGAAATAAGCCTTCGTAAAATTACGGTTTTCAATGGGTTGTATTCTTTAGTTTTATTTCTCTTGAACGCCTTTCATCTCGATTGTTCACATTATTTTCTTGATGGATTTCCTATTCCAATGTATGGATCATTATTAACAGTTATTGTTATCATTATAAATTTTCTCGTTGTTATTATTATTATTATTATTATCATTATCGTTATCATTATCACTATTAGTATCATTATTATTATTATTATTATTATTAGTAGTAGTAGTAGTAGTAGTAGTAGTAGTAGTAGTAGTAGTAGTAGTAGTATTTGCTTTGTCCACAACCTAATGATCAGTAAAATAGAAACCGGACTTTATAAAAAAAAAAGTCTAGGGTCGCATATTATTATTATTCTTATTGATATTATTATTATCAATACTATTACTACTACTACTACTACTACTAATGGTATTAATCATTGATGGATTTTTGTTAAGAATATTTTCATTATTACTACTATTATCATTATCGTTGTAATGTTGTTTTTTTTAGTTATAAATGATGTAATTAACAAACTTTGTTATTATCGTTACTACTACCATTATTACCATTATTGTTATTATTATCAGTCTTATTATTAATATTGTTCTTTTTGTTATTATCATTAGTGTTATTATTATTAGTGTTACTATTAATAGTGTTATCTTTTATTATTAATTTAGCTTTTTCATTTTATTCTCAGGGTTGTTCAGTTTTTATATTTACGAACTTGTCGTAAAGTTTCTTCGCGAACTGTTTCATGTCTCTTAAAGGGAAATCCAACCTTAATAGCAAGTTGCTTTGAAAGAAAGAGGACAAATCAGAGAAGCAGATTGGTGAAAGTTTGAACGAAATCGGACAAGCAATAAGAAAGTTATGAATTTTTAAAAGTTGTAATCTCTATGCATATGGGAATCTCAAATTGGCCAAATAGGTAATGTCACTGTGATGTAGCTGTGGACAACTCCCTCATTCGCTCTAACACACAAAATGACTAAAATGTCACTTTATTTCAAAATGCATTACTCAGTAGGATCTTTTCGTTCATGAGGACCTATAACAATATGCTATCTCCAATATATTTTGAGTACTGCCCCGAGGGTAAAAGCGCCTCGAAGAAAACAGCAAATTAATGATATTTTTGTGTACGACAAATGGGAGAGTTGTCCACAAAATTGTCACAATTGACTCACCAAATTGCCAATTTGAGATTCGCATAGATGTAGTGATCTCATTTTTCAAACGTCCATAACTTTCTTAGTCCTTGTCCGATTTCTTTCAAACTTTCGCCATCCTGTTTTTCTTATTTTTCTGCTTTCACACAAATCATCTTATTACCAAGGTTGGATTGCCCTTTAAGCTCATATCACTAAAATAATATGCTTATGTACTTTAGTTACTCCCCTATTGATTCCTTGCTTTTCTCCAAAAGCATTCGACTTTTTTGCTAAGAACGCACACGTAGGCCTAGTAGATAATTATAAGTAAAGTGTAAAAAACAAAAGCATTTTAGAACAA
Source organism: Heliocidaris tuberculata (assembly GCA_025618425.1). Taxonomy (NCBI): domain Eukaryota; kingdom Metazoa; phylum Echinodermata; class Echinoidea; order Camarodonta; family Echinometridae; genus Heliocidaris; species Heliocidaris tuberculata. Next base: position 22,840,189 of record CM046836.1, read on the forward strand.
AGTCATCGCCTTGTTATAAACAATATTTTATTACACGTGCCCTTTTGTGCAGGTGCTATTAATTTAATTCCGTAGGATTCTTTTGAAGGAGAACTCCACTCTAGAATTTTGAGACTGAGTAAAATCCGATGAGAAATAAGAAAGTTTTGACGTTGTAATCAAGAAGACACCAATTGGCAACTCTGTTACGTCTTGCGAGGATTTGAGAAAATAACATACATGTAGTTTGCTAGTTTACGTGTATCTTCATATGTACTCACGCAAAGCACGTCACCCCTTTTTACATACTCCATGAGACTGCATATGATTTATGTCAGCAGTCGGTTTATTCAGGGCCAAAAAGCCCGTTGGGGGCCATAAGTATTATGTGTGGCAGTATATTTACCAAAAGAGCTGTCCCTCTCTAACACTCTCTCACCTACGAAAAGTGGATCAATCCATTAGGCCTTGCACGCAAAATTGCTAGTAGGCCAGAAGGCGTGCAATCAAACAATAAAAATCAAGTAATGGAATGTTAATCGATTGACTGCAACCCAGGGTACGGGCGGGTTGATATATATAAACGACCGATCAGCTTATAAAACTCAGGCGATTCCTGTCTGAGCTAAAGGTTTGCAATTATGATTACAGCATAAGCTGGAACAGTGATTTTTTTTTTCAATCCTGGGCAAAGTTAATCGATGCCTTTAATAACTAATAACTCATAACTAATTTTAATAACTCATTTTTTTAGTTGGCTGAATATGATTATCTTATTAGTATATGCATTATCAATGTTTACTTTCAAGTAATGACATCAAACATTGCAATACATTGCAAATTCCTCATTATTTCAAATATTTTCCAGTAGGCGCCCCATTTAAGTCTCTCTTATGTATATATTGCCTGAGATTTAATTTAACACCTTTTTCGCTTTTTGATATACAAGCGTAGAGATCGCATTATCAATTTTCTGAAGTAGGAAAATCATTGTAATACGAGAAATGTGTTATTTTCCATTGAATTTTGGTAGCCAATCAGAAATCGGTATTTTAATGACGTCATAGGTATTTGAAAATATTTTCATTGGATTCTACGGGTCTGAAAACCCATAGACCCATCATTTAAATTCAAATTTTAGGTAAAACTCAGTGAATATGAATTTTGGCGCACTTTGGAGCCATTCTGGCCCACTGTGCGACACTTGGAGAAAAAGGAAAGTAATTCCCCCCCCCCCCAACAAAACTCTTTTCCTCCATAATTCTCTGACAAGCAAAAAAAAAAAAAAAAAAAAAAAAAAAAAAAATGATTAAAGTTTTTTTTTTTCAGTTTGCCAAGGAGGGAGGAGGGAGTACAATTTTTTTTTGCGAAAAAGTTGTCAGGGGGGCAGTCTGCCCCCTGCCCCCCCCCCCTCAGCTACGCTAGTGACTGCAGGATAGAAGGAAAGAACACAAAACGTCTCATACAGCGGTTGCAGTGCACGACAGTCTCTTTTATATTGTTTAAATGTGTAGTAAAACCGAATGCAAAAACGCGCCTAAAAATATTGTTTGTTGAAGAAAAATATTGTCACAAATTTAGGAACTTTGTCGATATCTCCATTTCCTTATAATTTTGATTTTCGTGAAAACACCAGGGGCTGTATTTCATACATATATCGAATACCTTAGAAAAATATCGTCACTAATCATGCTAATGACGTCTTGATGGTCTTGTTTCAATAGACCTGTTCACAAAGTTATTCAAATTTATCGATGTTTCATTTCTGGGGACCTATAGTAACGAGGTATTCCACTAACCTGTTATTAATGAATGAACTGAAATACTTGGAATCCAGTTTGCATACATTACTTGTTGCTATGTGTGACAAGCCTCTGACAAGCTTTCATGTTAAGAACAACCTTTGTTTTAAAAGTATGCATACAATTTGAATATATTTGTTAACAGGTCTATTTCTTGCTCATTTATAACCCCCCCCCCCCCCAGTCAGCATTCAAAACACAACATTCGTGTGAAACGGCCCTAGCGAAAATGATATCTTCAACAACCATTGCGCATTTGAAACCAATATCGATGAAAAAATCCGAGTGAAAAAAACATTTTGAATATTCACAGAAGGACGCATGCCATTAAACCGAACATTTGAAGGTTCCGAAATGGCGGCCTCTTGTAACAATGCATGGCGTAAAATTTGTTTGTTAGTTTGGAAAAAAAAACATCATAGTAGAAGTGTCCCCTGAAAAGGATTGCTCTTCAAATATCCTCATATTCGAAATATGACAATAAACAGCTGAAGTGTTTGGGCCGAACATTTATGTCACTTTTGTGAGCAATCCCATATACCCATTTCTGTGTATGTGCGGTGCATGGGCTTTTTAGCAAGATTATCATTTTGATGATTCCAAAACCTCACAGTATACACCAATAGAAACGATCAACCTTTCCCCATTGCTTAGAGACATTTTTTTTCCCCTTCAAAATGCAATTGCATGACCAGAACTATGTTAACATCAGTTAATGTTTTCGTCATCATTTTTTTTCCTTCTTCCTTTTAGCGCTTCCAGAGGGTTCCTTTATTAACAAATATCATACATAAAAATATACAAGAAAAGGTGTATATATATATATATATATATATATATATATATATATATATATATATATATATATGTACACACACACACACACGCAGAATTTCAAAATGATATTCTTGGCCATTCTAAATACAATACGATCATACATTTGCAAAAATCAATTATATGTAGAGCAATTTGTTTTCAAAGTGTTACAGATTTACTTGGTTTAAAAGAATATCTATATATGTATATATATCTATATAAGCTATACATTTAATACGAGCGAGCGTAGCGAGCGAGTATTTGGGTATACTGGCTCTAAGTCACTTTGGATTAGGGGCACATGTTATGGGAAAGGGAAACGTGGTACTTATCATGTGGAAAAGGACACTTCAATTATTAGAAAAATAAACGAATGTGTAGAAAAGGTAGAAAAGGCAGTTCATCACAGGTGAAAAGGGGCACTTATAACACCTGAAAAGGGACATTTATAAGAACGGGAAAAATGTTCTTATACAAAGTAGAAAAATTCAGTCAGTTTCTAGATATTGCAAAGAAAAAAATGACTTGTTACATTAAAAGGAATAAAAGGGATTAAAAGGGGGAAAATGCTCTCGTTGAAATAGGAGCATTTATCAACGGTAAGGTGAGGGATGAGGTGTAATTTTTAAAATGGGCACTTAAAAGAATATGGAACTGGGACTTACTCGAAAGAAAAATGGGGGTACTTATCTGAAGTTAAAGGGAAAAGAAGGGGCACTGTGCCCATATGCAACGCCCGGAGCGGTGCTTCTGACCGGGCCTACATCGTTCATGTTATGATTGTCATTTCATAATTCTTCTATGTATAGTTTGACACAGGTCATCATCATCCTCGATAAATATTAAGGGTGATGTATTCCCTCTTTCTCCACCACATTCGATTCCTGTGACTATATTTTCATTTCAGTTTTGCAGAATTGCATTATAAAGGAAAGTTACCGACTGAACCATCTAAATCCAGAATAATTATATAAAGTTTTAATCTAAATAATTTTTCTGCATTGTGGCTTCGAAAAAAAAAAATCACCTCTAAATATATTTCGGGATGGTAACACGTGCAGACCAACACCCCCTCCCCCACTTCATTAAACAAAAAAAATTATACCTCCATATCACTCCCAGATCAACACCCAAATCAGAAGCCACGACAGCATTGTAGATAAATATTGATAAATTCATATAAATCTACAATATTGTACACAGATATAAAACATTTATATTGAAATAAAGAATATATAATGATAATATTAATAGGCATAATATATCAAATTATATTTATTTATCTACAACATAATATAGAAATGTATATTTTCCACCACATTTTTTTTTGTTTTATTGGGGAGAATATATATATATATATATATATATATAATTGTGAGAAATGAAAATGAGAGAATAATGGTTGCGTAGCTTATATCAAAGTTCCCGAGAGCTGTCCTCCCTTTTTTTAATTTTTGCAAAGGTTGAAAAATGTCTCCGCCGGGAATCGAGCATTCGCTTGGATCCAGCTGAGGCATGCGGCTTGTCTTTGTTCAAAACTCACCTGCCCCCGACAAAGGAATTAATTAATAAGGTTGAAGATTTGTCAATCTGTCGGTCAATTGAATCTGGTTTCGCCTAAATCACTGGCCCGTCTCCGTCCCGTGGTCTAGTAGTTAAGGCATTGGCGTTCTAAGCCAACGACCCGGGTTCGATTCCCGGCGGAGACATTTTTCAACCTTTGCAAAAATTCAAAAAAGGGAGGACAGCTCTCGGGAACTTTGATTTAAGCTACGCAACCATTATTCTCTCATTTTCATTTCTCACAATTATAATCATTTCCACGAGAGTTGCCAAAGCTGTTGTATATGTTATTTCTTTACAATTATATGTATATATATATATATATATATATATATATATATATATATATATATAAGAAAACACTATCAGAAACATTTAGTACACTGTAACAAATTTTTCATAAATTTCTTTTCTTTCAGATTTGTTTTACATTTATACTTTTCCATATCATAATAACATTTTATCGCTGAAATAATGTGTTCAAAAACTGGCAAACAGTTTTTGCATTTGGCTGCAAAAGTTTCTTTCCTTACTACAATCATAATACAGTTGACGGCACTATTATTACGTCCATTAAACCCAAATTATTTATTTTGATTTGTAAGCTTAATGTGTACAGTATTACGGGACAGACAAAGTTTTGACTATATTTCGTTTGAATAAATACACGAACAAAATATATGCATAATTGTTTCTTCACTGTTATTACAAAATGTACATAGGTTATCTGTTACTTATTTAAATCTTAACAAAGCATCTTTCATGTGAAGAATTCTATTCAGCATCTTGATTTGAAAACTCCTCATGTTTATATCACCAGTTAATTGTAGGGAATTTGGTAAGAAGACGCAATATGATATTGTCTAGGTCAAACCCCTGTTTGACCTGAATTCTATTCAGCATCTTGATTTGAAACCTTCTCATGTTTATATCAACAGTTGATTGTAGGGAATTTGGTAAGAAGAACGCCATATGATATTGTCTAGGTCAAACTCCTGTTTCCATTTTGTAAGACTTTTACATTCCTTTATCTTATGTTTCAAGAAGAATGATAAATATGTGAACAACCTTTTTTCACTTTCAGTATTAAAAACAATGCATCAGGGATAATACATGTAGGTTCCATGATCTTTGGTTTTCGTCATCATATTTCCTAATTAGATATTAGTGTTTTCAGGTATCATTCATTTTATAGGTATGATTGATCAACATCAAAACCTCTGTACAAAAAGTCTTAATTTTGTTTAAATTAACAACTTGCGGACATATCAATTATTCAAAACTTCTATCAAAGAAGAAAAATATCTAAAAATTCTTACTGATAGAAACATAAGACAAAACATATGCAGACTTCGCATAAGTTCAGATAACCTACCAACTGAAAAAGGAAGATATTATCGCCCTCATAAAATTTTTCAGTTTTCTTTTGTAGAAGTAGTATTCTATATGAAGATAAGAATTATGTGTATTCCCCCCAAACAATAATGCCATGATTTTTAGTAGTGCAAATTTAATGTCGAGTAAAGCATTAGCAGGGAGGAAGTTGGCAGAAAAAACGTAACCTTATTCATAATCCCTATCAGTGGCGGATTGGGGGGGGGGCAATCCCGGCCCGTGTAACCCCCCCCCCCTTTTTTTAGAACGAAAAACCTTTTTTGTTGTTGTTTTTTTGTTGCTTGTCAGAGAATTATGGAGGGAAACTAGACCACATAACCCCCCCCCCCCCCCCCCCCCCACTGAGCGACTTTTGGAAGGCTGGCGAGACAAAAAAAAATACGGATCTCCCTCCAAGCAGTTTCCCAAAGTTGACAATCGTGCATTTGTGTGTCCCCCCTTATACAAAATCCTGGATCCGCCCCTGATCCCTATATTGCGAAATTGTTCGGCATATACTATCAGCATGTACTTTCCATCCGTCATATCACTTTACGGTGGTTTCTGGTTAAGCTTGTATCCATAAAATTGAGATTACACTTTTATGTGTATACTTATGTGCTTTACTGCTATCATTAGGGAGTACTTTATCACTTTTTGAATCTCGACATGACTTTTCATGTTTATACGTGGTCTTTAAAAATAACGAAACTTACCTTCTCATGTGCAAGAAATTGCATACCCATGATACCCTTTGTTATTTGTCAAGCAAAGTTTAGAAGATTGCCAGACTCACAATGACTCTGTTTGTTTTGAGGTTACTGTATGTAGGGTGACATTGTGCCCCTCGCCAACAAAGAATCAAAATGGTTACTGAAGTTACCAGAGTTCATTAAGGCAACGGCTGGGACAAACGCGGCGCCGAAACGGGCGATTACAGTCATTACTGGTCATTTCGAACCATCGTGTGATCACGTTCATGCCACGACGCGCGTCGTGACATTACACGACCTTTCGTGAATACTATAAGCCCTAAATTCACGAAGGGTAGGGTGTAACGTTTGTGAAATACCCCTTTTATTGACGAAGTGTAGTGTTCGAGACGTGAGTATACGTAGATTTGCAATACTTGTTTATAAAGCGTCGGGTAAACTGGACCCGACAATTTTCCAATAAAGAGAGAGAGAGAGAGAGAGAGAGAGAGGGGGGGGGGGTATTTCAAAAATGTTACACCCTACCCTTCGTAAATTTAGGGCTTAGTATTCAACAAAAGTCGTGTAAGGCAACGTTGATTCAGGTTCTGCACCCCTCCTCCTCCCCCTCCCCCCTGCCGAAATTTTGGCTTTGCCAAGGACATAGCGAAACAATGTGTAATAATATCAGTTGTGCATCTACAGGATAAGGGGCGCACTTGCCCCGGGCGACAAGGTATTTAAAAAAAAAAGAGGAGAAAATTAAGAAAATTGCGATCATTCTGAATTGTATGCCCCAATCCGCAGGGTAAAGGCATTAAAAATACTTATTTGGAGGGTTTGAAATGCACAAAATTTTCGGAAGCTGGGTCGCTTTGCTCCAGGATCTCGTAATTTCGCTCCCCAGTATAAGATATAGATTATAGGATATAGCGTTTTTGACGGATTCAAGATTAATAAATAATTATCGTTGCTTTTCACGTTATCATGTAATTTTCATCATCCACTTCTTAGATATTGGGGGAAGTAAGTGTATAAATCGCTTTTCCAAAGCTTCAAAATTTCAAAGAAATGTCAACTTTCGATTGCCTTCCAAATTTCTCGACTATTTGCTTTCCCTTAATGTTACGTCCCATTTGAGATAAGAAGAAAGGGAATAGAAAACCATTTATCAATGTTCAAAATTCGGATATCCACCGGCCTCGATCGCAGTGCTCAATTGCAATTTTTTCTGGGTAAATTGCATAAGAAATTGAGTTTTTGAGGTTAAAAAAAAAAACAAAAACAAAATTTACAGCTCAGTCGCTTTGTTCCCTCGCATGTACAATGACATGGATATGTTGGGGGGGGGGGGGGGGTTGGGACGCAACTTCATTGTTTGCCCCGGGCGCCATAATTCCTAGCAACTGAATAACAAAAATTATGCTCACAGCACCCCCACTCAAAAAATATCGTTCCCAGGGGCCTGCTGACATCATAATTAACCTGACATCATAAGCTAGAGTTGGTCTAGCGGTAATGTCCGCGGTCAGCTCTCTGTCTTCGCCTATACCAACTAACTCTGATCGGACCCAGGTTCGACACTGAGCCACGTCTTTCGGATGGTGACGTTAGGTCGGTACTCGACATAAATAATCATAATCTGATTGATACACGTCTGTAAAAAAACAAATTACAAACACACACATACACACAAATTGTAGGGGAGGATATGCTTTATGATTAAAAAAACAACAACAACAAAACCTGTTGTTAAACGTTAGGCAGTAAGAATCTATGCTTAAGGTTTAAAGTATTTCAGCTTTTAAAGATATTTTTTCTAAAGAGAATACTACGTTGATTAATAGAAGGAACTGTAACTTTTAAAATTCCATGATGTATGTCTCACAACATCTTTTTTTATTTTTTGATTTGTTTTTTTTTCTTCTGCATTCATATAAGTACAACATTTTTCGGTAACATATATCAAATAAAATACAAAAGTACTTTTTGACAATGAATCATAAATAGCAAGTATATGTAATGATCATTTTTCAAAAACAAACACGAAAAGATAAATTGTCAAATTATTGTAATTCATCAAATATAAAGTCATTTGCGTAAGAAGGACTACCATTATAAGCAATTTGCTTGAGAATATGGCAGCCCCAGACAAATATTATGAAATAGCTAAAACATGTTTAAATAAGCAGAATGGATAAATAATTGAAATCCTAAATTAAAAGCATTTTGATGATGATGTTGATGAAATGATGATGATGATGATGATGATGATAACGGTGATGATGATGATGATGATGAATAGTTGACACAGAAATTTTACCTTGTATATTCAGATAGTAACATCGTTTTAACTTTGGCTTTAAATGAGTAAAGGGAACAACAGGATTTAATGAATTCTGGGAGAGAATTCCATAGGTCTGGACCATGGTGTCTTATTGATCTATGGGCAATCAGTAACTTTGGGTTGGCTAGATGAAAATTGGAGGAATTGCGAGTAGGGTATGAGTGAATAGTGTTATTTGAATTATAAAAGTTTTGAAATGAAAGAGGGAGCAAGTCATTTAGATACTTAAATAAGAACAGTAAATTTTGTAGTGAATTGATGTCGAATACTGTTAGAGTTTTCAGTTGGTAAAATATTGGTCTGATGTGAGATAAATATGGTGAACCGGTACATATGCGAAGGGCTTTCATTTGCAATAAGTAAATAGAGTTGATTTTTGAATTTTTTGTGCTTGAAATACATGACAAATTTGACAATATGCAGTTGAAAATGGAAGCAAAATGATTATCGTTTTGTGTGTGTGTGTGCGTGTGTGTGTGTGCGTGTGTGCACGATTTGTGTACTATATTTGTTTGCTACGACCATTTGTCCGATGTACGTAGGCAAAATCGGACCATAAGTATCTCCATCTTCCATGTTCTTTTTCGCATATGATATTTGACTCCGAGTTTGTTCCTCTTCGATATTTACAGTATTGGGTTTTTTTTTTGTTGTTTTTTAAAAACTTTTGATCGATTTTGCAGATTTTTCTTACCTCTATCTCCACTCTAAACGATGCCATATGCCATGTTGTCATTCACCTTATGGGATACATTTCTTCCTTCACTATGACAAAAAACAAACAAACATAATCTGTGTTGTTCATTTGTAAGCCACTCATAAGAATCTTTCAGATCACTTCATATAGTCTTTTGACAGCTACAGCTAACAATTCCACTTAGTTTCTCTGGCATTTCTTAGCGACACTTAAAGGAAACCAAAACCCAAGGAGAGAATCAATGTTATTGGAAAGTGAAACAGTTTACAAAAAGTTTCATTAAAATTGGTTAAAAAATTAGAGAGTTGTGGAAGTTTGAAAAGTCTCGTTTTACTTTCTATGGGGATCCTCAAATTGGCAAAATTGCTTCAAAATGGCTGATTTTGTGGACAACTCTCCATTTGTTTTGTACACAGATTTTCAGATTTTCCCCATTATCTTTCAAGGTGCAGTTAATCTCCTTCTGAGCTCAACATATATAATGGGGAAATGTATTTTACACCACATATGTCGAGTTCAGGAGGAGACAAGGAGCACCCTGAGAGATAATGGGGAAAATCTGAAAATCTGTGTACAAAACAAATGGAAAGTTGTCCACAAAATCAGCCATTTTGAAGCAATTTTGCCAATTTGAGGATCCCCATAGAAAGTAAAACGAGACTTTTCAAACTTCCATAACTCTCTCATTTTTTAACCAATTTTAATGAAACTTTTTGTAAACTGCTTCTCTGAATTTTCACTTTCCAATAACATTGATTCTCTCCTTGGGTTTTAGTTTCCTTTAAGAAATGTATTAAAGAAATCAACTATAGAACCAGTGGCGTATCTAGGTATTCTGGCACCCGGGGCAAACTATCAAATCTGGGCCCCCCCCCCCCCCCCCACCATGCCCAAACTCAGATTAATGAGCGTTTTTAATTTAGAAATGATGATGAAAATGAATTTTGATGCACATAATCCGGGGTTGTTAGCCAAAATTTGATGAGTTATTTATAAGCGAGGCAATTGAAAGGCAAATTTATGATTTATTTCGAATGTTCTATACTTTCAAAGTGCTTTTTATGCACTTATATCCCATCTGGGTGCACAAAATTTAACAAGCTCCTGCCTTATGCGAGAGGGGGGGGGGGGGGGAGAAACTAGAGTCAATTAATGGTTAACTCTTTAAAAACGCCATTTTGGGCGCGAAATAGCTAGATCTTGAACATAATTATGTGAAGGAGCAAAGCGACCGAGATTTAGAAATTTTTTTCAAAATTTCGCATTTCAAACCAGATGAAATACCATTTCTTCGCATTTTGTCCTTGACTGGGGCGAAAATAACCCTCAAAGACCATAAAATATTCCCCCTTTTCTTTCTCTCTTTTGCGTTTTTTGCGCCCCCTTCAAGTGCCGCCCGGGGAATGTGCCCCCTCTGCTCCCCCCCCCCGTAGATACGCCACTGTATAGAACATAGCCGTTTGCCCTTGGTGCAGCAGTAATCCGATGATTTGAAATCATGTTAAGAGTATTTTACATAATGAAATGAATGCTTCATAAAAAAATGTTTTTTTCAGTAAAGTCCGGGTCAAATTTGAAAAAGAAGCATTCAAACTAATTTTTGAATATTCGTATCGGAGAGGTTTTGTTCAGTTTGTGTGTAATATTATATGACTAACAATAATTATATTCATTTCCAACGTGGCAAAATATGTCTTCACTCTGCACATTTAAATCAACTTATCGTCTACTTTTCAATGTAGCCTACTGTTTAATGCCGTGAATTGGAAGCGTCATTTATATTCAGGCATATCATTGCATGCGTGGCTTGGTGCGAATTCTTACTTATTAACAATCATGTTTAATAAGATAAATTCTCACATTTTTACATCTGAATAATTCTTTTATTTATTTTTGAGTGTATGATTGTGTGTGTGTGTGTGTGGGGGGGGGTGTGATGTGTGGGGGTGTGTGTGTGTTATGTGTGTTTGCGCGCACTTGTTTGGATGTTTTAATCTATGGTTTTAATGAATGCTTCAACTCGATCGTGCACAAACCGTGCACGTTGAATGATATTTCCAGCATGCATTGCCTCTATAGCCCTTTTTAATTCGATTGCGTCAGTACCTGCGCTAATCTAGCCCGTGAAGGCAATTAACCTCAACGCCAGTTATTAAAATCATTGTTTGTACTGTTCAATTTTTTACAATCACTTTTTAAAGCGATATCACTCATGAGGTTCAAAAGACCGTACAAATCACTGACACCGTCCTAACGTCAGCAAATACGCCTCGGCGTGTGAGCCAGGCTTTAAGTCCGTTTCACACGAGTCGACATTTCGATTGCGTCAGTACCTACGCTAATCGAGCCTGTGAAGGAAATTAACCCATATAGTCGACTTGATTCGACATTTTATGAATCTTGAAAAGTTCTTTCCGTTGAAGTTTTTTTTTGTGTGATTTGTGATCTTAATATGTCGTCCCAACACTTTCAGCTTTGTTGCCCAAGGGACAACCTTGAGCAATTTGCATAATTTGCATGAATCCAAAAGTGATCGCTGGAAGACATATTTAGCAGCACAAGACAATTTACAGAAACTGTTTAAACGGATTGCTAACTGCATATAATTATAATGCATGCTGATATTGAACGCTAACAGTGTTGTTCATCTTGTGTAATGATCATGATGATCTTGTTATACGACCGGAGGTTACACTGTGGGTAAACTGCATGTATTTTACCTCTATAATTAGGGGGTTTTACGAGGCCTTGACCATGGGATGTGTACCCAAGGAATGAAAAAAAAAAAGCTCGAGTAATTCAAATTTTTAAAGCTGGTGACATGTTTGATCCAAGCAATCACCGCCCAACTTCTATTTTGTCTGTTGTTAGCAAAATAATAGAGAGGGCTGTACATTCGCCAACTTTCTGAGTTCATTGACGATAATCATATATTAAACTCGAGTCAGTTTGGGTTTTGAGCAAAGCATTCTACTTCAACAGCACTCATGAAATTTGTTAATATTTTGTCATGGAACATCGAAAACATAAAGATCTCTGGTGCCGCTTTCATAGACCTTCGTAAAGCATTTTACACCGTTGATAACAACCTTTTATTAGAAAGTTTATTTGCTATTGGATGTTCACATGAACGTGTAAAATGGTTCAGATCTTCTTTAACAGATCGTGAACAGTCTGTTCATTTTAAAGGTGCTAAATCTAATCCATTAACTGTATTGATGGGCATACCACAGGGATCTATATTAGGTCCGTTATTATTTACCATCTATGCAAATAATTTACCAAATTGCATATCTGATGGTTATGTGGATATGTATGCGGACGATACCTCTTTAACTGTAAGTGGTAGTAGCGTAGCTGAGGTTGAACAAAAACTTTCTTTCGCATTAGAAGAATTAATGGTATGGATAAATCAAAACCACCCAGTACTAAACACCGAAAAACATGCGTAATTGGTCATAGCTTCGCGGGCTAATTTAAACAAAATAACATCCTTCAATGTTTCTATAAATGGAAAGGTATTGAAAAGAGTTAACGTTGCTAAATGTCTTGGTATATTAATTGATGAAGAACTGAATTGGTCCAAACACGTTCACAAAATAACAAAGGTAACGCAAAGAAATGTCAGTGTAATAAAAAGAGCGAAGGATTATTTACCATTAACATCTTTAAAGATGCTATATAATGCACCCGTTTTCCCTCACTTTGATTATTGTTCCTCAGGAATCAGGAACAAACGGATAAATTTAAGAAAGTTAAAAAAACGAGCTGCTAGAATAATTTGAAAGTTATGAGACTCCATCAAGTGAATTAATCAGCAATCTGAAATGGATGCCGATTGAGCATCGATTCGAATTTTAGCGTGTTACTATGATGTTCAAGTGTACACATGATTTGGCACCATTCTATTTGCAAGAAAGTTAAGTTAAAGTATAAAGTGACATCCAGCAGTACCATACGAGGAGAGCAGATGAAGGTTTACTTTCTGTGCCAGAACATAAACACTGAATGTTTTAAACACAGCCCCCTCGTATATTCAATATTAGCATCAAAGCAGTTGGACAGATCACTAAAAATGGCAAGCTCTGGAAACACATTTAAATATAAGTTCAAGAGATCTTGCAATATCTGTTCCCAATAAGATAGAATGGCAAGAGGAATCTTATTTAGTTCTTCGCTGAAGTTTTACTCTCATTCCTTATCGCATTTCAACGAATTCCTCTTGTAAAATCAAAAGAATGGTTTGATTCGTTAACTTAAATTCATGGTATAGTGCACTATACCATGAATTTGTTTTTTTTTTTTTTTTTCATTTATTTTTTTTTTACACACATGCACACACTAGAATCAATATGCCTAAAGCACTTCATTTATTTGATGTACAATAAAAGAGCAATGTAGATAAAATGCCTTGCTCAAGGGCATAAGTGCCGTGCCGGGGATCGAACGCCCGATCCTCGCATCTCCAGTCAAGCGCCTTAAACCACTGGACCCACGGCACCTCATGAATGTCGTCACAGATGTGCGATCGGTCAGTGGTTTTTCATCTTTTTTTTTTTTTTTTTTTTTTTTTTTTTAAAGTAGTATTTATTGATTCATTCAGTTCAATCATACAAAATATAGTGTATCTCAACATTAACATTAACAATATAAGTCGAATCATGAACCTTGTAAAGTTATAACACATAATATAAATTCATAAGACAAAATATGGTATTATATTGCTAATATACTCTAATAAAACTATTGAATGGTCAACTTATATCACTCTGAATGAATCGGAGATTGATTTGTATTGACCCCGCTCCCGCCCCTCCCCCACAAAAGTTACAAGACAGACAGACAACGAAACAAATAAACATAATTAGAATAACCCCTCCCTCACACCCACACACACAACCACACCCAAACATGCACATACACACCTACAAACAGAGAAAAAGAAAGAAAGAAAGAAGAAAAGAAAAAGAAAAAGAGAGAGAGAGAAAAAAAAAGAAAAGAAAAGAAAAAAGAAAAAAAAAAAAAAAAAAAAAAAAAAAGAGGGCAGTCTACAGCGGCAAGGATCTGTCAAACCCTAGAATGCGCGAACCCGGCGGACCCCTCCCCTCATCATCATCCTTCTTCTGGTTTTGATTTGTGCTTAATACTTTTAGATGTTCCCATTTTTTATAGTGTCGTGTTAATGTGTTTCGCTCGAATGCAATCTTCTTTTCTTCTTCTTTACTCTTAAGTAGCTTTTCTCGTATCTCTTCAGCAAACGGTGGCTTATTTTTTCCTCTCCCAAGGTATATTAAATATTTAATTAGTAAAATAATATGATTAAGTAATTGTCTATTTCCAGTTCTCTCATCTACCCCAATATGGATTTCCTTCCAGCTTAATTCTTTAAGAATGGGAAGATTAAACAGAACACTGCATAATTTCCACAATGTCCCTACTGTCTCACAATCCAGAAATATATGTCTATATGTTTCCTCATCTTTACCGCAAAAAGAACATTTATTACTTGCTATAAATTGAAACCTGTGTAAATGATAATTTACGAAGACAATGTTATATAGTAATTTAAATTGAAATTCTCTCAATTTGTTGTCCAATGTACTTAATCTAGGACGATAAAAGACTTTTTCAATTTCTTTTACTGACATATTGTATGATGATTCTAAATTGTGAAAACTAATTGGAATGTCGGCCATCTTATTTATACAAGCCCTATACAAATTCTTCGAACATACCGATTCAAATTGGAAAGACTTTTCATCGATAACGTGTGAAAAGTGCTATCGGTATCGGCCTCATAGAGTGGAGGTGCCGTGGTCCAGTGGAGATGCGAGGATCGGGCGTTCGATCCCCGGCATGGCACTTATGCCCTTGAGCAAGGCATTTTATCTACATTGCTCTTTCATCGTACATCAAATAAAATAATGAAGTGCTACAGGCATATTGATACCAGCGTGTGCATGTGTTAAAAAAAAAAAAAAAAAAAAAAAAATAGACCACTGTGACGTATAATCAGGCCCTGGTGATCTTAAGCTCTAGCAGTTGGAAAATATTATAGAGGGCGTGATTTATTCATAAGAGCAGAATATTTTTTTTTTGTTGTTTGTTTTGTTTGGTTTTGTTTGGTTTGGTTTTCTTTTTTTTTTCTTTTGTGCTACAGGATAGTTCAGTTGTTTGTGTGTTGTTGTTATTTTTTTTTATTTATTTATTTTTTTGGTAGATAAGTTTTAACAATTTAATAGTTGGAGGTAAGATAGTTGAAGTTAAGATACTTCATTTGGCAATTGTGGATACATTCTTCCTACATATCATTTATAGAAAGTATCTACATGTAGGTGTGCATTTATATGTACAGGTGTATAAAGGGTTTGTTTGTATTTTCCCCCGTGAAAAATATCAATTTTACTGCATCTTTCTGTGGAAAATAATGGTTTTGAGGTGCGGTGAGCGGGGCGGGTACTTTATGCCAAATACCTTCAGTGATGTTGCTCTGTGTAGCTCACAGGGGATGGGTGCATCGCCTGTCTGCCTTGTTGCTGTTGCTGGGACGTGCTGTGGATGTTGTGGGTGTGGTGGATGTTGTGGGTGTTGTGGATGTTGTGGATGTTGTGGGTGTTGTGGATGTTGTGGATGTAGATAAGTGTGCTTTTCCAGTGGGGGTAGCCTTTCACTTTATTTGCCTTTCTGTGGGGTTTCGAAGCTTTTTTAATGTATTGTGCAATCATCAAGGTATCAGGAATTACTTGAGGAGGTTGTATCTCCTTAATTTTGTAAACAATTGTAGATTGATGCTTGTAGTTTTAGGTTTTCATCTGCATTATGGCTCAATTTAAAAATGTATCCTTTGCATGTAACTTTCTCTCCTTAAACGTTAAAGGAATAAGAAACAAGTTAAAAAGGGAGAGAATTTTTACCTGGATTAAAGATAAACGAGCAGATATTATTTTCTTACAAGAGACGTATAGTACGAAAGAAATCGAAGACGAATGGAGAATGTTATGGGATGGAAGTCTTTATTTTAGCCACGGGACAAGTCATAGTAAAGGAGTCTTAGTTTTAGTCAATTCAAAGTTAGATATTCAAGTCCATAAGGTATGTACAGACAAGGAAGGACGGTGTGTGATTATGGAATGTATCATACAAGGTCAAAAGATGATTATTTGTAATGTGTATTTTCCTGTACGAGGCAAAGAGTCGGAACAAATACATTTTTTGAATGACTTTAGTCAGTTGTTGAAAGGAATGTTTGTCCAAGACGATTTTACAATTATAGGAGGGGATTTCAATATGATTAGAAACATGGATTTGGATTATATGGGAAACAGTAAAACATCATATCAGTCTAGATTTTGTACTTTTTTTGAAAAATTTATGGATGATTTAGATTTAATTGATATTTGGCGAACAAGGAATGGAATGAAGAGGCAATTTACATATAGACAAACTCAACCCTTAATGCAAAGCCGGCTTGACTACTGGTTTATAACTGAGAAACTTCAAATGCAATGATATGCCTGAATATAAATGACGCTTCCAATTCACGGCATTAAACAGTAGGCTACATTGAAAAGTAGACGATAAGTTGATTTAAATGTGCAGAGTGAAGACATATTTTGAAGTTTTTTTTTTTGTGTGATTTGTGATCTTAATATGTCGTCCCAACACTTTCAGCTTTGTTGCCCAAGGGACAACCTTGAGCAATTTGCATAATTTGCATGAATCCAAAAGTGATCGCTGGAAGACATATTTAGCAGCACAAGACAATTTACAGAAACTGTTTAAACGGATTGCTAACTGCATATAATTATAATGCATGCTGATATTGAACGCTAACAGTGTTGTTCATCTTGTGTAATGATCATGATGATCTTGTTATACGACCGGAGGTTACACTGTGGGTAAACTGCATGTATTTTACCTCTATAATTAGGGGGTTTTACGAGGCCTTGACCATGGGATGTGTACCCAAGGAATGAAAAAAAAAAGCTCGAGTAATTCAAATTTTTAAAGCTGGTGACATGTTTGATCCAAGCAATCACCGCCCAACTTCTATTTTGTCTGTTGTTAGCAAAATAATAGAGAGGGCTGTACATTCGCCAACTTTCTGAGTTCATTGACGATAATCATATATTAAACTCGAGTCAGTTTGGGTTTTGAGCAAAGCATTCTACTTCAACAGCACTCATGAAATTTGTTAATATTTTGTCATGGAACATCGAAAACATAAAGATCTCTGGTGCCGCTTTCATAGACCTTCGTAAAGCATTTTACACCGTTGATAACAACCTTTTATTAGAAAGTTTATTTGCTATTGGATGTTCACATGAACGTGTAAAATGGTTCAGATCTTCTTTAACAGATCGTGAACAGTCTGTTCATTTTAAAGGTGCTAAATCTAATCCATTAACTGTATTGATGGGCATACCACAGGGATCTATATTAGGTCCGTTATTATTTACCATCTATGCAAATAATTTACCAAATTGCATATCTGATGGTTATGTGGATATGTATGCGGACGATACCTCTTTAACTGTAAGTGGTAGTAGCGTAGCTGAGGTTGAACAAAAACTTTCTTTCGCATTAGAAGAATTAATGGTATGGATAAATCAAAACCACCCAGTACTAAACACCGAAAAACATGCGTAATTGGTCATAGCTTCGCGGGCTAATTTAAACAAAATAACATCCTTCAATGTTTCTATAAATGGAAAGGTATTGAAAAGAGTTAACGTTGCTAAATGTCTTGGTATATTAATTGATGAAGAACTGAATTGGTCCAAACACGTTCACAAAATAACAAAGGTAACGCAAAGAAATGTCAGTGTAATAAAAAGAGCGAAGGATTATTTACCATTAACATCTTTAAAGATGCTATATAATGCACCCGTTTTCCCTCACTTTGATTATTGTTCCTCAGGAATCAGGAACAAACGGATAAATTTAAGAAAGTTAAAAAAACGAGCTGCTAGAATAATTTGAAAGTTATGAGACTCCATCAAGTGAATTAATCAGCAATCTGAAATGGATGCCGATTGAGCATCGATTCGAATTTTAGCGTGTTACTATGATGTTCAAGTGTACACATGATTTGGCACCATTCTATTTGCAAGAAAGTTAAGTTAAAGTATAAAGTGACATTCAGCAGTACCATACGAGGAGAGCAGATGAAGGTTTACTTTCTGTGCCAGAACATAAACACTGAATGTTTTAAACACAGCCCCCTCGTATATTCAATATTAGCATCAAAGCAGTTGGACAGATCACTAAAAATGGCAAGCTCTGGAAACACATTTAAATATAAGTTCAAGAGATCTTGCAATATCTGTTCCCAATAAGATAGAATGGCAAGAGGAATCTTATTTAGTTCTTCGCTGAAGTTTTACTCTCATTCCTTATCGCATTTCAACGAATTCCTCTTGTAAAATCAAAAGAATGGTTTGATTCGTTAACTTAAATTCATGGTATAGTGCACTATACCATGAATTTGTTTTTTTTTTTTTTTTTCATTTATTTTTTTTTTACACACATGCACACACTAGAATCAATATGCCTAAAGCACTTCATTTATTTGATGTACAATAAAAGAGCAATGTAGATAAAATGCCTTGCTCAAGGGCATAAGTGCCGTGCCGGGGATCGAACGCCCGATCCTCGCATCTCCAGTCAAGCGCCTTAAACCACTGGACCCACGGCACCTCATGAATGTCGTCACAGATGTGCGATCGGTCAGTGGTTTTTCATCTTTTTTTTTTTTTTTTTTTTTTTTAAAGTAGTATTTATTGATTCATTCAGTTCAATCATACAAAATATAGTGTATCTCAACATTAACATTAACAATATAAGTCGAATCATGAACCTTGTAAAGTTATAACACATAATATAAATTCATAAGACAAAATATGGTATTATATTGCTAATATACTCTAATAAAACTATTGAATGGTCAACTTATATCACTCTGAATGAATCGGAGATTGATTTGTATTGACCCCGCTCCCGCCCCTCCCCCACAAAAGTTACAAGACAGACAGACAACGAAACAAATAAACATAATTAGAATAACCCCTCCCTCACACCCACACACACAACCACACCCAAACATGCACATACACACCTACAAACAGAGAAAAAGAAAGAAAGAAAGAAGAAAAGAAAAAGAAAAAGAGAGAGAGAGAGAAAAAAAAAAGAAAAGAAAAGAAAAAAGAAAAGAAAAAAAAAAAAAAAAAAAAAAGAGGGCAGTCTACAGCGGCAAGGATCTGTCAAACCCTAGAATGCGCGAACCCGGCGGACCCCTCCCCTCATCATCATCCTTCTTCTGGTTTTGATTTGTGCTTAATACTTTTAGATGTTCCCATTTTTTATAGTGTCGTGTTAATGTGTTTCGCTCGAATGCAATCTTCTTTTCTTCTTCTTTACTCTTAAGTAGCTTTTCTCGTATCTCTTCAGCAAACGGTGGCTTATTTTTTCCTCTCCCAAGGTATATTAAATATTTAATTAGTAAAATAATATGATTAAGTAATTGTCTATTTCCAGTTCTCTCATCTACCCCAATATGGATTTCCTTCCAGCTTAATTCTTTAAGAATGGGAAGATTAAACAGAACACTGCATAATTTCCACAATGTCCCTACTGTCTCACAATCCAGAAATATATGTCTATATGTTTCCTCATCTTTACCGCAAAAAGAACATTTATTACTTGCTATAAATTGAAACCTGTGTAAATGATAATTTACGAAGACAATGTTATATAGTAATTTAAATTGAAATTCTCTCAATTTGTTGTCCAATGTACTTAATCTAGGACGATAAAAGACTTTTTCAATTTCTTTTACTGACATATTGTATGATGATTCTAAATTGTGAAAACTAATTGGAATGTCGGCCATCTTATTTATACAAGCCCTATACAAATTCTTCGAACATACCGATTCAAATTGGAAAGACTTTTCATCGATAACGTGTGAAAAGTGCTATCGGTATCGGCCTCATAGAGTGGAGGTGCCGTGGTCCAGTGGAGATGCGAGGATCGGGCGTTCGATCCCCGGCATGGCACTTATGCCCTTGAGCAAGGCATTTTATCTACATTGCTCTTTCATCGTACATCAAATAAAATAATGAAGTGCTACAGGCATATTGATACCAGCGTGTGCATGTGTTAAAAAAAAAAAAAAAAAAAAAAAAATAGACCACTGTGACGTATAATCAGGCCCTGGTGATCTTAAGCTCTAGCAGTTGGAAAATATTATAGAGGGCGTGATTTATTCATAAGAGCAGAATATTTTTTTTTTGTTGTTTGTTTTGTTTGGTTTTGTTTGGTTTGGTTTTCTTTTTTTTTTCTTTTGTGCTACAGGATAGTTCAGTTGTTTGTGTGTTGTTGTTATTTTTTTTTATTTATTTATTTTTTTGGTAGATAAGTTTTAACAATTTAATAGTTGGAGGTAAGATAGTTGAAGTTAAGATACTTCATTTGGCAATTGTGGATACATTCTTCCTACATATCATTTATAGAAAGTATCTACATGTAGGTGTGCATTTATATGTACAGGTGTATAAAGGGTTTGTTTGTATTTTCCCCCGTGAAAAATATCAATTTTACTGCATCTTTCTGTGGAAAATAATGGTTTTGAGGTGCGGTGAGCGGGGCGGGTACTTTATGCCAAATACCTTCAGTGATGTTGCTCTGTGTAGCTCACAGGGGATGGGTGCATCGCCTGTCTGCCTTGTTGCTGTTGCTGGGACGTGCTGTGGATGTTGTGGGTGTGGTGGATGTTGTGGGTGTGGTGGATGTTGTGGATGTTGTGGGTGTTGTGGATGTTGTGGATGTAGATAAGTGTGCTTTTCCAGTGGGGGTAGCCTTTCACTTTATTTGCCTTTCTGTGGGGTTTCGAAGCTTTTTTAATGTATTGTGCAATCATCAAGGTATCAGGAATTACTTGAGGAGGTTGTATCTCCTTAATTTTGTAAACAATTGTAGATTGATGCTTGTAGTTTTAGGTTTTCATCTGCATTATGGCTCAATTTAAAAATGTATCCTTTGCATGTAACTTTCTCTCCTTAAACGTTAAAGGAATAAGAAACAAGTTAAAAAGGGAGAGAATTTTTACCTGGATTAAAGATAAACGAGCAGATATTATTTTCTTACAAGAGACGTATAGTACGAAAGAAATCGAAGACGAATGGAGAATGTTATGGGATGGAAGTCTTTATTTTAGCCACGGGACAAGTCATAGTAAAGGAGTCTTAGTTTTAGTCAATTCAAAGTTAGATATTCAAGTCCATAAGGTATGTACAGACAAGGAAGGACGGTGTGTGATTATGGAATGTATCATACAAGGTCAAAAGATGATTATTTGTAATGTGTATTTTCCTGTACGAGGCAAAGAGTCGGAACAAATACATTTTTTGAATGACTTTAGTCAGTTGTTGAAAGGAATGTTTGTCCAAGACGATTTTACAATTATAGGAGGGGATTTCAATATGATTAGAAACATGGATTTGGATTATATGGGAAACAGTAAAACATCATATCAGTCTAGATTTTGTACTTTTTTTGAAAAATTTATGGATGATTTAGATTTAATTGATATTTGGCGAACAAGGAATGGAATGAAGAGGCAATTTACATATAGACAAACTCAACCCTTAATGCAAAGCCGGCTTGACTACTGGTTTATAACTGAGAAACTTGATGAAATAGTTGTAAAATGCAATATTATCCCATCTATAGCTCCAGACCATTCGGCTATACAGTTACAATTTTATAATAAACGTCAAAACTTATTGAAAGGCAAAGGATCTTATTGGAAATTTAATAACAGTTTATGTAGAGATAATCAATTTATAAATGGAATGAAAAAGGAAATCACTGAATTAGAAGAAAAATATAAGAAAGAAATTGCAGATAAGAGAATGTTGTGGGATTTTATGAAAATGAAGATAAGTCAATTTACAAGAAAATATTCTAAAGAAAAGGCTAGACAACGAAGACAAAAAATTGAGGAACTGGAAAAGGATATTGGTTGTATCGAGAACGAATTAGGAAATAGTATCGAAAAAGAAAAGGTTCGGATATTAGAAAGTAAAAGGAAACAGTTGAAGGCATGTTACGATTTTATTAATGAAGGCCTTAAGATTCGATCAAGGGCATCCTTTTATGAAAGTTGTGAGAATGACATGAGATACTTTAACCAGTTAATGAAAGCTAATAAAAAGAAAATTGTGATACAAAAGTTGTCAACAGAAGATGGAAAAATAACTCTTGATGAAACGGAAATACAGAAAGAAATACACACATTTTATAGTACACTGTATACACAACCGGTAATATATTCCAATACGTCCGATGAAAAATCTTTTTTTTTGAGGTTTACCGAAATTGTCTGATGAGTCTAAAGAATTATGTGAAGGAAAAATTACTATAGCTGAATGCATGTCGGTTTTAAAAGAAATGAAATGTAATAAGTCTCCAGGTAATGATGGTTTAAGTGCAGAATTTTATGTAACGTTTTGGCCGGAGATTGGAGAAATGTTAGTGGAAGCAATTAATTCAGCTTTTAAGCAAGAGGAACTGTCTTCTTCACAAAAACAGGCCATCATAATTTTGATTCAAAAGGAGGGGAAAGACCCGTTACAAATAAAAAACTATAGACCAATATCTTTGTTAAATGTAGACTATAAGATTTTAACTAAAGTCCTTTCAAGAAGAATAAAAAAGGTATTAAATGAAATTATCAACGTAGATCAGGTTCGATATTTAAAAGGGAGATATATTGGTGAGGCAATAAGATTGATAGACGATATGATTTTTCACACTACAGATAATAATTTGCAGGCATTTTTGTTGACGGTAGATTTCGAAAAGGCTTTTGATTCCGTTTCACATAATTTCCTGCAAAATGTTTTGACATCTTTCGGTTTTGGATCATCATTCTGTAAGTGGGTTAGGACTCTCTATAATAAGGCTCAAAGTTGTGTATTTAATGGAAATATGTCAACGGGATATTTCAGTATCAGTAGAGGAGTAAGGTAGGGAGACCCCCTTTCCCCTTATCTTTTCATATTATGTATTGAGACCCTTGCTCATTCGATTCGTCAGGATCAAGAAATTCCCGGAATCAAATTAGAAAATGCACATTTCAAACAAATATTATATGCAGATGACATGACACTTTTTGTCAAAGATCTTGAATCGATTAAAAAGCTAGATAATTTATTTAAACGTTTTGCTAGTTTATCTGGACTAAAAATGAATAAAGACAAAACTTTCATTTTATTTATGGGACCTCACAGTAGTTCGAATATTGTAACTCCTTTTGGTAAAATATTGCCAATGATTAACGTATTAGGTATATATTTTACATTAGATATAGAAAGACAAAAACAATTGAACTACAAAGAGATTCTGAGTAAAATAAAAAGACTGCTCTGTTGGTGGAAACAAAGGGACCTTACCTTAATGGGAAAAATCCAGTTAATGAAGACTTTTGTTTTATCAAAGTTAGTGTATGTTTCCTCACTTATGCTAGTACCGCAGTGGGTTTATGAAGATATTGACATGATTATCTCTGATTTTTTATGGGGTGGGAAGGATAAGATTAAAAGAGAGGTACTACATTTGGACTACAATAAAGGGGGGTTAAAACTGACGGACTTTCGATTATTCATCCGCTCTCAAAGAATCACTTGGTTAAAAAGACTAATGATAGGAGAATCAAATATGGGTTGGAAACATTACTTCAGACATCAAACCAGGAAAGTGGGTGGCCTGCTTATATTTTTTTCTAATACTGCATCGAATGTGCTTAGTCTTTCTGTTCCAGCTTTTTACAGAGATATGATGGAGTCTTGGTTTTGCACCATAGAACTTTTGTTGAAAAAAAGAAAGTAATAGAAGAAATGAGGTTTTATTCAACAATAAATTTATTCGCGTTGACGGAAAAACCTGTTTCTTAAAAATATATTTAAAATACATCATATTGTAGATGAAGTAGGGAATTTGAAGTCCATCAATGATTTTTTAAGTATGGGACTAGATATGTCAGAAATTAATGTACTACAAAATTTGTTTCATTCTGTACCTTCCACGTGGAAAAACTTTTTGAATAAGAATGATTATCCTGATGAAGATACAGAATTAAAGTTAGAATTTTGTTTTAATGAAAGAAAGTTGTCACTGTGGGATTAACATTAAAGCGAATATATACAGTTCTGCTAAATACTAGAACAGAACATTCATATGCAGTGCGTAATCTTGAGCACTTATATAATGCTTCAGGAAAAGAAATACAATTTTTTTTCTTGACACCGAGAAGGTCCACCCTGAATAGCAGGCTAAGAGAATTCCAGTTAAAATTACTTTATAACCTCGTTTATACTAATAAACATTTGTCTACCTTTAAAATTGTAGTAAGTAATGCATGTTCGTTTTGTAATAAACATTTATTCTTTTTATGTGAAAAGGTAAGATGTCTTTGGATAGAATGTGGAAATTTGTTTGATATCATAGAAATTAAAAACATTGATTGGAAAGGGGTTCATGTGGGAATACAGACTTCCAGTATAGTAAAAGATCAGTTGTCAAATCATCTTATAATTTTGATAAAGTATATGATATTTACGTGCAGTAAAAAGAATGGGATGCCTCCGACGTCACAAGATATTATGAAACGAGTAATAGAAAGTAAACAAGAAGAAAGAAAAATAGCTGAGCAGAAAGGAACACTAAATAATCATTATAGGAAATGGGAAAAAATGGAGTCATTGCCTGCTCTCGCTGGAAACGCAACACAGATCTGAGTGTGCATCTACCGGGGGGGGGGGGGGGGGGACTTTTGAAGCTACGCGTGTGTGGATGTTTGCGGTTTGAGGGAGGTGATGTTTTAGGTGAGTGTGTTGGGGTGTGGTGATTTCGGGGGGATGGGGGGGGGGGGATGGGAACGCGCAGTGTCGTGTCCTATTTGGGGAGTGTTTAGTGTGTTTTTTTTTTTTTTTTACTTACTTACTTTACTTTACTTTACTTTAATCCCACGACGATATAGGACGAATGCCTGTTCATCGATCGTAGCTTGTCGTATCATGTGGTTATACAATTTCCATTGTCTTAATTACCAAGTCGATTATGTGTGGGAAAGGACAAGAATGTGTGTAGACATGGTAGATAATGACTCATACAGCCTATACTGGCTCGTAAACAAGATCATGGTTTTTAGACCAGTATTTATCTAGTCTATTCTTAAAGCAGTTTACAGAAGTTGCTGAGATAACATATTCAGGGAGACTATTCCACAAATCCACAATTCTGTTGCTGAAGAAATGCTTCCTCAAATCAAGCCGAGAGTACTGTTTGTCCAGTTTCATTTTGTGGCCTCTGGACCTCCTGTGAGCCAATTGAAAAAGATTGTGTTGAGTGTCGTACACTCCCGTCAAATACTTGAAAACATCAATTATATCACCCCTCCTTCGCCTGTGAGCAAGAGTTGGTAATTTGAGTTGCATGAGGCGTTCACGATAAGACATATTTCTAAATCCCGGAATCATTTTTGTTGCCCGCCTCTGCACACTCTCCAGTTTCCTCTGCTCACCTACTTTATATGGCGACCATGCTGCCTGACCATATTCTAAAATGGGTCTAATAAGGCCCTTAAACAAAAACAACATTGTATCTGCATTAAGATTCACAAATGTCCTTCTAACAATTCCTAAAACTCTATTAGCTTTCAAGATTGCTTGGGAGGCTTGATCTTTGAAAGACAATTTTGAGTCTACTAGAACCCCTAAATCCCTCTCAGCATGGACTTCATTGAGAGCTACTGTGCATGATTCTCTCTTCATGTGATATTCATTTTGCACATCTGTGTTTTGTTTCCCAAGCCTTAGAACAGTGCACTTCTCAGGATGAAAACGAAGCTGCCACTTTGCGGCCCATTCTTCCATTTTCGATAAGTCCCTTTGAAGTTGCACAACAGAATCTCTCGTATCTGAGCGTACATACAATTTTGTATCATCAGCGAACATAATGATATTTGACTTAACTACATCTGGGAGATCATTAACAAAGATTAGAAAAAGGGTCGGACCCAACACACTCCCTTGCGGCACGCCACTCAATACTTCTCCCCAAGAAGACTGCTTTCCACCAACCACTACCCTTTGCCGCCTACCAGTCAGAAAAGACTTCAGCCATGAAAGGAGGTTTCCACAAATACCGAAGGATTCCAACTTTACCAGGAGACGTTGGTGAGGGACCGTATCAAAAGCTTTCATAAGGTCCATATATATATGGCATCAATTGTGCCTCCCTCATCCAACACTTGTGTCCAATCATCAAGTACCTCAAGCAGGTTTGTGACACAAGACCGGCCAGCAACAAAGCCATGCTGATGCATGGAAATTAAATTATTACTTGTAAGGTATTCACACAAATCTTTACGAATAAGATTTTCCATGACTTTACAAACAATACATGTTAAACTAACTGGCCTATAGTTTTTACTGTCTGTTTTACAACCTTTCTTAAAAATAGGTGAAACATTAGCAGACTTCCAATCTAATGGTAGTTGTCCACTTTCCATACTTTTTTGAAAGAGTAAGGATATCGGCAGTGCTAACACATCGGCTAATTCTCTCAAAGGATAGGGATGTAGATTGTCTGGCCCTGGAGATTTATTGGGCTTAAGGTTTGACAACAGTTTAAACACATCTCCAGAATTTGTCTCAACCTGACTCAAGGAAACGTCAAACACAGCCCGTGGAGGAGGTGGAAAATCCATCACATCTTCCTTTGTAAAAACTGAGGAAAAGAAAGCCTGTAAAACTTCAGCCTTTTCTTGGTCTGAAGATGTTTTACTACCATCTAGTTTAGTCAGGTTTGATACACTTTCACGAGTTGTTGTTTTTGATCTGACATATGACCAAAAACCTTTCGCATTTCGTTTGACATCAGAGGCAATGGAGTGCTCAAGGTCACTAGCAGCTTTTCGACAGTACCACCTTGCTTGGTTACTTACTCTTTTGTAATGTAATCGCTGCTCTTCAAGCTCAGAATGGGAATATTTTCCACTATTCTTTTCACTAAGCATATTACGCCACTTCCTGAACTGTCTATGTTTCTCTCTAACAAGTTCAAGTGTTCTACCTTTAATCCTTGTTTTCTTTCCTTTATTGACATTTTTTTTCTTGGGTGTGTAGCGATTTACAACATCAATTAAAGTATTCTTAAAGAAGGCCCATGAATCTTCCATTGACTTTGCGGTGAATTCAGAAGGCCAATCTATATCACCTAACTTATCACACATGGCATCATAGTCCCCTTTGCCATAAACTAGTTGATCTCTGTCATTTAATCTAGGGCGACCTCTGACCTTTAAATCGAAAATAAGCGTGCAATGGTCACTCTTTCCAAGACCTGCCAAAGTTAGAATATCAGAGATAGCACTCTCATTCATTGTAAACACAAGATCTAAAAGATTTGACCGTTGGCCAATACGATGTCGTGTGGGTTGTACCTGGTGTTGAATTAAAAAGGCATCTTTAGTACAGTCTAAGAACTTAAAGGCAGGATGATCTTCACTAGTCAAACAGGATTCTAATTCCCAATTAATTTCTGGGTAATTAAAATCGCCAAATATCAAAGCTTCCTGAAATCTACTTTGACCAATTTCTTGAAACAACAAACATAATTTATCATTCATCTGCCCATTAGCATTGGGGCTTCTATAAACAAGCCCGACTAAAAGGTTACCACCATCCTGTAACTCTACACAAGCAAAAACAGCTTCCTTAAATTCAAGCTCAGAAAAACCTGCATACGCCTCTGCTTTGAGGTCTTTTCGAATATACAAACAAATTCCACGTCCACCCTCATGGAGATTATGAAAAACATCAAATCCTTCCAGCTTAACTTCTGCTGGGTCAACATTAAAACGTGCATTTTTGGGTTTTACTTCCGTTAAACCAATAATTTGAGGGTGGTGCAGTGATAAAAAAATTTCTAATTCGTTTCTCTTATTTAACAATGAATCAACATTCGTATATACACACTTTATATTACAGGTACTTAAGGTTGCATGTTGATTTGCGGAAAGTCCTCTCTGCTCTCCAGATTTTTTTTTGTTCTTTTTGTTTTGTTTTCGTTTTTGTTTGTGGTTGTTGTTGTTTTGTTTCTTGGGGGGGGGGGGTAAAATCACCTCCACTCCATTTTCCTTTTCTTTTTCTTTTTTTTTTTTTTTCTTTCTCTCTAGACAGAAGTTGAAGTATACATTATATACATAATTTTCCCTTGATTACTGTATTATTATGCCAATCATGTATTATTCCAAGGTATAACTTGTTAAAATTTGTTTGCAATTCTGTTGTGAGAAAATTTATCATAATTTTGTACATGAAATGTGAAACTATATTACTTGCAGTTATGTTAATGTGAAGATTTATTTGTAATTATGTATTTATGGAATGTGAAAGTTTACGTGTAATTTCGTTTATGTCAAAAAATTATTTGCAATTTTGTATGAAATGTTAAACTTCATTTGTAATTTTGTTTGAGAGAAAGGAATAAAAAAAAACTTGTAAAAACAAAAAAAAACTGTGTAAAAACAAAACAAGAACTGTGTAAACCGCGGTATATTTTTATCATTATTTTTCAAGATTCGTTGGAGGAATATAAAACAAATATATCATGCACTGTTTCGATCCACTAGTGAAATTATGGATTCCTCGGTGACAGAAATAGCACTATTTTCATTTCGGGGCTACGCCCCTAAGAAAATAGTGCTATTCCTGCCAACCCGGAATCCATAATTTCAACTATAGAGCCTGTCAGTGCATGGTAAATTTGTTTAATATGCTTTGTAAAGATGTATATAACAATTTTGGTATCCCAAGTATGTTTCATTACTGAGCTAAATTAGTCTTGTACTTTGTCTATGTACTTTCAACTATATAATGCCATATAAAACTATAAAATGACTGATATACTTATATGGTTATTTTTCAACGGCTTTTAGAAAATAATTACCGTCTATACATATTATGATGATAATTAAGATACTAGAAATGTGCAAAGACATTTTCGTAAAGAACAGACATTAATTACGAGGAAACCAAATATTTGTATATATATTAATGTATGTTCTTAGTTATTTTTTGTAGGCCTAATGAATCTATTTTCATGATTTTGTTGACTGTTGTTGTTACTTATTATTGCTATCAGGGCCTCATGGAATGCTTATCTAGAAAGGGTGCGGTCCGGCGCTGCGCGGTGTGGAGTGTTCAACGCACCCTTGCGAGAACCCCCCCCCCCCCCCCCCACTTGTCTCGAAAGGGTGTGTCGAGAACGGAATGGCGCGTTAAAGGGGGGGGGGGGGCTCTTCTCGAAGGGGTGCGTTAGGTAGTCTTCCACATCAGTCGTTTCTATTTTATATCAATAGATTTGAATTTGAATTTGAATTTGAATTTGAATTTATAATAAAATTAAAATAACGAAATATCACCTATTTTCTAACTATCTAACTGAACGTGGAATTCAATTTGCATGTGTTTAAAAGATATAATCAAAAAAATATTTTTTAGAAAGTCTTCATAATTAGCTTTCATTATTTCTTATAGATCATTTAAGGAGTTAGACGACTTGGTTCGTCACGTGACGTCTCAAGACGGAAGTCTATCTGACGCGCGCGCCAAACGTGAAATTTCGCCTACGTCAAACCATAGACAAATTAAATAGTGCGTCAAACATTACATTACATTACATTACATTACATAGCACTGGAATTGTTGCATGATCATATTTGGTAAGTAGAACGTATGCCAAATATTTTTATATAATTATTCTTGTGAAATTGTCCACCCCTTACCAGCTAGCAGCTAGATTTGATTGTGTTTCTCGTTATTTTTATATTTTGCGTTGATATTTTCAGTACTTGAATTCATTATAAACGACTGATCTGCAAGACTACGTAAAAATGTAGTTTTATTTAATTTTCAATCTGTTTCAATTTTAAACATTTTAATTTAAAACCTACTGATTTGTAAGACTAGTTTACGTTAATGGTGGATGAATTCATATCGAGAAAGCCCCCCCCCCCCCCCCCTCCCCCGCTTTTCTCGAAAAGGTGCTCAACGCGCCACTCCATTATCAACGCACCCTTTGGAGACAAGTGGGGGGCTTCGCTCCACACCGCACCGCCCCCTTTCGGGATAAGCCCTCATGGAAGGCCAACACTATTGGTGATAATGAGGCACCCTGTCTAAATATCAGAAATAAATAAATAAATAACTAAATTGCGACCAAGCGAGAATTTTTTTGAAAATTTCTACTTAATTTATGAGGTTTTAAAAGGAATTTGCTTTACAGTTTCCTTAGATATAAATGATTCGTGATTATTGAAAGAGTCTGTTTTTTCACGTTCTGTCGGGGGGGGGGGGGACTGCCCCTCCCCCCCCCCCCCACATTTACACTCATGTCAAGTTCAACCTGGCTCATAACAAAACTACGTGAGTTTTTGCAGGTTTACTTTTTGTATCATTTTCAATTTTTTATCGTAAAATAACACTATTTTTCACTAATGTTGTCACATTTTTGATAGACAAATAAAGTATGTCATGAATCTCTAATTCCTCCTCTTTTATTTGATGTATAAATCATGACAATCGGTAGACGCTAACTAGTCCGTTCAATCATTTGGAAATTAGATGTTCCTGGTCATTATGTATTCAGAGACCGACCCAGTCAAACAGATATGGAAATAAAATAGAGCACTTAATTCTTTGGGTTTGACTGATCTGCTCCCTAGTGGAACGGAGAATGTGCACTTTGAGTGCAGAATCGCAATTGAATCCAATGACCCGGGTACTAAGATACACTGTAAACAGTTAGTGATATTGAAAGGCACTATATAAAAAAAGTTATTATTATCATTATTATTATCATAATAGTATAACCAGTCCAACTATAGTTGTTCAATAGGATTCATGCCGGTGCGAACATTATCAAAAGACCCAACGTTCGCGTTGGAACGCGTTGGAAGTTGCCTCACAGACGTTCTATGTATTCACTCATTTATCTGCATGCATGGTTGTGTTGTTCCTACGCTGAGAAAATAAATATGATATTTCTCGCACGTCAGGAAAATGACTCCTTGTGTAATGGTCATTTGGGCAGTAACATATGTTTTTTAAAATTTAGTTTCTCCTCATTCTCTTGCCTTAAAGAATACAGATAGTAACCTGCTTGAATCATACTTCCTGGCGGCAGTGCAGGCCTATACACTTAATTTGACCATGGCAGCAGGACATGGACTACCGCCAGCCGGAGCTTCCCCCGATCTTTATACAGCAAAAGAACTCTCGTCATCGTCATCGTCGTCGTCTCCGTCAGCGAAGACGTCGGGAAAATGTCCGCAAACTCATTTCTTGCTGTGTGCACTCACTGTAGCCCAAGTTGGACTGCTGTCGCTGTTTCTCTTGTGGACTTTAAAAACATGTTTTACTCGATGTAAGTGGAAGTCTTTTTTTTTTTTGCAGTATATGAGATATTTTCGAGACAGATGTAACATTGACGAAAAACTATGCCCCCCAAATAGACATAAAAGGAACTAGTAAACATCCTAATCTGCAAATTAAGATATTACGTCAAATCTACTATTTAAGTTTATAGTCTGTAGGTGCAGTTACGTAGCCCTTTGTGTTTCATAAATGTTCGTCAATGATTATGATCAAGAAGGAGAAAAAGATCATGATCATATCATGATCATAACATGATGTAAGGGAATGGACTATATTGAACAAGTACCATGAATACTGAATCAATAAATCTTTAGAATCATTATCCATATCATCATCTTCATCATTATCGTCATGATCATGATGATCATCACCATCATCAGTGATCAATGTCATCATTATCATCATCATTTTCATCATTATCATATAATCATAACCGTCATTAAATTCATCAAAAAATTACTCGTAATCATCATCATTATTTACATCATCATCAGCGTAATCATCATCAAAATCATCAATAAAATACCCATTTTATTCGTCATCATCATCATCATCATCATTATCATCTTCAATATAAGTTAATCTGATTTCTTGTATTTACTTACCTTCATTTCAGATCAGCGCGTCTTCATCGTGTATCCTATCGATACTCGCTACCAATCAGAAAATGCTTCTAAACAACATAACATCACTCATTATCATCTCCATGGCAACCAAAGCAACATTATGGCTCATCTTCTCGAAGACTTTCCCCCTGATAGAAAATCTATTTTTAACAACGAAAGTGAACAGATTTCCTACTTTCCAAACTCTAACCGTAATTTTAGTATAGTCGGGATTACGAGGTCTGAAGTACTACCCTTCACATTAAACTGGTTAGAGAGTTTGAAGAGATTGAACTTAGATTATGACGTCACATTAATCGTAGAAGACCAACCTGCCTTTGAAATGCTGTCGAGAAGGAAGAATAATTCGAGAAAATTCGACAAGACGCGGTTAAAAGCAAGCCGGGGGCAAAACGGGACGGGTTTGTCGCAATCTGATTGTTACGTCATGATGGACATTCTCGGTTCGGGCAGAGACGTGCTGCACACTGCAACCGATTCGGTTTGGCTACAAGATGCCATGCTTCAAATATGGCAGAAATATAACCAGTGTGATCTATGGATTCGAAGTGGGGAGAATCCAACTCAGGGTTTCGTGTTTCTGAAATCGTCAACAAAGATGGTCTCCTTCTTGAAAGCTGTGGAAAAGAAAATGACAAGAAAGTCGAAAACGTCCCGAACTTCACCATATGGCAATGACGCCCTAACATGGGCCCTGAGGACTGGGCTGCGCCACTTCTCGCGTACGTTCGATGTACATCTCTGCCACTTGGGAGAAACTCAGTTCCCTTCAGAAAAGCGTGTATTTGAGGAGGAGGGGTGGTACGCAGTTCATAAGGGGGAAATCTTCGTGGTGCAAACAGGGGCAATAGAAGATTTTGAACGAAAGCGAGATGTATTATTCAAGAAACATATGTGGTACCTGGGAAGAAACTAAAAAGCAAATCTAGCCACCGAAATTAAAAGCACTAAGCTTGTGCCATCCTGCGCTTACATAATGGAGGGTTCTGAGAACTTTCCATTCTCGAAAGATATTTCATAGATTGATATTTCATAGATTATATTTCATTTCATCTCCATTTTTCAAAGTAACAATCGTACAATTTAATTTAAAATTACTGTAAGATTATCTGACTCCCATATATTACACTGCAGACTGTTTTCATTCTTAAGTGAAATCTATCAGTCATCATGGTCATGCCCGTAGAAGCCTAGCTTATAGATACCGTCATAAAATGTTTCTATCTAAATCTGTCTAATTCCAAGGAGAAATTTAAAAAAGTGTCTCTGTTTGTTCTTTTGCTCCCCCCCCCTTTTTAAAATCACTTTGACTTGAATGGACGTTGAATATATTGAATATGTTTCATTATGTTTCATATACCGTTCGAAGAAATCACTTAAAGAAATTATCTGTAATAATTTTGTTTAATTATCACTTTTCATTCTTCATTTATCACTTTCATTCTATGCTTGAACTTTATTCTGCATGTTTCACAATTTTTCGTGAGTATGGTTATTCGGGGTCCGCTCGCTATAAGGACTGCTATTCATAGAAAACCTCTATTCATTTAACACGAATTATGAAAAGCGGTCCTTATGAATAATTATGAATATTGGTCATTATGAATGGAAGTCCTTATGAATAGCGCGGTAATTTGTCTATGGTTTGCTCTCTTTTTAAAAAGAACGCTATTCATTTAGTCACGCGTTATGGATAGCGGTCCTTATGAATAGCGGTCCTAATGACTAGCGAGGTTACCCCGGTTCTTCGATACCATTTGAACGTTATCATTCCTATCTTGTATAAATACCATGAATATAATTCGTCGGTTTTCCATTGCAGTTTATACTGTTATCTCTATTGATGTAAGCACATAGAAATTGATAAATTCATGTTTCCCTTTTTGCCTGAAATCGGAACTGAAAACAGATGAATCAGCAGGTAATACATAAGATTTGATTATTAACTATATCAGACATCTGAGCAATGCAATTTTTATATTTTATTGCCTGGCTTTGATAAGCCAACATAATTGCGGGCCGATAAATTGTTTATTGCCCGGCTTCGAATTTCAGTGGGATTTTGCGTGTTAAATAGCGGGCCATAAACTATTTTTTACTATATTTTCGAGTTTGCTCTAGATGTCTGATTCTGTTGATAATAATGATATGGACTGGTTACTTTAGGGGGTTACAACATTAATTACCCTCACTAGAATCGTATTACCCTCGTCTTCGACCCGGGCAATAAAATTCTAGTTCAGGCAATAAATGTTGTATCCCCCTCAGGGCCAGTCCATATTATGTTATTATCCTATGTATATATTGTATATATAACGCTACATCGGAAATTAGAGTTGATAGGTTTTGCGACACTATTGCTAATGATCCTTCCAAAAAATATGTAAATATTGAAAACATGACATGCTTACACATTTTATCAAACGCATCAGATCTTTAGATTATAATTTTTCTATTTTCTCTATTTGTTTTTACCTTCTTTACCAAATCTCATTAATTTAACCCTTTTAGGACAGGAGTTATTTCAGGGCTAAATTGATCACATTTTGTTCTTCAAATTGGCAACAATAATATTTTCTTTTAGTGCTACATGGTTCTAATAAGGTGTAATGTCTTTGAAAATATATATGGTTAGGAATCTTGTCAAAAAGTTGAAAAAATTGCCAATGTTGATGGAAAAAAACAATGATTTTGAACCTTTCTATCTCTTGCCAATTTAAGGATTTTAAAGCTTAATCTTGTCTTTAAAAATTCCTGACATCAAACCACTGAACTCTATGACATAGAGTTCAGTGCATCAAACGCAGTATGGTCGTGCAACAAAAATGGACATAGTGTGTGCAGAAACTATTGCTCTTTCCACTCATGCATATGATATATTTTTTTAGAGCTCTGAATCAAAAGTTATTGAGCCAAACCACAGAATGTAGTCAATTGTCTTGAAAGTCACCCCCACCCCCTCCCATCACAATGTTGGCACTCAGTCCTTGCTTCACCCGCAGTAAGATATATTGTGAGAAAATGTATATTATCATTCCATGGTGACAACATATTTTCTATTTTCATACTACTGATTTTTTAGGTATATTTTTGGTTGCAATTAATATTATTTTTCACCGTCTTTACGCACTTTTGATACTGTTATCTGTTATATTGAATTATCAGTCATGAAAATTAATTTTGTTTCATGTATAACTTGTATAAACTATCAATGCTTGTTATTTCCTATGAATGTAAAGTGTTAATAATTCAACTTGAAAAGTGTTGCAACGCATGATTTTTTTGACAAAAAACATTTTGAATAGACCTGTTCACAATTATATTCGAATCTTATGCTTACTTTTAAAACAAAGGTTGTTCTTGACAACATGAAAGCTTGTCAGAGGCTTGTCAGACATAGCAACAAGTAACCTGAAAGCTTGTCAGAGGATTGTCATGGGCATGTCAAACATAGCAATAAGTAATGCAAACTGGATTCCAAGTATTGTAGTTCATTCATTAATAACAGGTTAATGAAATACCTCGTTACTAGGTCCCCAGGAAAGAAACATCCATAGATTTGAATAACTTTGTGAACAGGTCTGTTGAGTTGAATTGAATTGATTATGTGCCCGGGGGGGGGGGCACTCACGTATATTGGTGGTACGGGGACGTGCCGCTTTGATGACCCCCTTTTTCAGGCCCCGATTTCCGTTCTCTAGATACTCAGTTCCGCTCAGGAGCCGCTCAGCCCCGCTCTGAAGACCCCCGTTATGAAACATATCCGTTCGCATGCGGCCGGGAGCGTGGCGGAGGCAGTGGTCGCTCGACCTGGTCTCGCGCCCTAGGCCCTTTCGTCGCGCGAGCCTTGAAAACTGCTCCAGCTAGCTAGCTATACTAGCGCTACACGGCGCGGGCGCGGCCCCCGGCGCGGCCCCCGGCGCTTCCCGTCCCGAGATCCTGCGATAGCGAAGGTGTACCGCCGATAAAGCGACGGTTAGTTTTGTAGTTCCCTAGACCCTGTTTTTCACTCTGCCCAATAGATCATAGTTCCCAAGACCCCGTATTTTACACCTTGAAGTCAGTTCCTTAGACCCCCTTTTCGGGGATTCGTGAGGCACACCCCCGTCAAAATATAATTCGAGTGCCCCCCCCCCCCCCGGGATTATGTGATGTGAAATATAAAGTAAAGTAAACTAAAACTGGAACAATGCATATGATCATACAAAATACAAATTCATATTATGAAAGCATTTGATACAAAGGATCCTACTATTGGCATAATCTGGCACGCTTTAACCTCGGGAAATAAAGCCTCAATGCTTTAAAGTTGATAACAACAAACGAAGCGTTGAAAAGGCATTAATATAAAGTATGATACAGAAGTGCGTGGGTATGGGTGGATGTATGTGTATGTGTGTGAGAGAGAAGGGGAGATAGAGAGAGAGAGAGAGAGAGAGAGAGAGAACGTGAGAGAATTGATATTGATACACTTCTGTATCATATATATATATATGTATATATATATATATATATATATACACACACACACACACACACACACACACTTACCCCCACACGCACACACATGCCCACAAAGTACTAGTCAAAATCATTCGAACACCTCCTAAAATGAACAAGTTTAATGTTCATCAATATCTAGTTTTTTATTCCCACAACTTCTGCTTGTTGCGTATTACCATATTATACAATGTTATAAGAAAACCAAGATCTGTCATGATGTCCAGAATAAGCAATATTTCAGTCAAATTATCTTCCCTATCCCTCCCCGCCACAGAAAGCCATTTCAACTCGGTAATTCTCTAGCAATGTGTCGATGTGTTTCCATCTTTTTCTTTTTTCTTCAAAGTTTAAAACCTGTTTCAGAATTTCTGAAGTTCATTAGAAAGTGCTTCTCTGCGAGGTATTTTATAAGTGAACATGTTGATGAAAAAAGTCCCATATTTGCTGGTTATATGTTCATGATCTTGACCTTGGCACTTTAGGGGTGAACCTTCCAAAATTCTTTAAACTCCTGGTGCATCTGTTTTATGCGAGTTGTTCATCCATCATTTGGATGAGAGATTTTGATTATAGTATAGAATATCAGGCATTGTGATCAGGTTTATGGTATACATTCTTGACCCTTAGTCCAATGCTTTTGACTTTTTTTTTTCCTGTTGCAGCACTATTCTGAGGTAAAAATAAATAAATAAATTATGTAATCACGTCAATGCTGGACAGTGGCTGATTACATGCAAAGATGCCCTCGGATGCATATCAAGTTTAATATCCATACCTCCGTGCCACTCGGGAGAAACTCATCATATGCTGATGGTATATTACCCCTGACCAGGGCCGGACTAGGAGTGGTATTCGATTGGGAATTCTGATGTGAACGGCCCACTCAACCTACAACCAGCCCTTAACCCTTTCGAGACAATTTACCACAATTTGTGGTTTGGCTCAATAACTTTGGATTCACAGCTCTAAACAATATACCAGATGCATGAGTAGAAAGAGCAAAAAATTCCTGCTCACACTGTATCCATTTTTGTTGCATGACCATATTGCATTTGATGCCAGGAATTTTCAAAAGGAAAATAAGCTTTAAAATCATAAAATTGGCATCATATTGAGAGATTAAAAATCATTGTTTTTCATCGAAATTGGTAATTTTTTTCAACTTTTCGACAAAATTTCTAACCATGTATATTGTTATCAAAGACATTGCACCTTATTAGAACCATGTAGAACTAAAAGAAAAATATGTTTGTTGCCAATTTGAAGAAGAAAATGTGATCAATTTAGCCCTGAAATAATTCCTGTCCTGAAAGGGTTAAACCACATCGACGGGCCCTCAAGCCAAAATATCGAGCGGCTAGTGACTCCCCATGACCAGTCCGGCCCCTGTCGCAGACATGTTGATACCTCAGACATTTCTTAATTACCTCTGACTATTTACCTTTGACATGCCTACCTCTGACATCTTTACCTCTGACATTTTCACCTCTGTCAGGCATTTACCCTCAGTTAAGTGTACGGGCACAATTTCGCGATGGCCGGCTGACATCTTTGGCCCGAATATCAAATACGAGTTTCTGAATTTTCGCAAGCGAGCGAAGCAAAAATGTTGACACTTTTCTAATGAAAAATCTCCATTAAAAAAACATATTCTGGCACCTTCCTTCTCTAATATTAGGTAGTGGTTGCCCGGATATCGCCGCTTTCAAAATCCTCAGGGGGCTGTAGCTCCCCGCCCCCATGACTCTCAGTGATTTTATCTCAGTGATTTTATGCTACTAAATTGTGTTACATTTTGAAGCTTCTTATATAAAAAGTTTCGTCCATTTCTGGGGAATATTTTTTTCTCAAGAGAGAAAGACCTGTCAGTAATTATTATTTCGAGTATTCTAGAGTATTCTAGAGTCGGTGTGTTATATACAGTTATTTTATATATCGTGTACTTTCATCAAGCCGTGACTATTCTTATTTGTTTTAAACAAACTTTGTAACAGGCATAATAGATACTAAAGTACACTGTAGTAACTATACTGACGCCTGGTGGACCTGAAATAGCCCCTGGCAGTGCCTGACTTAAATGATTTATTAATAATTTTAATTAAAATGGTAAAGATGTATTTTGTTTACACAATCATAATAAGTCATGTAGTAGGCCTATTTGTATACAGAAAAGATGTTTGCATTACTGCAAAATCAGGAAATGGCGTTGAAGACTGAGAGGCATACTAAAGCTTTTCGTCTTGTATCAGGAGTTGGTCTAGTGTTACGTCTACGGGCAGCTTTTTGTATTCGCCTACAAACTGACTGTGATCGGACATAGCCTACCCATTTTCGAATCTCAGTCACGTCTTTCGGATGGTGACGTTAAAGGTCGGTCCAAGACGTAAGTAATCATAATTTGATACACTTCTGTCAAAACTCAATTTCTCTCATTCACACACACACACACACACACACACACACACACGCACACACACGCCCACGCACACACCCACACACGCACACGTGCACTCATGACTCATCAGAGTATACCGCAACAATGAACAGAAAGCCGAAATCGAACAACATATAAACCGAAAACTACAGGAACAAAATGCGCGAACTAAACAGGTTTTGATTGGCTGCCTGAAAATAACGGGAAATTAGGCTTAATGTCAGCCGGTTTTGTAATAATGCATATCCACTCCCCCCCCCCCCCCCCCCCCCCGGATCCATCAATTATCAAAGAGCCAGAGTAACGACAAAACATTTATGTATGGATGATGATAATGAAATGGTTTTACAAGTTATTGTCGTTACCTTTCCTCTCTATAATGCTGAAATACGAGAACAGTTATCCTTTTTGTGATAATAAAGCATCCCCCCTTTTTGGGGGGGTTGAGTGTATTTTGTTAAAGAGCTTAATTATCTTCGGGCTTTTGAATAAGAATAACTATAAGCTAGAGTTTCTCCCTATACTGTATATTCGACTGCAGCTGACCCAAAGGGGCAAGGGCCTTTTTTGTTTTGAGGTTTTTTTTTTACCCCCCCCCCCCCCGAGTATTTGAAGTTCCGATATTCGGGCGACTACCACCACTTCACAGCCGAGCAGCAAGGTGCCCGAATATCCATATTCAGGTCATTTCTGTACATTTTCAACACAAAAATGTCAAAATTTGAGAAAGTTAATATTCGGACAAAAAGCCCCCCCCCCCCCCTCGCAACAATGTGCCAGTACGCCTATGTTTCTCGACAATTTTTCTATGAATTGAAAAATAGTTCCTTTTCCTGCAATAAAATGCCCCTTTCTAGTGAACAATTAAAGGCCATTATTGCTATGGAATCAGTACCCCTCCAAAGGTAAAATTTTCCTTTTAAATCTCATACACTGTAT
The DNA here is from genome assembly GCA_025618425.1 of Heliocidaris tuberculata. Taxonomy (NCBI): domain Eukaryota; kingdom Metazoa; phylum Echinodermata; class Echinoidea; order Camarodonta; family Echinometridae; genus Heliocidaris; species Heliocidaris tuberculata. The sequence continues at coordinate 22,880,466 of CM046836.1, forward strand.
CATGTTACATGTATTTGTACTCCATTCGTGGCAAAAAAGAGGTCTTTAATACTTAGGTAGACCCTAATTTCTTTTATGCGTGCTTTGTTTCATGTCGTTATCTCCCTAACAGAAAATTCCTGAACTAACCAAGTCAGAATCGCTTTTATAGACGATGCCAAATGGCCTTCCTATCTTGTCCATCGTCTAAATATATACCGAAGGGGGCAGAATAATTCTTTCAAAGTGCCCTTAAAGCTGTTACCCATCGGGGTTATGAAGGGGGGGGGGATGGGTATAAATCAGGTTGAGGAAGGGGCACTTGAATACCTTAGGAGGGGCGTTTCCCATGGCGGGAGAGGGCCAATAATCAGCAGATCGTGCTTTAAATTGGCCAAGTATGGTTATTTTTTGAAAGAATAATCCGCCTAGTTGCCATGAGACCTGGCATCGAGTACATGAGCACAATTAGCAATCGGCCTATAATGTACATGTATAAGGAAATGCACATAAAAAGTGCACCTATTGGTCGGTGCAACTCCTAGTAAAGAGCATCCTATAAAATGACATTATGAAATAGAATGAAAAGCAAATTTAGGGGCCTGTCATATACAAGAACCCAATACACTTTTTAGAGTAGATGATTGCATGATGCACCAGTGACTGCAATCTGAAGAGTTTTTTTTCCCCCTTGCTCGCTTACAAACGCAACATTCAAGAATACTCTGCAAGTGTCAGATAATAACAATGATAATAAGATGTGAAATAAATCATGTAAATTATTGGTCAATCATCCATAGAACACATGATACTACTACATGACAATATCGAATACATCACTGTTGTTGTCCATATTGGTTGCTCTTTACAGCAATTTATTACAAAAACCAAAAAATATCACAAATCCACAGACAAACAAAAAACATAATTGATTTCATCAAACATGTTGTAATGACATAAACCGATATCACTGATTGTAGATCTGTGCAAAAATGAGAAAGGGACAGTCTGAATGCAAGTCCGAGGTGCTCAATACACATAGAAACATACCACAAAGAAATTCACAGAACAGTAATGTGGAGAAAAAATTGTGATCTATCTTATGAGTATTCATACATATATACTAGAAAATACATGTACAATGTCTTTATTAATGAAATCCCTCTAGTGACCACAATACAAAATGCCAGTGTTCATTTTTTTTTTAATTCTAAAGATGGTACTTATATTTCTGTCTATGGTATCTGCCGAGTTCAAATGTCTATAAACTAATAAACTGGTCATAATTTTCAGTTACACTTTCGTTATCAGTTAATTATGGTCTCTCATAAGTTGCCTAACAAAGGAAATCGAGCACAATAGCATGGGTCTCTTAATTCTATAGATTGCTTAATAACGAGATTGAATAAATTGTGTTTCAATTTTTTGTTACGCATATCGCCCCCTGGCACTAAAAAAAACAATTTATTCCTTTGTACGTTCTGCTAGTATCCTGATTATACTTACAAAATGCAGTAAAACATGTCCATTTTGATAAGTGTTAATGTACACATGTTCAATGCAAGTGTGACTGGATGAAACCAAAATTCCTCATAATCTTAATATTACAGAAATCCTTGTCAGGTGAGTAAAATTATGTTTCCTGAAACAGATTGAATTGTGACAACTGATTACATTACTGCACACAAACCTGATATTCAGGAAACCCTGGGGTAAAATGGGAGTAGGGTATAATTATGTTTCCTGCAAAAGATCGATTTGTAACAAGTTACTTGATAAACACATAATCATATCAATTCTACCCGTTATAGAGCCTACAACTATGAACATTTTCCTAAATCTAAAGTTTTCTAGTGTGTCTAGAATATTTACATTCATGTAAAATAGCTCAAAGCAACTGAAAATGAATGGTATTTACATCGACTTTCCCCTTCAGTTGCTTTGTTGTGAAGATAATTTAATCATCTCCAACCAAACTGTACATTTTATGATCATAAAAAAAGAAGAAGAAAAAAAAAAGATTTAAAGGGTGCTAATTACTGTCAACAACTTTAGAGAATTACACAAACAACACATACATCTCGATTGAGTGACAAAAACCAAAAAATGAAGCTAGTTTTAAAGAAGTATTATTAACACGATATAAAACTACTTTCGAAAAATCAACTGAAGGTAATTTCAATAGCCCTGTCTATCACCTTTAGAAATGTGCGAACATTACAATGGCGTATTTCGTAATCCGAACCCGTTTTCTATGGGCAGTACAATAGGCCTTTGAAATTGCCCTTGAGTTTATTTTTCGAAAGTAGTTTTTATCGTGTTTATTCTGCCCCTGCTTAGAAAAGAGACTATGCCACATATAATAGAGAGAACGTTAAATATCTTACGGGAGAAAAGAGACGCCATACCTTATACGAGAGACAGAAACACAACACTTCATGTGCATTTGAGAGAAAGAGAGAGAGAGAGATAAGAGGGGGGGGGGGGAAGGGAGATATTACATTTCATATTAGAGAAAGAGACATAGGAGGGAAAGAGAAACAATACTTCATGTGAGAGGGACAACATATCTCTTGTAAATATACATCTTCGGATAGAATGGCACAAGAACAACTGATGACTAAATACACCTTAGAAAGAGAGAGAGAGAGAGAGAGATGGGGGGGGGAGATACTACATTTCATATTAAAGAAAGAGACGTATGAGAGACAGAGAAACAATACTTCATCTAAGTGGGAGAGACAACACATCTCTTGTAAATATACATCTTTAGGATAGAATGGCACAAGAACAACTGATGACAAAGTACACCTTAGAAAGAGAGAGAGAGATAAGGGAGGGGGGAGATATTACATTTCATATTAAAGAAAGGGTCGTATGAGAGAAAGAGAAACAATACTTCACGTAAGTGAGAGAGAGACAATAAATCTCTTGTAAATATACATCTTGTGATAGTATGACACAAGTACAACTGATGACAAAATACACCTTAGAGAGAGAGAGAGATAGAGAGAGGAAGAGATTGATCATTTGAGATAAAGAGACATTTTGGGGAGAGACAGAAATATTGATACACCTCTTGTAATAAAATAGATAACGTAAGAGATAAAACAATAGTGTATACCTCATGTGTGAGAGAGAGACAATATACATGTACCTGATGTGAGAGACAATATACCCTTGTGAGAAAGAGAGAGGATATAGGTCACGTGAGAGAAGAGACAATATACCTTGTGTAAAAAAGCTGGGACACAATCCATCTTGAGTTCATGCTTACAAAATAAGTTAAACAAGGAAAAACTTCGAGTGACAGCTACATAGCAAACATGTACCATCTAACTTACACCGGGAGGCGTGTGTGACTTTAAATCAAGGAGTTTCTTTGACTTATTGTGATTAAAGAGAAGATTTGAGCTCTGGTAAAGGTCAAAAATAATTTGTGAGTTTTCTCATTCGTTTTATGTCAGTTTGGAATTAAATCATATTAGTGATATCCCCTGGAAAGGACTGCTCTTTAAATGCCCTCATATTCCAAGTATGAAAAGAGCTGAAGTGTTTGGACAAACATTTATCGAACATTTGTCTGTAGTCCCATATACACATTTCTGTGTGCAGTGACATGCTTTTCTGTTAGACTGAGTCAATTTCTTATAATTTTGACAAATCTCAAACCTCACATTAAACACTTATGTACTACATAATTAACCTTTCCCAACTGCTTCCAGTCAGGTTCTTTCAAAAATGTAATTGCATGACCAGGGGCCTGTAACATAAAGAGATAAGCCATGTACTGAAGAGTTACAATTGATCGTAAGATTGATTGTATCTCTTTATGTTACAGGCCCCATAACTCCTTTATCTTTAAATCCTTTCAATACAGCCATTACATATCATTAGGAGGTCAAGTTGGCTTGTACAGACCTGGGCCCCGTTATCAATAACAAGTTACAACTCAAATAAAAACATTAAAACATTTTTTTTTTTAAAGTTACAATTGTTATAAGCTACATAAATCCTTGAATCTGATTGACGAGAGCACATTCGTGATAGAAATGGGACAGTTGTTATTGATAACAAGTTTTATGAAACAAGGCCCTGGCGTCAATACCAATGATTCTAGTGAAGGAAAAAAAAAAAAAGAATCTGGCATATTTCAAGAAATATACAGCTCTCCGTGTACAAATGCTGCATAATAAATATTTCTGTGCATACATCGTGTGCTGAGAGCCAGAATGGTGTTAACTCTGAAAAATATGAGTCAGGCCCTTCTGGCACTCAGCAGATGACATATATAAAATTCTAAATTTACACATGTCAATGTTATACTATCTCACATATCATGATCATCATTTCCCCCATGCAGACAGCTCACAAATCCCCCACTGTAGAAGAATATATCTGATATAGAAGTCTTGCTATACCTTACAGAAATATTACATTGACTTTAGGGCTAAGTGCTCTGTAGCTGCGCACATAGAGGTATTAGCTCTCCAGAAAAAAAAAAAGAATGCCTTTCTTTCAACATATATGTACATCTGGCATGGCACACATCATACATTCTTCAACAAGCAGTCCTCTGATATATAGATTTCAACAGCCAAATCAAAGCACTGTCATTCTGCGAAATGTTCTGAAATGTTACGTGGCTGATATCTTGTCAATTGTGGGTAAGCTTACTAAAGCTGCAGCACATGTACCATTCATGTAAACATTGCTGCAGGTTAATGAACACAACGTGCATATTATCAACTAACGGATGAACATACACTTGTTGTATACAACAGCTTGGCAGCTCCATAGTTGCACAAAAATAAGGATCTCTACAAAGGCGAGTACATTAATCAACAGCTCAAATTGGCAACGTTTCAGAATTTTGCAATGTACACTTAAAAGTCAAATAGCTGCATGGGCAAATTGATTTACAGTACAAGTTAAATGAAGATGAAACAGTTTCTAAGCGAAAACAATAAAAATGAAGAGATGTTCAGATACTGCAGCACATTAAGGTTTTCTTTGAGGGGCTACAGATATGCAAAGCAATGAGTAGTGTATCAATCTTGATGACTTCTGTAAGATATCAAAAGGAGCTTTCCCTAAACATAATCAAATCATGCAGTCTTCTACCCGCCAAAGCCTTATGATAGGCTTAATTGCATTTAAGGGTAACTGGTGCATTCCAACGGATAGAATGCAGGTTGCATACATCATGGGCTGCTATACCAGGCAAGCATTCGGGCAAATCTAAAACGAGCTTTTGGGTTGTCAAGAATGACATTTGCTGAAGAGGTATGCCCAGCCTTCTCGCCAGTACACTGAACCCTTGGCGCTGATACCAAGGGTGAGGAATCTCAGAAAATGAAAAATCCAATTCAATTCAATTTAATGTGTAGATTTTCTCAGCAAGGGTACTGACAAGGGTAATAAATCAGTCAATGCCTACTTTCAATCTCCAAAGTTGTTTCGATCCTCCCAAACCACCTCCCTGGGATGTCATAAGGACATTATTTCACTCAGTATGGACCAATAAATGCGCCAGTCCATACTTTCAACCTGCAAAAAATTGCTTTGGTCCTCTCAGATCACCCCCATGGGATTCAGTAAACCCACATCACGGTCCATTTGAACCATGCGTAAACTTTTTTTTTCTGCCGAGAAGCCTGGGTATGCCCCAAAATTTGAATGCTGGTATATTTGTGAGCCTTTCTTATCATAGGAAATTTTTGAGCATATTTTGTGAACTGTATCTAAACACATACTTTGACATGGCTCTCTCAAACCCTAACAAGTTGAATCATTGGTTAAAGACCTGTACTCATTTAAAAAAGATTCTTAACTATATAACTAATCCAAGAGCACCCCACACTGGCACATCTCAAGCAAATAAGGGAGCTGTATTCTGGGCCATAACATCAAAGATGATCCATGGAGTAGGGAGATGGCTACTCAGTGGTATCCAGACCGTTGATCACGGCTCTATCCATTGGGCTTATAGAGCTCAGTGGGTGTCCTTCATACTTCATAGGCATACCACAATATATCTTCTTATCATAAAGTTATGTAATGCTACTGATTTTTAATGAACATTTTATCGGCTATTAACCCTCCTTTTAGTGACACTTTTGAAGTATCTTTTGATCCAAAAGGCTAGGAATTACATATTATACATGAGCAGAAAGAGCAAAAATCAATGAGAATTTCGAGTCCATTTCTAGTACAGTACATTTTACCGTTTATGAATAAGAGCGATTTAATTCCAGCTAATAATAAAACTCTCTAAATTGGCAACGCACTATAAAAGATATAATCACTATTTTTGTGTGCAAATTAGCAATTTTCTGTTAAATTTTTTGATTTTCATTCACATTGGTTCATGTAATATACTTTTTTATTTTTAAAAAAACTACACATTTATGTAGGAGTGGAAAATAAGAATAATTGTTGCCAATTTGAGGAGGAAAAAATTATTGAGACCATTAGAAAACTTTGAACTGCTATGGGAGTATGGGTTAAAGAGCAAGAAGGGTATATCTTGTACATTATCTGGTTTTAATGCCCTTCTTGTTCTCAGCAGACACACACGCTGACCCCCTATCCCTTTCTTATAAATACCCACTCTGCAGTCGGAATTTATAAAGTGAGCAAATGGTAGATCCTCTTTATACAGAGAAGACTAACTTGTAAGGAATGCAAACTCTGTCAATTACTGAAACATTTATATCTCTGTTAAGAGCCAGAAGGTGCTAACTCTGTGTACAGGAGTTAACGCCCTTCTGGCTTTCAACAGACGACACGTAGGTAGACTTTCTCAGCAAATGGTCAATATTCGTCTCCTGATATTCCATTCCTGCCCATCTGTCAACCTTCCACAGCAAAATAATAGGATGATCTTAAAGGAAACCAAAACCCAAGGAGAGAATCAGTGTTATTGGAAAGTGAAAATTCAGAGAAGCACTTTACAAAAAGTTTCATTAAAATTGGTTAAAAAATGAGAGAGTTATGGAAGTTTGAAAAGTCTCGTTTTACTTTCTATGGGGATCCTCAAATTGGCAAAATTGCTTCAAAATGGCTGATTCTGTGAACAACTCTCCATTTGTTTTGTACACAGATTTTCAGATTTTCCCCAATATCTCTCAGGGTGCTCCTTGTCTCCTCCTGAACTCGACATATGTGGTGTAAAATACATTTTCCCATTATATATGTTGAGCTCAGAAGGAGATTAACTGCACCTTGAAAGATAATGGGGAAAATCTGAAAATCTGTGTACAAAACAAATGGAGAGTTGTTCACAAAATCAGCCATTTTGAAGCAATTTTGCCAATTTGAGGATCCCCATAGAAAGTAAAACGAGACTTTTCAAACTTCCATAACTCTCTCATTTTTTAACCAATTTTAATGAAACTTTTTGTAAAGTGCTTCTCTGAATTTTCACTTTCCAATAACATTGATTCTCTCCTTGGGTTTTGGTTTCCTTTAAGAAATACAGTGTATTTTGTATGCTTTTTACACATTTGTTTCATAAAAGAAGCGGAATCTGGAGTTGATAACATTAGTGCGAAGGTAAACAAAATAGGAATCATTCCTCGAAAATAGGAAAGGTTGGCAGCTATGATATTCTAGCAGATCTTGTTCATAAATTTCCATCCAAATACTTTGGTATCACTCCATCGACTTTTGTCAATGGAAGGGTGGAGGGGGGGAGTTACAAGTTACTCACTTTATAAAGCATATGTGTTAAATTTAATGGTCCAAGGGGGGGGGGGGGGCTAATCAATATTTTTCTTTTTTCTTTGGCAATGCAAGAATTGCTCTATTTCTAAACAAAGAGCCTCTAAGTCCTCCCAATGAGAACAGTGACATAAATGCACCTGACAATATCAGATCCAAAGATTATAAATACAAAAAAAACATATTCCCAAGACCATAATTTCATCCAAGTCTCATTACATTTCAAATTTCAATTTCTTCTCTTCACAAATTCGTAGATCTGATGCAAATGACCCAGGTACCTACTGACAACTTTGAGGGTGACACTAGTATGATCAAAATACAACAAGCATGGCACTTTACAATGCAGCAACAATGGGAACGATCCCGGGGGGTGTCCTACTTTCATACACTACACTCAACGAAATGAACTATAACAGGGCTGAAAACAGAAGAAAACATTTGGGCATCACTTTCATACTGCAGCTGGATTCTTGGATATAAGACTCTCTCTCTTTCTTGGCTCCCTTCAATAGTTCATTCACAAAACGCTCAAACGAGCTCAATTTGCAGCTGCCATCCTCCAAATTGTAATAAAAAGTCCATATACTCCTGATTTGGCTTTCAACTCCATGACAGAAGGGATAGTTCATCTAGCGTTTGGCTCATCGATCCCCAAGGATGGAGGGCGGGGGGGAGCCTATGCCTTGCTGTTCGACTGGTGGGCCTCCCGCACTGGGGCAAACCTCCTGGCCTGCTCCTTCACTTTCTTCTCATATTGCATCCGGTTTTGTCTGGGGAGTAAGTGAAGAAAAAGATATGTCACAATATAGCTCAGTGGTCGAAATTGGGGACACAACCGTAACTTATTTTAATTAGTGTTTAGATTTGTAATTGTAATGATATAGAAATAATATTGAGAAATTATGACATACCAAGTGCTGACAATAATTAAGACCATGTATGGATCGAAATGTGTTTAACAGATAGCGCCAATACAATTTTACAACTCATATGTGCAAAATTCTAGAAGTAGGCAAATGCATGGTAATTTGTCCTGTGCATTACTGACATCATGAGACTTTTTAGTATACTCCATGCTTCTATCAAGTTGACAGCCCTACTTGAGTTGAAATAAGACCTAATAACAATGAAAAGGACACTTGTGATGTTCACTTTTGTTTATTTTTCTTTTTTCATGGTACTGATCAGGCCTAGCGCTAGGTACAATTTGCATCTCATTAACCCCTGGTTTGTTTTTAATTACCAACGGACTTCTAACTCAGTGCGTGCGTGCGGTCATCACAATGGCAAACAAGGAACTATAATTTGCGCCTCTATTTTGGCGATTTATGAGCTGAAACTTCCCACATGAACTGATTTGTAGTTATAAATGATTGTCTGCAAAAATCCTGAAATATGATGACTGTTTTGACGAGTTATAGCAACATTTTGAAATGAAAACGTCAAAAAAGTATGTGTCTATTTTTTTCTGACACAAGTCTACCCCTGCATAAATATTCATGAAACTTCATTTCCTTATTCGGGGGTGTATATTCCTTATTTAGACAAAGTTTCGCTGATGCGACTTCTTTCTTTGCAGAGATACTACGTCTTTTTCACACGATATCTTGCAGCAATTTAGAGCAGCAAATTGTGCGCAGTGATGCCAAATTCATGATCTGCACATACGATATTCATGAGTCAGTCGTAGTCAGCTCATTCATAGATTGCGCATGCGCATGGCCCATGGAGCACTCGGAGCACTCGCGCACAGAGCTCAGCCCTACACAGATTTCAACGCATGGGACGTGGTTGTAATATTTTTCTGTTATGTCAGCCTCGGCGATCTGACACCGAGATCCTTTTTTTCTGACACAACTCTATGCGGAAAATTCACCTCAAGTAAATACCATACGATTGTAGAAAATTGTACAATAAAATGATTCATGACAGTGATTTTCTTGCGAATCTAGCTGAAATGAGGAATTTTAGGAGAAGTTTAACAGGTAAAATATTCTGTTTGTAACCAAAGAAATATCGCTAAAATTTCATATTTTCCGTTGGTCGAGCTTTGATTTTGCAGTATTGTTGTGAAAGATACATCTATATTTAATAATTTTTCGAACTTTATGTTTACAAAAAGTGGTGTTTAATACATTATTTTTCAGCTTGCATTTGTAAACAACTTTACGTAAATCGTGGGAAAATGCAAGAACTGGTGAGGTCAAAGGGGGTCAACCCAATGGACAATCGCTCGCTAATTATAGGGCTAGTCCCCGACTGTGATAGGATAGTTCAAACGACCTAATTCCTTGAAATTGCCCAAAACATCATCTGAGGAAAAAATAGAAAAAAAGATGAAAAACCCTTGTCGGGTGGCATAATAGAAAAACACTACTTACGAGTATATTGTGTAGGCTTCTGCCTGGGCTGGGTCATTGATGTTAGGATCATTTAGTAAGTCCTGGATGCCAAGCAAAATCTGTGAAGAAATGGACAGAAAAAATACAAAATCACTATGGTAAGAATACATACTAGCCAAGGTAGATCCATTCATGATCCTAAAAAATAAAGAAGTATAGACATGATGCATGCCTGTTGTCTATGAATTTATAATCAATTAGCAGTAATCTGTAATACCCTTTCAAGTATGATATTATGGGCTTCTTCTAGATACAATACCTTTTGGCAAAATTTCATATTTTTCATCATGCTACAGCGCAACCAAGGTGGGGGGGGGGGGGGGGCGCTGTCCTGTAGTCAGTAATAATGGAGGCTAACAATGCAAACCACTGTAAAATGTAGACTAATGTTAAAGTGTACCAATCACCAAAAAATATTTTGCTCTGTATGTTACGGGTTCCATGTCACTATACTATATTCGAAATATGAGCTTCAAATTTTGATGCTATAAAGAGATATTGCAAGTTGAAATACATTCCAAATAAACAATACAGCGACTTGAGGGGAGACTAGTCAATGCACCCGTACATGTACGCACTAGCATAGAATAAGGGCCCGCGAGGAACCGAACTCGGAGTTGGGTTCCGAGCGTGGAAGCTTTATGTTTTCCTTCATTATCTTCATATTCCTTAACCGTTAACTCTAAGACCAAGAAGACCAAGTGTTTCGAGGTTAATTTTATACATTCTGCCTGTACAAAAGTTATTTTTAAAAGTAGTAATTCAAACTTGGTTTATAATTTTTTTTTTCATAAAGCACCATCTCTTTCAAGATGAACAATGAAAAAAGGCACTCCATTTGTAAACTTGCGTCACAATTTCACAAATAATTTGTGATACAGGACTGTAACGTACACAGCATCACAAAAGGTTATTCACACATTATGACACAGTAAACTGCAGCACTTTTTTTTACTTCTCATGTACATGGCAAGCGGGATAACAAGAAGCTTGCGGGAAATGCCCAGGGCAGTCTTGCCTGCATTGTGCAATTATCTAGGCAAAATGTTCACTTTGTGAAAAATCAAAGGTTGGGGCACTTAAGGGGTGCTGTCCCCTGAGGCCCCCCCCCCCACCCCCACCCCCATGTGGGCCAGATAGGAAATCCATTTGTAGAACCTAAATCCCCTTCAACTAAGATTTATTGGATGGTGAAGTTCATTTGAAATCAAGCCGTGTGTTTTAAAGAAGCAGAATATTTGTACATGAAATAATCGCCATTGGGGCACTTTTGGGGTGCTGCCCCTCCATCAGACCCCTTGAAGATAATGATCTACTACACTTTAACAACTTGAAGTCTCCTTCCCCTAAGAATGATTCCTACTTAATTTGGTAACAATCTACATGTAGCAGTAGGTTTTACAGATGAAGGAAATATGTCAATTTGGTGTCACAGGCTCAGGGAGGGTGGGGGGGGGGGGGGGGGAGCCATGCATTTGAAAAATATCATATTTTCACAATAAGGGCACTTTAGAGGTGCTGCTCCTGAGCCCCCTTGGGGGCAAGGTATCCTATTTAGGAAATTGAGATCTCCTTCCTCTGAGGATGATACCTACCAACTTTGCTTACAATCTTGCAACAGGACTTAATGAAGAAGAAGGAAAAATGAATCTTCAGTCATTATTGGTGCTTTTGGGGGCACCACCCTCAAGACTTTAGCACCCCCCCCCCCCACCCTATATTGGTAGGTATCCCCTCTGTATTAATTTAGATCCTCCTTGCCTAAGGATGATCCCTGCCAATTTTGGTTGAAATCCACACCCAGCAAAGTTTAGAGAAAAAGTCAAATGCATGTTTACAAAACATGTACATACTACAAACATGTATGTACAGACAAAACTAAATTTTACTAAAAACTTAACCGAGTTAACCTGTCAGTAGGTGACCTTTAATGTGATGAAAATGTAAAATTTGGGTATTCATTTAAAAGAAGATGACATGAAGACAATCCCTACCAAGAATGATGCCAAGTGTCAAAGGATTTGAACAAATAATTTTGAAATAAAGTAAAAATTCAAAAACCTAACCTCAGGTTAAGTTTTTGGAACACAATTGAACTCAATTGACCTTAATTGACCTTTGCCAGTGACTTCTGAGCTGAAATTTGTTCCACATTATTTGTGATACTCTACAACTCTTGTGTGTAAGGTTCATGGAAATTGAAAATAAACTTTTGAAATGAGAGCATTTCCAAAACTGTTCACACCACAGCCGTCGGAAAAGCGGCGCCTATGTCTTGCTTTTTGCTTAGGCGAGACAAAAACTATCTGCGTGTAACAAAGACCCCTAAGCGTACTCACTTTAATATACTCCAGACACACTGACAAGACCAGCATGTACACCTGGGCCCTGTTGCATAAAACTTACCATTAATAGTAACTCTGCTATCAATGGTAACTAGTACTAACTACCATGGTAACATCACTCAACAGCCAATCAAAATCAAGGTTTCCATGGGAGTTACCATTGATGGCAAAGTTACTGTTAATGGTAAGTTTTATGCAATGGGGCCCTGGGGAGCGTTTCATTAAGCGTTTTGTCAGTGATTTTTACCGACAACTGTTATAAGCTACTGAAATCCTTGCATCTGATTGGCTGAGGGCAAATTTGTTAGCAAAAATCACTGACAAGACACTTGATGAAACACTCCCCAGACTGACAACAGACTGAACAATAAATTACAGTATCCTGTAATGGCCCAAAATCAATCAGTCTAGAGTCAATTTGGAGTTGGTTTGGTAGTGTAACCGCAGTATAATCTGTGTGTTATGAGATACAGAAAAGTGAGGTGCACTGTGCACAACCCTTGCATAATTTTATTTTGTCACTGCAGTTTTTTTGAGGCAATGCATCTCATCACATGGCGCCAGGGCTTTACAGAGAATGCCTCCCGGAAACCATAAATAATCTAAAACTGCATTCAAAGACATGTTATGCCATGGGCACAACAGGCCATGCACTTCTCTGCACCTAGTCCACGCTGTACCTTTTTGCCATGCCCGCAGGAGCTATTGGACATGTCCAAGAAAAGCAGCGTGTGGCTGGGATTTTTTTGATGAACGCAAGTGATATGCCCAGCTGTTGTACTCCTTGCACAGATTGCAATGGCTTCTTGTGAACATCATACAAGCTTCTTGCAGAGCTCTCACGGAGGCACGTGGTGCCATACGCAGTCATATGGAGCCGTACCACAACACACGACAGTTGCATAGCACCTGAAAGGGGCTGGTATGTTCACCTCATGGGTCCTTGCAGGTAGGAGGGAGGTATGTTTGAGAGGAAGTAGTAAGACACCCAAAAGAGATTGCAAGAAGGACGTATACGAATCACAGGAACAGACCTGTTCACAAAGTTATTCAAATTTATGGATGTTTCTTTCCTGAGGTCCTAGTAACCATTCCATTATTAAACAATGAACTACAATAATTGGAATCCAGTTTGCATATACTTGTTGCTGTCTGACAAGCCTCTGACAAGCTTTCAGATTGTCAAGAACAACCTTTGTTTTAAAAGTATGCATAAAATTTGAATATATTTGTGAACAGGTCTATTGGCCTACAACCTGACTGCAGCTGCAGACACACATACTTGCAAAAAGACGCACGGTGAGTTGTGACCATAGCATTACCTGTTTAATTGTAACAGCAGGTCTCCAGTCTTTATCCTCATCCAACAGAGAGAGACACACCGTGCCTGATGGGTATACATTCGGATGGAACAAAGGAGGGTCAAATTTACCTGCAAGTGGATTGAGAAAAAACATAATAGAATTGTTCAGCATCAAGTCAAGATCAAGATACGTACGCATACAAATTGACTTAAAGAAAAGGTCGAGTTCTGGTAAGATGGAACATAATTTGTGAGCTTACTCTTTCTTTCTGTTTATGTTTATTTGGAAGAATTTTGCTGTAGAAATGTCCCCTGAAAAGGATTGTTCTTCAAATGCCCTCATATTTGAAATATTTAAAAAATAGCTGCAGTGTTTGGACCAAGCATTCATGCCACCGGTTTGTGTAGTCTCATAATACACATTTCTGAGCACAGCGTATGTGACTTTCAGCAATAATGAGTCAAGTATCATTTTGATAATAATGTTATCTCATGATCATAACTCAACTCTTTACGGTCAATATATATAAAGCGACTTAATTCGGTCAATATATAAAGTGACTTAATTCCCAAGTTTCAATTACGTAAGATGACAAATTTGGAACGCCTTGAGGCTTACCAAACATGCCATCTGCTTCAAATGGGGGTGTTCTTCAAATCTTTCATATGAAACTAAAAATGAGAAATTATGCTCCTGGCTAAAAGTTTCCCCTTACAAGTACTCTCCCTTCTCTATAGAAACAATATGACATGGTTTTGCCACTTTGCTTTATATTGTAGTAAGGCACGTGCACATCGAGTATAAAAAGGACTCTAATTGTTCGCAGGTAACATAGTACATACAAAATTTCACTCAGAGACCTTGTTACAAACTTTGAACAAAGCTTGCAATATCCATAGCAAACCTGTAAACCCCCCCAAAAAACAACAACAACAAAACAACAACAACAAATGTGCAATTGTTTGTACATGCCTACATGTACATGCAATCTGTCAGATCATGTGTTTGCTGCCTTAATCCTTTTGAGACACCTGACCACATTATGTGGTTTGGCTGAATAACTTTTGATTCAGTGCTCTATAAAATATACCAGATGAATGAGTAGAAAGAGCAAAAATTACTGCACACACTATGTCCATTCTTGTTGCATGACCATATTGCATTTGATGTCAGGAATTTTAAAAACAAGAATAAGCTTTAAAATCCTTAAATTGGCAACACATTGAGAGATTCAAAATCATTGTTTTTTTTATCATAATCGGCAATTTTGTGAACTCTTTAACAAAATTCCTAACAATATATATTTTTTTCGAACACATTACACCTTATTAGATCCATGTAGAACTAAAATTTAAAAAATATTTTGTTGCCAATTTGAAGAACAAAATGTGATCACTTTAACCCTTAGATAATTCCTGTCCTGAAAGGGTTAATAAGGCCAGTGACAATATACATATATGGCTGTGATGGACATAATATAATAGGCAGTTGCCTTGAGCTGACTACAAGAGGTGCCGTGGTATTGTGGATACGTGACCGGACTGTGGATCATATGTCCTTTGGGAGGACATTAATCTACATTTGTCACTCTCCACCCAGGAGTAGTAAATGGGTACCTGGTAGGAACTTAGGGCAGCTGGGCTAAAGCCAGCACTTGTAATAATAGTACTTTGTCGGCACCTTGAGCATCCCCTGGGATGGATACATGTATGTGCGCAATATAAATGTAGCTATCATCATTACTAATATTATTACAAATGTAGGTGCTTTACCTCATAATATAACAGTGCAGTGTGCTTACTGGGCCTCTAAATTGTTCCAGCAATTGCAAAATATCAGGAATTATTAATACCACTTTATCTCTTTGGTAAGCAAAATAAAAAAACTAAAATTAAATTTTTGAGGGCTACATTTATTTGTATGTCAAATTGGACTTGTCTAACATTTTTGATTATTTCAGGCATTACAAAGCTTATAAAATGTTCTTTGTTTTTGTTTTTTGACATGGGCTCTATTCAGAGTCTGGGGGTTAAATATTACCAGCCCAATCTACTTTTTTTTGTCTTTAAAAGGGTATGAGCTATATAGAAAGGGTGAACATTTGTTTTTACAAATACGATCTTGATTAAAGGAAACCAAAACCAAAGGAGAGAATCAATGTTATTGGAAAGTGAGAATTCAGAGAAGCACTTTCCAAAAAGTTTCATTAAAATTGGTTAAAAAATGAGAGAGTTATGGAAGTTTGAAAAGTCTCGTTTTACTTTCTATGGGGATCCTCAAATTGGCAAAATTGCTTCAAAATGGCTGATTTTGTGAACAACTCTCCATTTGTTTTGTACACAGATTTTCAAATTTTCCCCATTATCTCTCAGGGTGCTCCTTGTCTCCTCCTGAACTCGACATATGTGGTGTAAAATACATTTTCCCATTATATATGTTGAGCTCAGAAGGAGATTAACTGCACCTTGAAAGATAATGGGGAAAATCTGAAAATCTGTGTACAAAAAAAATGGAGAGTTGTTCACAAAATCAGCCATTTTGAAGCAATTTTGCCAATTTGAGGATCCCCATAGAAAGTAAAACGAGACTTTTCAAACTTCCATAACTCTCTCATTTTTTAACCAATTTTAATGAAACTTTTTGGAAAGTGCTTCTCTGAATTTTCACTTTCCAATAACATTGATTCTCTCCTTGGGTTTTGGTTTCCTTTAATAGTAATTAAAATGTAGGATATCCCTTTTCCTATGTGGTGAGCATCTTCCCACCTACTTTCAAATAAATGGCACGATTTTACAATGAACAATAATGCCCAGGATTTAACTGCATTGACATGCTACATGCACATGAACAGCTCTTCACAATTTTATTACCATTATCGAATGCAAATATACTATTCCATCCAGCTTTATTAAATATAACCTGCTATTACTGATCAGTTTCACCTTGAAGAACAGCATGAATAATAATGACTCTTTGAACTAACCCAAGACATCCATACATTACATTCTAATTGATCTTTCCTAAATGAATGTCCGTGTACATTACCACATACCAATATGCAGACAGGATGTGAGACCTCTGAATGTATCAATGGATAGTAGTTAGTACATGGCACAGCGCCAAGCTCTAGAAATTAGTCAATGTCATTTTTACTTCATGGTGGTAATTATTAGAAACTAGTTCATTTAATGTGAGCATGAGAATCCTTTAATGGGTTCCGTGGGGATTTTGGAATGTATTTTGACATACAAATTAGTAGTAAAAAAAGATATTAAAGTAGCGAAGGACCTTTCTTTTTCTCAAGTGAGATTTCAGGAATCCCACCTTCTATGGAATTTTAAAATAGCTTTTAAGAAATTACCAAGAGAATTTTGAGAATTCCACTTCCAGACTGGATATGTGAAAGTTGGATAAAGTTAATTATAGTTTCTCCATTAAAGTGATTTGGTAACTTTGTAGAGGCTTGATAAAATCTGAGCTGCCTGGCCTTACATGCTATCAGTGTATGTAATATGGTGTAAAAATGAAGCCCTGGAAAAAAAAAAAAGCACTTCAAAATCATCATGTGCTTCACAAGAGTAAACATATGCAAGTGACCGGAAATGCCAGATTCATTTTCCCCATAGACTCAGTGTTAGACTAAAGTGTATGGCCATACGCTTTCGTAAATGAGAGTATTCAGTCATAGACATCTTAATAATAACATATATTTGAAAACCTTTCTATACCTGGCTATTTCTTTATCCTTCTGAACATCATTATACAAGACAGATATCAAAATTCAACAATTTATTGAATTAAGCCTCCACAAAGTTACCGAATCCCTTTAAGATGAATGAGCTCATGCAATAATCAAGTTTATTTTAACTGATATGCCATCTTTCAAGTGACAGTGGCCTGCTCCAAAAACAGATGAAAACATTTTCCACTCGTCCTATTAGGACAAGGATAATTATATATTTAGCTAATATCAGATCCTCCTACAAAGACTTCTGTGGCCTTTGCCAGCTTGTATCCAAACCCGTAAGCTCAAGCCTGTCTCTGCAGTGGAACTGGGCCCCATTTCATAAAACTTGTTATCAATAAAAAGTTACGATAATTTTTATAAGCTTCTGAATCGTTGCCTTTAATTGGCAGTGAGCAATTTTGATATAGAAGTGTAGCAGTTGTTATGGATAACAAGTCTTATGAAACAGGACCCATTCAGATCAGACAAGAGATTCAGGGCCATGCTGATGAAGTACTTTCGTCCTTTCCCAGGATCTTTTCCCATCTCCTTTGCATCACTACAACTCTCTTTTCCTTTAGCTACATGTACACATGATATCTATTTATACTCAATTACTTTTCTCCCCTCCCTCAGTCCCTCTCTCTTCTCCTTACTGGTACTATCTTAGCACAATACTTAATAACCATTTTGATGTACATGTAGCAACATTATAACTTCATATAGTACTTCAATCATTATTTACCTTTTCTTGGTCTTCATGTACATGTATTTGTTGTACTACCTGTTTATCGGATATATGTAGATTATGCCTTTTTGCTTAGTAAGCAAATAATTACCGTTGGGGAAGGTGATGGGACAAACTATCACTTCCGAGGCGATCTGGATGTAGCTATCTTTCCGGAGCAAAGCTGAGGAAAGATAGCGTATACATTCGGATCGCCGAGGAAGTGATGGTACGTCTCATCGCCTGAAATCAAAGGGTGATTATTTGCTTTTTATTCCACATCTGAAGCATTTAACTGGTACGAGAAAGACAATTATTGTCTACTTCTCGAAAAAGAGAATTAGGCCTGAATTCACAAAAGAAGTTTAAACCATTACATAAACCCCCTTCTGGGTGCGCACATGCATGTGTTTTATATAAGTGCATGAATGGGCAATGTGCGCTTCTTTCAGCTTATTTTAGTACGCTTAAATGGAGCTATTCTTAAAGGTCATGCACTTTTCATTCTGACTATTCGTAAAGGTCACTCACTTTCATTTCGCGCATACCCAAGATATTGATAACGCATTGTGACTCTATATGGACTGAAGAGATCAGCGAAACACATTTCAGTACTATTCCGTCAAGGTCACAAACTTTTCTCCTCGGGTGGGGAAAAGGTAGAGATCGATGGGAAAACTACATTTTATCACATGATTACCTTTTGGCCAATCTAACAGCAAGATTCTTAGTATACGGAATATAATAATGAATATTTTTTAACTTTAAACTCTGTATTCATGATTCAGCACATCATGCTTTGAAGAAGATATAAATAAATCCTTGAACAATGTTGCAGCATCCTGAAAGTCGGCATGCATCAAAAGAATAGTATAACATGTGCACCAGCCACAATTGCTTTGTGGTCAATTTTTTGATGCAAAACAAGTTTTCGACTTCAGTCCTGGACCAAACATTACACCTACACCTAACCCAAAACCTTATCTGCAACCCAATTGCAATACATGTATAAGTCCTAGCTCTATACCTTAAGATGAAATAAAGCCTGAAACCAATGTTGGATCACGGCCAAAAGACCTCTAATTAACAAATTTAAACCTAACTAAGGGTTTTTCATTTTAGAAGAATAAATGCCTGTAACAGTGCATGAAAACAAGTGGATCAGACGGTTACCCTTTTTCTTCTCCACACAGAAATGACTAATGTTTCTCAGTATGTTTGCCTGTTAATGACAGTTCAAAGATAAACAGTGGGGTACTGCAGACTGCTGGGTAGAATTTATTCTACTTCAGAAAGAACGACCTTTTTGGTGACCTTCAAACATTAATCATAGCTGCTGGGATCTATACAGCTAGTTCACACTGAAGGGTTTGTCTCCAGTTCCAATACGCTACGATAAACTGTCTTACATGAATATTTTCAGTAATATACATGTATGACATGCACAGTAGCCACTTATCACTATGAACATGACAAACATTTAGAGAGTGGACAAAATAAACAACTCCTCATTCTACCCTTCACAATGGTTCTGGCAGACAAAAGAACATCCCTTCTCTGCTATTCTGTAAAATAAGTAGAACAGGTGAATATGCATGTGACACCTGTTCTACATATTTCAACAGAATAGTAGTGAAGGGATGTCATTTTGTCTACCAGAACTATTGTGAAGGGTAGAATGAGGAGTTGTTTATTTTGTCCACTCTCTTTGTCCGTCATGTTCATAGTGTGCATTTATCTTTAATTTCATGCATATTGACACTTACAACATGTATGTCCTTTGACCTTTGAACTCCTAAACCCAAACTCGAATTACTTTGTCTCACTGTTCATAACTTTCATATTGCTTCTCCAATATCTTGCTCTGACCTTTCAGCTTTCTTTCAGAGCAACTTGCCAATGAGGTTGGATTTCCCTTTAATCATACTCACATTTGGGAGGAGATGTTGGGTAATCATCCTTGAAAATCATTCTCAGCTTATACAGGCCATCTTCCCAAGGAGTCTGTGGTGTGACAAAAAGAAAATCATTTGATATATTTAGGGCACATGATACATGAGCCTGTTTTAGATAAGTTCACACTTGATAAAATATCTCGAAATTGAACCTCCACTCTCAAAATTAGACTAGAGAACATGCATTTGAATAATGTGAACAGAATCCCTGCACAGCTGCACTATATAAATTGCTGTGAATCATCATCACTTAAGCTCTTCATCTTTTTACTTTTCTTCTAAATGAATATTTTGTAGCTAGTGCATCAAATAAATGTTCATGTACTTCATAAGTCTCAATGTGTATAAAGACATTAAAACAATTCATCAGTTGGTAAACAGGTAGAAATTTTAATGCATAACAGGCCTGGGCCCACTTGCATACAGACTTCCATTTACATGCAACTCTTTATGCAAGAGGTCCCTGGTCTATCAAACACTGCTCCATATAGGAGGACACCATTACAAAAATCCATGTAAGGAACCCTTTACATAAAAAGTCTTATGAGAAGCCATGGATTACATTTATATCCTTCCTCATGCTCTTTCAAAACCAGCTCCAAAATATCATTGTGTGGCTGGCAGAAGGGCATTAACAAATACACATGCCATAAAGTAAATTGTTGGTAACTTGTTTCTATGGTTTTGATTGCGCTATGCATGTCACACCGTTTTTTAAACATGACAGGGATTTCTCTCTTTATCGACTAATAAAAAAGTGAAAAATGGAGGGTATTTACCTAATTTTAGTAGTTTCATATCAAATAAAGCACATACTTTTTTAATGTTACTGTTATTTTACTGCTAATGACTTTCTGCCAGATGTACTGTCTTTAAAATTTCAAATACTGTGGGAACATTACAGAATTACATTACAGACATATATTTGAGGTGATCATCTCTTGGTATCAATTTCATTGGAAATAGTAACTCCATGTATCCTTTACTTCACCACACTAAAAGCCACATCTTTTTAGCTATTTATGTATGGAAGTAGAATTTTTCATCTTGAAAGTCGTTCTCTGCATGAGACATCCTGTTACACTGCATTCCCATTTAGCACCAACATCCTCCTTCTTCAAAAGAAAGCTACACATATATAACACCTATCATACTGAAAGTGATATACTTACACTGTTCTTTCCTGGAATTGCTGTTGGTTGAAGGATGCATACATGTGTGTGTGTGTGGGGGGGGGGGGGGGAACAAAATAAGAACATTTATAATTGGTGAATGGTGTACAAATATCAAATATCAAATATCACCATACTATTATTTTTTCAACATTTGCCTTCACAAATGAGTAAGAAAGGCCAGGGAAAGCACTGTCTTTTTGTGTGTTTCTGGAAAGGATTGTCTTTTTGTTTTTATTTATTTATTTATTTTTCTCGTTGTTGTTCTTTAGTAAAGCAAGAACTTAACATAAATCAATACTCAGACAAAAGGTTTGATTCTAAACAAAACATGATATACTTTTCTAACCCATTTGTAATATCACATTATTTCATCTAACATGCTATCTAAAAAGAAGTATACCTGATAGATAACCACAAAACTTGGACAGACCTGAGCTCTGCCATAGTTTCAGACCACAAGTCATGCAACTCACTTACAATTGTTCTAACCCAGTAGTTCTTAGTCTAGGGTTCATGGCTCCCAGGCTGGTCATCTAGGTCTCCTTTCAGGATAACAATAAAATTTCAAAATTCTCTTCTCAGATTCATAATTCACTCCATTGACTGTGTATTGGCAGACATTTTTCCATCACAAAAAAGGCTGTTACATATTTCAGTTTGGGTGCTCAGATTAATGACCAAGAGCAATGACAAAGTCATGGGGCCAAAAATTGTATGAAAGAACCACTGCTCATTCACTGAGGTTTAATTTAAAGCTCATGTACAGTTTTTGTAGCAAAAAGGAAATTGGAATGAAATGTGTTAAATATAGCCGCATGTTGTTTTCCATCTATCAAAAGATGTTTGTACGAGATCATTTGGTATTCCACCAGTGACTTTTGGTGAAACTTACTGTAAATATATGTAAGGAACGCTAGATCATGGCAATATACTGCCCTACGCTAGGAACTTTCCACCCCGACGGCTCCATGCAAAATCTTGAGGTAGCAAGTGTGTCACTGTGTGTAGGTTTGTAGGTTTTGAACGCATGTACATGTATGGTGTATAGTGCACGTAGTAGCTGGAAGTAGCTGGAAGTTTATATCCCTGACCCTGCACCTAAATTATTATTTGCCTCTCATTTGTTTGATATGCCACTTTAGGACATGATATCTTCACAGCAATTTGTATTGCTAATATCTTGCTATGTATCAACAAAAATCCAACAAATCTAACAAAAAGTTTGTGAGGGCTTACCAAAACTAAACATTACCTTTAACCTTAAATGCTGAACTCTGTGGCCCGTATCCTGAACTCCGGTTTAACTTAAACTCCAGTCTAAGTTAAACTAGAGTTTAATTAAAACTGATTTAAGCTTCAAGTCCAGTCTAAATTTCTGTACAAAATTAAACCACACTAGACTGGAGTTTAAGTTAAACCGGAATTCAGAGTGTGATTTTCTAAAACTTCGGTTTAAAGGGCAGGTTTAGATTGAGTTGTAATCACACTTAGACTGCGATTTACGCTAAACCGGAGTTAGGAATACGGGACTGTGATTTCAATTTTTGAGCTTTGCAAATGGAGGCATTTATGTCTAATCTTAATCATTATACAGAAAGGATCACAAGTGAAAAGAGCTGTTACTTACCACACTCCCAGTTCATGAGATTTAATGTACCATCAGCATTCTTGGTTGGCTTTGCTACGAACCCCTGTAGGTATAAATAAAGAAAAGTAGAAAACACACAATATGATCATTATCAAATCCATGTTATCGTTACAAGTACATGTACATCTCATCTGGTCAATGCCACATGGGTCAAGAAAAAAATTTGAATAGCTCTCTGGCTACATTTCAAAGAATAAGAATTTTAATTCTTTATCATTCATGAATGAACGATGTGTTAAAGGGGGTACCCAATGCTGAAACAATGTTAGTTCATTTAAAAGATCATGATTTTATTAGCAGAAAATTATCTGCCTTAAGTTTTTTAAAAATTCGTGTTGCCAGAAAAATCCCCGAAATATGGTAAGACTTCAGGATATTTTGGCCCCTCAGCTGTGTCCCAATTTCAGCTAGGTAACCACAATGACGTCAAAGTGGTTACCCAGGTTCGCGTATTGCAGATGTGTTGCGCGCTAGACTGTACAAAATGCATTATACCTTGCGCGCATTTTGCGCGACAAGGTAACCACTTTGACGTCATTGTGGTTACCTAGCTGAAATTGGGACACAGCTGAGGGGCCAAAATATCCTGAAATCTAACCATATTTCGGGGATTTTCTGGCAACACGAATTTTAAAAAAATTTAAGGCAGATGATTTTCTTCTAATAAAATCATGATCTTTTAAATGAACTAACATTGTTTCAGCATTGGGTACCCCCTTTAAATCTCCTATGAACAATACAATCACAAATAGGAAAAACTTACGTAAATTTGTTTTCCACTCTTGTTGCTTAATGAGAAATATGTCTTTACTTTTATTTACAAGAAAAAATGTTGGTCCCATTACAAGAAATGAGAAAAGCACTACATTTACCATATTGCCTGTATCAAACTGATGAATTAAACAAAAATCTAGTAAAAATTTAAAAAGCTCTAAGATAGGAATTGTCAATTGTATGTAGATCCCCTGCATAAGAAGCAATCTCAACTTCCAAAAACACAAAACTTTCTTTTTCCTTTGCTATTAAAATTTTGTAAAACTTTTACTTCTTTCTTTTTAATATTTTTTGTTCTGTTTCTACTCATGCCCACATCCTATTAAACTATTCATTCCTCTCGGAGAAACTTTGTATCAAACAAAATAGACAATAAACCTTATATTTTTGGCATATTGGAAATTCAACTAGAATATCACTGAAGGTGATTAATACCCCTGCCCCAATGTGTGTGCCAAATTTCATGAGCATTGCTCGAAAAATGAGGAAGTAGTTCGATGCGCAAGATTTCAACCTGATTTATTGCCATAATATGCTGTTACCAAGGCAACGCAGTTCCGACACATTCGAAAAATGTCTTGCACATCTTCATCCCAAGACCAATGTGCGTGGCGAATTTCACGAGCATTGCTCGAAAAATGAGGAAGTAGTTCGATCCGCAAGATTGCAACCTGATTTACTGCAATATGCCGTTACCATGGCAACGGAGTTTCCGACACATTCAAAAAATATGTCTTGCACATCTCCACCCCAAGACAAATGTGTGTGCCAAATTCAATGAGCATTGCTCGAAAAATGAGGAAGTAGTTTGATGCGCAAGATTTCAACTTAATTCATTGCCATAATATGCCGTTACCATGGCAGCGGAGTTTCCGACACATTCAGAAAATCTGTCTTGCACATCTTCATCCCAAGACCAATGTGTGTGGCGAATTTCACGAGCATTGCTCTAAAAATGAGGAAGTAGTTCGATGCGCAAGATTTGCAACAGACGGACAGACTGACCGCCCGCCCGTCCACACGCTGATTCCTACCTGTACATGTATAAATATATACCCCCTTCAAACTACGTTTGGCGGGGTTATAAATATAAATAAACTTTTGGAAACAAATAATGGGAAGTGCCACCTACAATGACCATCTACTGTATGGTTCCCGCCAGTGGAATATCAACTTTGGTGTTAATAGCAAGTTTGGAGACTTCAGACAGAAATGTCAAGGGCAAATTCACACCTAACATGGAGACAAGGGTACCGACAACTTTGATAATAAATATTTCAATACACTTTATCTACCTCCCATCCTACCTCCCTGGGAAAATATATTTGGACTACATGTACCTCTGTCAATGCATACTTTCAATCTACCAAACGTGTTGGTCCTCTCAAATCATTCCTTTGGATGCTGCAAGCAGTATTTCTTTCGATTTGGAATCCTGCCAAGAAGCGTGCATACATGTGTATATACATGTACATTGACTTCAGTCTCCTCCCAATACTTACGAAAGGATGGTCTTTTCTCCAGGCTTTCCGCTCCTCAGACAGTCTTGTGATAGCAATCCCCGACATTTTGCTGATTTATCTTATGTACTTCTTCTGAATCTCCCTCTCTCTCTGAATCCGATTTATCTGATGAAGGAAACACAGGAATATATGTAGCATGATAAACTGAGTTATTAGTTCTACAATCCACCATTAACTAGAAGCTACATCTGTGTGTAGTGAAAGGCCTGTTAAGTGGTTGAACAAAATTTTATATGGGCGTCGATATCAACTTGAGAATACATGTAGATCCATCCACTGAACCATCCCTATGTAGCATGTGGGGACTGTGTCCATTTTGGTGGCGGTAGACCTGTAAGGTTGAAGAGGTAAAAACACCAGAATAATCTGCAAATTTTGGGGGAAATACTTCCCTTTTATTATTGTAGCCTGTAAGATGATAAAATACCACACATGTCTATCTTATTTCCAGACAATTCCTTCAACTGGATAAATCTCTATATCACCTTCATCAAGTCAAATTTTCAGGATGTTTTTAGAAGTTAGAACTCTGGCGATCTTGCTCCTCTGAAACTCACACACGAGATCGGGAACGCACAGGGGTCTAGTGTACATGATTAATCTGTTTAAAATCTTATGACTGCTTGCTAAAATCTTTGGCCATTAATTGAAACATGTATACTCATGCTTGTAGAGGTGGAAAGAAGTTACCATTGGCATCGCGTAACAGTTAGACTCCAGTCTAGACCAAGCTTAAACTCTAGATGTAACTGTTAGAGCCTATGTGGGGCTGTGTCAACTTCGACCTCTTATCTAGGTAAAAACACTGTCAGAATAATCGACAAAATTCTGAGAAAATATTTCCTTTTACATTTTAAGATGATAAAACGTCTGATTTCCTGACAATTCTTTCAAAGTTCAATTAGATTATCACCTTCATCAAGCGAAATTTTCAGGCTGTTTTTGGCTGGCGATGTTGCTTGAGAATGCACACTCGCCTAGTACTAGACTATAGATGTAGAGCTCTATGGGAGGCAATTTCGATGGTACAGAGGTCTGGTGTGCAAGTGTACGAGGTTATTCATAAATAACCTTGCAACATGTGTGAGGGGATGTTGAGAGTAGAGTAGATCTAGACATCTATGCCATGAACATGATGAAGCGTGTTAACTTTTTAGATCAAAACATTCGATCTAACATTAGATCTATGATGGGGAGCCCAATGACTGTGCACGTTAGATTTCACTTGAAATTGAACAAGAATTTCTTTAATATTCCTCAAATACCTAATCTTATATTATTCCTGATATTAAAGAGTAAGTGTATAAAAAATTAGAGCAAGAAAAATGAAATTTTAACCAAAAAAAGGCGGCCTTGTCATTTTGACATTGAAAAAACGATGGTGCCCATGTCCTGAAAGACATTTCGGGGCTTGTGAATAAAATTACTGAAATGAGAGTTTAAGACCTTTTTTCAATATTTTGACTTGTTCTGGGGCATGAATATCTTTCAATATAATGAAGACGAAAAGTTAGTGTTCGTTGCATCTTTTGTTTTTATCTGAATCTCGCAGTTACACATGTGCACAGACTTGGGCACTCTAACAGTTTAAAGTTAGGCTTGGCCACTCAACACTTTTGCGAGCCATTATTAAAGGGAAATCCAACCGTAATAGCAAGTTGCTTTGTAAGAAAGAGGAAAAATCAGAGAAGTTTGAACGAAATCGGACAAGTAGTAAGAAAGTTATGATTTTTTGAAAGTTGTAATCACTATTTGCATATATGGGAATTTCAAATTGGCTGAATAGGTAATGTCACTGTGATGTAGCTGTGGACAATTCCCCAATTCGCTCTAACACGCAAAATGACTAAAATGTCACTTTTTTTTCAAAATGCATTACTCAGTAGGATCTTTTCGTTCATGAGGATCTATAACAATATGCTATCTGATTGTGAGTACTGCCCGAGGGTAAAGGCACCTCAAAGAAAACCTCAAATTAATGATATTTTTGTGTACGACAAATGGGAGAGTTGTGACAAAAATGTCACAATTGACTCACCAAATTGCCAATTTGAGATTCGCATACATGTAGATGTAGTGATCTCATTTTTCAAACATCCATAACTTTCTCAGTCCTTGTCCGATTTCTTTCAAACGTTCACCATCCTGTTTTTATTTTTCTGCTTTCATACAAATCATCTTATTACCAAGGTTGGATTGCCCTTTAATGACGATGTCTATGGGGAGTGAAACAGTGGTAGCTATAGTCTACTGGCATGACTGGTAGATCTAAGATTACGTTACATCTCAGCTATTTCACAAGAATGCCAAATCTTTTTTTTTTCTTCTTCTTCCACGATCTGAACTTTTGATGACAATGATGGTGAAGACTCTTTCAGTTTCAGTTGACCTGTTGACTACTGAATTCTCAAATTCCCATAAGGTTAACATGGTTAATACAGGGATCACATAGTTCCCGTATGCACACAATTAATTCCGAAAATTCTGTCTCTTGTTCGTTAGCTCTTCACTTAGAGACAGAAACGGTTGTATCACTCTGCTGTGCAAACCGAATACACATTGACTTACACACTAATAACAGTTTGAATACGGCTGCAAAATTTTCAAACAGAGAATACCTTGGACCCTGAATTACCACAAAAAGGAGCTTTAAACGAATTATTCAGTCAAATTGGTAAGCTGAACTGATTCCTTAAATAGTAGAGCCTAGGCCTAACCAATTCAATAATAATATGTAGGGTCTAGATCTAGATATATGATTTATGAAGAAAAATCAAATTATTGCAATTTTCCAACTACACATCGGCGTGTAGTCGGTTTGCACAGCAGAGTGATGTGACCATTTCTGTCTAAGTGAAGAGCTAACGAACGAGAGACAGAATTTTCGGTCTAGCAAACAATGGGTTAAAACAAAATCAAAACTTGCTTAGCCAGTTTCAGCGTTTATCATTAGACCGAAAATTCTGTCTCTCGTTCGTTAGCTCTTCACTTAGAGACAGAAACAGTCATATCACTCTGCTGTGCTGTGCAAACCTAATACACATTGACTTACACACTAATAACAGTCTGAATACAGCTGCAAGATTTTCAAACAGAGAATACCTTGTCCTTGGACCCCGAATTACCTGAAAAAGGAGCTTTAAACAAATTACTCAGTCAAATTGGCAAGTTGAACCGATTCCTTAAATAGTAGAGCCTAGGCCCAACCAATTCAATAATTATTGTAGGGTCTAGATAGATATATGAGGCTTATGACTTTATGAGGAAAAATCAAATTATTGCAATTTTTCCAACTACACATCGGCGTGTAGTCGGTTTGCACAGCAGAGTGATACGACTGTTTCTGTAGTCTAAGTAAGTGAAGAGCTAACGAACGAGAGACAGAATTTTTGGTCTAGTTTATCATTAGACATGTTAGTGAATGCGACAATGATTTCATTCACCCCTTTCTCTCAGTCTCAGGACTCTCTTCACTTTCCCCTGTAGGCTTTAGATAATTAGATCTACACTCTAACGTTAACAGTTAACTTTTTTTTACAGTCTAACATTAATATTTATATTACAGACCATGCAGACATAGACATAGTCTAGTCTACCCTAAATAACTTATTAATGTTTAACGGTTTAACTTTTTTAATGTTAATGTTTATGAACTTTAAATTTATGTTTAGGTCTATAGATCTAGAGGTCTAGAGTTCTATAGATCTAGACCTAGATCTATAATTAGGCCCTAATACTATAGGATTTTCAAATTAAAAATAAAAACCTTAGTCTACAAATAATACTAGAATTAGATCTAGTAGAAATGCAATTATAAAGCTTAACTTAAGTTGTTTTCATCATCACCAACACTGAACAGTCGGAACAGAAAAAAATTAAAAAAAATAAAAAATAAAACCAAGATAGTCTACCTAGTCTAAAGAAAAATATGAAAATCATGAAAATACTCACCACAAAATTACACGGCTAAATGGCTGAAATAAAGTTAGGACTCTTGTCTCGGTGCATAGAATTTGTCAATGGAACCACATACATCAACTAGAAACTTCAGTTATCTACTTCATTGACAACAGAACACGACAAAAATGCTGTGAAGTTAAGTGTGTGTGTAGTTTTCATTCAACGGCAATCTTCCAGTCATTGTATTGCGCCTCAAAGCTCATTCATAACGCACGTAAATTCACGTTGATAATCGCGATTACCGAGCTGCATGCATGGGCAATTTCGTGTACAAAAAATGAACGTGAAATCAGCAAAGGTCACGTGATATGAATGAACCGTGCCATGGATCACTGAGAGAGGGCGCAAATAATCTCTTTCAACGCAACGCGCTCTGATTGGGGTTGTTGTTATTTTGCGAATAGAGATTTTTTGGGGGGAAATATCATTGTTTTTAGAATATACAGGTTGAATTATTGCAGGTTAACAATGGGGGAAACTGAAAAATGAGAATATATTAGAAATGGATAAATGTAATTGTGGCTTTTATTGCAGCTTGTCTAACTGATTTCTCAAACTACCTTTAATAGTCTAGATCTCCTTGTAAAAAAATCTCAAGTTAGGACTAGCTGCATGTATTACCTCCTTGCTCATTTTAATTGTTTAACCCAATTCAAAAACAAAAGGAAAATAATGTTCATAGTAATACAAGGGAGGCAAATATTTTTACACTAAACAATTTCTAAGTGCCTGAAAATATCCGAAGTGTTTATAGAAACCAAATGCCACTTCCAAAATCCCCCCCCCCCCCTCTATCTGTTTATATGACCGTTTATATCACCTATAAATAGTCCGTCATAATAACCAAATCATTCTACATGTATATTATATCTGCAGTGTCAAAGGGGCCATTCACCAAAAAGTTTGCCTCGCGGTATGATCATTTCCATTTTTTCAAATTACCGAATTTCAAAATGCCATCTTCTGAATAAGTTACATATAGGATAGACTCAGCAGTCCATCATGTTATTTTCATTCACATTCAAGTTATATGCAATCTGAAAATAAATACTTTGTGTATTTGAGATAATTCATGTTAAATTGGGTTTTGCAAGGGTACGTCCCCCCCCCCCCCTGGATCCACGACTGCATCTTGACGCACAGGTCGCAGTTATAATCACGTTAATCACGTTAAAGTAATAACAATACACACACTCTCATTATTTCCATTTTAAAAAACATTTTCTATTTATATTTTATTTCATTGAATTCATCTTGCTTGCATCTTAATGGCAAACAGTCATAAAATATGATGCCAGAATATCATCATATTCAAAACAAAGCAAACTATCATCAACAGTTGATGAATAAATGACAGAAATTTATTGATAATATCTTGCATGTGTAAATCCAAAACATAATGGATTAGTAGGCCTCCCGTTCTTCCAGATTTCAACCCAAAGCTGGATGTAAGCTAGGTTGAGTTGAGTTAAACAAATCAAATAAGACTAACTTTCAGTTTCCCTCGATCTGCAAGAAAACATAAAGCTACTCTATTTTAGTGAGCTTACATAATATATGTAGATCCATGGGAGCGTCGAGTTAAACTGAACTCGTATAATACAGGCCAATGAGTTGAGTTATGACTTTTTAACACTATTAAAAAACCCCTCAATGCTGTAAAGAAAGGATTTCAAACGTAACAAAAATTAATTGTGACACTAAAGCCATACAATGACCCCACATCATAATACTTAAAACAAAAAACAGAAAAATCATCAAAATCTATACAACTACATGCATTTACTTGTCAAAACTTAAACAGGACCAATCACAAGAAATTATTTTGATCTGGGATTGTATAGTACACTACATTCACGGACGTGTAGAAGAACAGCCATTGGCTGAAGCAAGTGTTGCCGTGTTGAAAAAAAATAAAATGAAATGAAAATGAAATTCAGAGTTTCAGCTTCAAATATCACTTCTACAAAACATGTACATTTAATCCTCAAGCATGTGAATGTCCAAACTAATTTGGGGCGATTTAACAACTTCTGACGTTTATACAAATCATTATATTTTTATTTAGGTGACTGACCTTCTTCAACATTACGACATACTTAATGCTTTGGGTTCACATAATCCTGAAGGAAAATAATTCTTAAGCACATGAAAATTATCTGCATTGCTCAATAACGGTGGTGAGAAATATTGCAAGAAAAATACAAACATTTTAAATGCATGCATGATTATCCAAATATGCTATAAACTTGCAGCACAGCATACTTGGAAGAAAAAGTATCATAGAAAAAAAATTGAATCAAAGTTTACATCTACGTCCTCAGTCAGAGCGAGAAATTAGTAGTAATCAAGGGCTCTTCATTATCAAAGACAGTATATATTATATAATGTCGGTGGGGTGATAAAACCTCGTAACTCAAAAATGTAAGATTTTCAAAAGAGCAAGAAAACTTTTACAATTAACACAGTAAGCGAATTGATGACCTTCTTTATACAGATCGCTCGTGGCATTATTCATTCAGATATATGCACTACATGGGTTTTATCTGAACATCAAATTAGTCTGTAAATACAAAATTATGAAGAAGAAAACAATTGTTCAGAAAATGAGTTAAGAGGTTTTATCACTCCACTGACATAAGCGAAATAACACCATATGAAAGAGTGATATCAAAACAAAACAATTTGCCTTTATATAAATTTTTACAGATTCATACTCTTATGTACTCGGATAGGTCCACCCTTTTTCCAGTAACAATGATTTGTACATTGTACTATATAACATGTAAAGTAATCATTTACATAATAATTTGACAAGGCTGAGGAGTGACAGTGTTTCTATTCAAAATTTGTAACTGCTGGATGCAACCTATTCAATAGTACATTGGATCCAGCAAATTGTGAGCTGAGATAATAGCCCTCTGGAAATGCCCTCACATCTTGATTCTTTGAAGAAGATGACATAATAGCCCCTCCCCTGAAGTATCACATATATACTCTGTAATCTGTCTTCCACAATCTTTACAAAAGTAAAGTCATGTGAATTTCTAAATGATTACAAATCAAATATGTAAACCTAGTACATACATCTGTACAAACTTGTATTTCACAAAACGACAATCCAATAATAATTGTGTAGCAACAGGAGGTTCTTCATATTTTCAAATCATGAACAAAAATACATTTGATAACCACTTTCAATGCCACATAGTGGCTCCAATGGCTACAAAAATTACAAGGGACCAGCCCTGGCCTGCTTCTCATCTATACTCCTACCAAGAAAGGTTGTACGACACATGTTCCAGCGACAATTACTCTGTGGCAGTTTCGTACACTGACCAAATTCTTAACTTCACCCCAAGATCAAACACTATAGCTAACCCACTTTTACATTTATAGGCTCATCCAGATAAGCTTGTACTCCAATATAGCTTTTTAGATGGATCAATAGGTTTTCGGTGTATCAGCGGGGGTTTGTCCAGTCTAGATCATTCATACATAATTCACTTTCAACTCTGATACTCTAGTAGCATAGCAAGAGTTGAAGACTCCCTGAATAAGGT
The DNA here is from genome assembly GCA_025618425.1 of Heliocidaris tuberculata. Taxonomy (NCBI): domain Eukaryota; kingdom Metazoa; phylum Echinodermata; class Echinoidea; order Camarodonta; family Echinometridae; genus Heliocidaris; species Heliocidaris tuberculata. The sequence goes on from CM046836.1 coordinate 22,913,276, forward strand.
AATCTAGCTAATTTGTGTATGGCTAGAGTGCCCAAGTCTGCGCAGCGCCCTTGTCTGCGCACACGCGTAACTGCGCGATTCTAACGAAAAAAAAATGCAAGGAACACGAACCTTTCGTCTTTATTACAGCGATAGATATTCATTTAAGAAACGAGTCAAAATATTGATAAAAGGGTCTTATTTCAGACATTTTATGCATAGGCCTCAAAATGTTGTCTTTCTCGTCAAAACTCCCGAACTGCGTGTAAAATGAATGAGTGCGCAGACATGGGCACCATTGTTTTTTTCAATGTCAAAATGACACGGCCGCCGTTTCATGTGAAAATGGAATAGTTCTTGCTCTAATTTTAATTAGATTTTTCGCACACTTACTCTTTAGAATATCAGGAATAATATGAAATTAAGCAATAGTGGAATATTAAAGAAATTCTTGTTAAATTTTAGGTCAAATCTTAGGTGCGCAGACATAGGGCTCCCCATCATAAATCAAATCTAATTCTTGCTTAGAGCGATTTGGGTGTCTCTTTTACACAAGCGAAGCAGTGCATTTGTGACACAGTCCCACAAAGGCTTGGTCCCATAAGTGACCTAACCCTAAGCCTTAAACCTAGAACCCAATATCAACCCTAACCTTAACCCTATAATATTATTTTATTCTTTGACAAAATAAAGCCCGAAGCAATTGTCGCCGGAGCATATGTATAAAGTTGGAGCACCACAACAACAACAAAAAAAAAAAAAAAAAAAAAAAAAAAAAAAAATACATAGCTTGACTAGATTCTGACCCAACAGAGTAAACAGTATGAAAAAAGCAAAAATAAATCAAGTTTTTGAATTCTACACCATGATAATCATAATTCTAAGCCTGTGACCATACAAATATGACAGTGTGAACCTCCACCCTTTCTTGCTTCATATACATATATGCTTCCATCAAAATAACCATAAATACACAAACAGGATATCTATCTTGATATTAATTTCATCCATTCATATCACAGTGCAGTATAATCAACAAAAGATAGTACTCTATCACTTCAATATATATATATATATATATATATATATATATATATATATATATATATATATATATATATATATATACATCATCATAATGTAAATGCTAAGAAAATATACATCATGATCCTCATTTGTTGCCGATGTGCATTTGCAATAAAACAGGAATAGAAGAGAAAGGCACACATTACTACCAGGGCCCCATTTCATAAAACTTGTTATCAATATCAAGTTACAGTAACTGTTACAAGCTACTGAAATCCTTGAATTTGTTTGGCTGAGAGCAAATTTGCCATAGTAATGGGGCAGTTTGTTACTGATAACAAGTTTTATGGAACATGGCCCAGATCTAGGATAGGCTACCAGTAATCACTATTTTTGGCACATTCATGATAATACATATTGTGTCATCACCTTGGGAAGATCTTTGTGTACATTATTCACAAAACTAAACATCGGTCAGTATTCATAACTTTAATTTAGTTCACTGATTTATGGAGCGCCAAGTGTCCACCTCCTCATCCCATAAAAAGTACCTTAATTCTGTTACTAAAATGAGCACAAAAAAAAAAAAAAAAAAAAAAAAAAAAAATCATGTTTACATGAAATCAATTTCTCGCTTTCCATTTCATGAATGGATTCATTTCATTTATTCAATTTGGCACATACAAAATTACAGTAATTTCTATACATCAAAAACTTGACACCTGGCACTTCATAGATCAGTCTACTAAGTTAGACCAGGGCCTTGTTTCATAAAACTTGTTATCAATAACAACTGCCCCATTTCTATGACAAATTTGCTCTAAGCCAATCAGATGCAAGTTTTTCAGTAGCTTGTAACGGTTATTGTAACTTGTTATTGATAACAAGTTTTATGAAATGGGGGTCCTGGGTTATGAAAAGGAGCCATCAAGTGAGAGCATACATCTAGCCCTACAGAATGGAGAGCATCTTTTTCAAAGCAGGCAATACCAAACCCTGTCCATCATAATAAGATGCTTGGATCCAACCATATAGACACATACTGTTTGAGAATTATGTGAACAGCCTCACTACTATGTTCCAGCACCATTTTATTCCAACAAGAGATGAAGCACACGATGCCCCAATTTTAATAGTCAAAACACAAAACTGCAATATGCATTAGTGTCCGAAAATTAGATTGTCTCATGTTATCAATAATCAGACGTCATCTTCTGTCTATTATTCATACTGTAAAAGTGGAAATATTCACGCTATTAATTTTAGCACTCGGCAGAGTAAAGTGAATTTCAGGTGTTTTTAATATCGCAGCTGTGCACCAACTCATGGGCAAATAATTACATGAATAAAATATTTGCATGTTTTTATTTTCGTGTTTTTTAGTCTGAAAGGTATACATAACACATTGATTATGTGGTTTACTATGTAAAAAAAAAATTACATTATTTCATTGAATGTCGTTATTTATAACTACTGCTTTTCAAATACTTCCACACAAAAATATTGCATAAAATGATACATTACCCTGACCTTGTTCTTTTCTTCACATAAATTCTCACAAAAACGTGTGCTACAATATATATTTGTACTGAAGCACTGAAGCAATGCACTACATGTGCATGCACTACTGCAGGTATCCTGGAAAAAACGAAGTGTACATATTAAAAACCATGACTTTTTAACAAATGATGGCATCTGGGCACAAAAGCAATCATCTGTCATCTACCTGGGATCTTCATGTATCTGGCTATAGGAAAATATACAAAAAGTTTCACTTAAACTTTGAAAGCTGAATGCTTGTACAGGGTGGCCCAGAAAGAATGCAACACCTGAGATCTGCAATTTCAATGACATCACTGACACAATATCATTAGTTTTTGTTGTATTGGGTAGAAAATTCTTTTCCAAGTAAAAGACACTAAGATCATCAATTTGGGGTAAGGTTTTTTATTCTACGATTATTTTTGTGAGGTAAAAGTAATTTTCAAAATTTGCTATCTTTGCAACCATACGTAGTCAGGCTTGAGGCAGCGAGAAATTTGCTTATGAAAGCTTCCCATACAGTCAGCTTTTTTGACATATATATGACTGCTCGCGCTTTGAAAACGAAGACAAAATGGATGAAATGGAGATTGTATGAAAAGCCGTCATGTGGAAATTTCTCGCTGGCTGTGGTTGAGCAAATTTTGAAAATTACATTGCCTCACAAAAATAGCAGTAGAATCGAAATTAAACCAAAATTGATGATCTTGGGGTAATTTTACTCAGAAAAGGATTTTCTACGCAATAAGACAAAAACTAATGATATTTTTGAAATGCATGATGTCGTTGAAATTACAGATCTCAGGTGTTGCATTCTTTCTTATGCAGATAGTGCTACTGAAAAGCAGCTGTTTTAAATACCACTTGTTGTACTAAGCTACCAAAATTATTTTTCACGGGTTGCAAAACTTGTATGTGGTGGTATATCTTCAGTCTCAAATTGTGTGCAAGCCTAAAAATAGCTGTTGAATGAAATGAAAGTTTTGCAAAAACATCTTCTAACAAAAATTTACAGAGTGGGATCAGATTGGATTCCAATATAGCTATCTCTCCCTCAAAGTATAATTGGGACCAATGACCGTCAAAAATAGATAATGAACAGCTAGTATGTGTAAAATTGACACCAGTATACTTTAGCCAAACATTCTAGGAGGGACAGTTAAAGAGTATGAAGGAAATAGAAAGATCAGAACATAAAAACCCAGTAAATGGAATCACTGTCAGACTTTGATTCTATGCAAGTGTGTGTGCGTATGGGTAGTCTACTCACAAGCCACTTTTACCTTCATTTAGTGAGTATAATTATAAGCTTGATTTTTTTCCCTTTTAAAGATGTTAGTAATTGAAGCTGATTTTTTAATATACTACTCTGATCTTGGGATCAGTGTAGTATATTAAAAAATGATCAGAGCAAAATATTTTAGGGTGACTGGTTCCCTTTAAATTCTATCTATTGGCAGTATTTCTTGAATGCTCATTAGACTAGGTACAGAATGCTTTAGAAGACATTGCACATCTTTCAGATTTTGTCAGTTCTAGTAATCGTAATTGTTCTGGGTCTTGTTCCTTGACCGGGTTTCTAAACTTATCAAGGGGAGAGAACGTGTCATTACAAATACAGTGAATGGAAGAAGATAAACAACACAGTCCCCAGAACACAACGGAGACAACAACTGATTACTGGTATCATATCTACATGTATGCATGATTATAGGATCAAACAATGAAGATAACTTCAGTAACTGTTCTTGGTCTTGTTCCTGGTCCAGGTTCCAACCCCACCCAGGGGAAGGAACTAGTCGCCATGTATATGCATATAGTGACTGAAACAAGAGAAACAACTCAGTCCCCACTATAATATTGGAATAAAACTGATCATCGTATCTATGGTTATAGGTTATATCAATGAAGATTAATCAGTAATTGTTCTTGGTCTAGGTCCTGGGCCAGGTTTCGAACCTACCCAGGGGAGGGAACTAGTCACCACATATCCGTGCAGTGATTGAAACGAGAGAAGCAGCACATTCCCCAGAACACAATAGGCATGAGACTGATTATGAGTGTTAACCACATGACCACGCTGATCTGTCCAGTTGATGTACCACTGTAGGAAAAGGGAGAGAGAGAGAGATTAAAAAAAATCAATATTATCACAACTACAGGAACACATGAATTGTCACTGATTTCGCGAACCGACGTACATGTATCTCCTGACTTAAACCTATCCGCATACGTCAGTTCGCGAAACCAGTGACGAAATATAAACCACAGAGGGCTTGACAAAGGAGTCAAGGGGGAAATGATACTGAAAAATGCACAAATGACTCCAAACATTTAAATATCATTCCAATTTGAGATACAGTAGTCTGTAGAAGCACAACTCTTCATTTTTGAATTTTGATAATATTCTTTTGATTTCCCATCCAACTGAAAAGTATGTGAAATAGCAGGCATTGGCACGTAGTTTAGTCTGATGTATCTAGAGTCTATTGCAAAATACATCCCAACAAATCAAAGCAAGTCCCAAACAATTATGTGAATTTTCAGTTGCAAATAATAACAGCCGTTTACAATGCAAGTGGCCCCTGATCAAATTCCAAGGACACAGAACTACTTTAGCAGTGCACAATCTTTACACCTAATTTTAAAAAAAGATGCTGGAAATCTTGTCCACTTAAAAAGAACAGATATGTGGAATTAAAGGGAATAAAATGAAGTTTAATTTATATTCTGATGATAATTGCATTTTATACTTACTTTTTTACTACTCCACAACACCGGCACAGGCAGATTATCAACCAGACATCTACAATTAACACACCACTTAGCTCCCTGAAAAGAAAGTTACGATGGTGAAACTTAAAGGAAGAGAGAATGGATAATAATGTAGGCCTAATACATATATATTTTTGGTATTCATTGACATTAGGTAATCAGAAAAATCTGTTGGTTTAGTAGAGTTTTTAAACAATTTCAGTGTTGTCGCTAAAAGATAGACCCCGCGTTCAGACTATCCCCCCTTTAGCGGGAGAAGGGGGAGAGATCTTATCTTTTTTACAACCGAGCGTCCATACTATGTTCGAATCCCCCGCTAGCCGCGGGACACATCACGACTGTCTGTGCATTAGGTTCTTTGTCTCCACTTTTCGCGCATGCGCACTTATGATAAAAACAGGTGCGAGATATCGGATTACGAGCCAAGGTCGCTCTCCCATCCAAAAACCCAACATGTTTGGGGAGAGAGGGGGAGACGGGGAGACGGGGAGAAGGCGAGCGTATTCACTATGCGTTTGCCGGGGATGTCCCGCTTAGCGGGACATCCCCCGCTAAACGGAGGATAGTCTGAACGCGGGGATAGTCAGAGGTAGTTATTAACTACCTCCAGGAGAGTACATCTTTTGGATGGAAAGCGCACTGCCTAAGACTTGTCAGTCATAAAACAAAACCTGTATAAGAATTTTTCTGTTTAGGGGAATCTGCAGATGGTGTGATACAACAAACTGAAATTGAGCAGAAGAAACATTTATGATTACAACTTTTAAAAAATCATATATATATCTCTTTCCTTTGTCTAATTTCTTCAAACTATCACCAATCTGCTTCTTTGATTTTTTTCTGCTTTCACACAAATCAAATTATTACACAGGTTGGATTGCCCTCTAATGCAGGGACCATCCAGATCCCGAAGGCAATGGGTTAACTAATGACTTGTCCTAATTTCACTACCGTCACAGGGGGATGTTTCATAAAGCTGTTCGTAAAGTTACGCATGACTTTACGAACGATTAAAGTGTACCAATCACCTGAAAAAACAATTAGTGTACAGCTAGAAAGTATAAAATCCACCTCAAAGAACTTAGTCTGGTATTCTATAGGTCAAAGTTAATGAGTATGAAGGAAATAAAGGATAACATGAAAATGCTCGCGCGGAACCGAACTCCGAGTTGGGTCCCACGCGAGCCTTTATCTTGGCAAGCGCGTACGGCTGCGTCGAGTAGTCTACTCACGAGTCGCTTTTACGCTTATAGAGAGTGTAATTGAAATTGCAATATCTCTTTATAGAATTAATATTTGAAACCCATATATTGAATATAGTATAACGACATGAAACCTCTAACATACAAAGCAAACTTATTTTTGGTGATTGGTACCCTTTAAATATGACAAGCTAAATGGGATGCTCAATAATTTTTAACTGCATCGACTAAAGTTGAACTGTGCATATGTATATTAACATTCTTATTATGACAAACAATTTTTAATGCAAAGTATATTTTTGACAATACCGGTAATTTAATTGAGGTTATTGGAAATTACAGTTACACTTTATTAAAACATCAGGAAAAAAATGTGGGCATCCTATCTGGCACTTCATATTCAAGTCGTTCGTAAAGTCATGCGCAACTTTACGAACAGCTTTATGAAACACCCCCTGGTATTAAACATAGCTTTCAGAATATGGCCCCCGCTTTGAAGGAAAGATAAGAAATCAAAAGTTCATATTCAGCTCACCTTCCTTCCTCGTATCTGAGTGGGTTCATCAATCTGTCCTCCATATAATGGATGACGGTTCCCCCCAATACACAGGTACAGATGAAACAACCAATGAGATGTACTACAGCTACTAATCTCCACCAACTTTTCTCTGAAAGGAAAAGCAGAAAATGAATGAACATTAATAGTTTTGTAATTGTTGATGCAACATAAACTGTATTCAACAATTTACACACACCACAGTATACTAAATAAATGTGTATCGTTTCAAATGTTGAAGGGTATACGTTGTAAAGCCCAAACACATTATTACTATTACTTGAATACTATTATAACTTGACATAGTTTTGTTAATACCATTGCTACTTTGAGTCATCTTATCTTATTCCTCCTCTTCCTCCTCTTTTTCTATTTTCTTTCATCCTCCCCCTCTTTTTCTTCCAAATGCTTCTTTCTCCTTCTTCTTTTTCTCCTTGACACACTTTCCATTTTCTCATTCATCATCTAATGAACATGTCTTCATGAGAAAAAAATATATTGACATGAGTTTCTATTTTAATCAAGGAATGATTGCTGCTTTATTCTGATCATTTTCCAAATGTTAATATTCATCTAGCACCAATACTCACCCACTACATCAGCATTCCACACAATCGAGAAACAGAGTGCGGCAGGTATGAGATACACAGGCTGTTGAGATTTTTTAAAAAGGTACAATTATCTGTTGGAGAGTTCAAATTTCAACTCAAATCAACATGTAGTTTATAAGCAACATTTTTTTTAAAGTAGAAAAGTTGACTTTTTGGCGTACAGTTTAGATGACAATGGCATGAATGGCGACACTTCACATTTTAAGGTTGCTGTTGTTGTTTTATCATCTACATTGTTAGAGGACAACCTCAAAATAGTTGATCAGAATTTTAAAACGAAATACCTTCTAACTACAAAAGGATGTCCACTTTATCATATTCTATTTCATTCTGAGAGGCAAAAATTTATTCTTATTTGGCTTTGTTTTGTCTCTCACCCTCATCCTTGGTGGAATTGAAATAACAAATTGTGCACAAAAGTACACATGTATATGCTTATTTCAACATTACTGTGCATAAAAATATAAACTGATTTCAAAATTATCTCTAACCCATTAAAAGCATGTACAATTTTTTTTAAATTTCTGAAATTTTTACTCACCATCCACACATACGGATCTTGGTCATTAATCTGCAGGAAAAAGGAGAAAGGACATAAATAATCTAAGTTATTCACCTCTGCATGTAGGAAAGATAAAAAAGAGAATGGTTACATTCTTACAAAAATTTTGGAAATGTTGGCTATTTAGAAAAATTGGACAGATTTTCTCTTTTTATTCAATTACTGGAAATGAAACTACATGTAGTGTCACTGCCATTACGACAATGATTCAAGTTATTCAACAATGATTTCAAGCTACATCTTCTCCATATGGAATGCAAACCATTTTTTCCCTCTCATATAAGAGGTGTACTAACACAACCTTGGGCCCCTCTATTTTTGCACATGCTTACATGTATGCCCCCTCTGTCCAATCTAATAGTCATCTTATTTGCTTTTGAATTTATTTTTTTTTAAACATAAATTTGTGGCAGCCACCCCCTACCCTCCCCCCCCCCCCCCCATTAAAAAAAAAAAAAAAAAATAGTTCTGGATCTGCTAGTACTGACTGCAAGCTAGATAAATGATCCTTGTTTTTAGGCACTATATACATTATGTTATGGGCCTGAACTCACAATGTATTATAAATCTTCACCACATCCTAAATTTCTCATTCCCTATTGGCAACCAAAAGCATCAAAGTCAACATTTAACCCTTTCAGGACAGGAATCATTTAAGAGCTAAATTGATCACCTTTCATTCTTCAAATTGGCAACAATGATATTTTTCTTTTAGAGCTACATGGTTCTAATAAGGTGTGATGTCTTTGGAAACAACATACATGGTTAGAAACTTTGTCCAGAAGATGACAAAATTGCCAATTTCGATAAAAAACAATGATTTTGAATCTCTCAATGTGTTGCCAATTTAAGGATTTTAAAGCTTACATGTGTATTCTTGTTTTTTAAATTCCCTACTATCAAACACAATATGGCCATGCAACAAAAATGGACACAGAGTGTGCAGAAATTTTTGCTCTTTCTACTCATGTATCTGGTCTATTTTTTAGAGCTCTGAATCAAAAGTTATTGAGCCAAACCACAAAATGTGGTCAATTGTCTTGAAAGGGTTAAACACAAACAGTCGAAATACAGGCAAAATCAAGTCAGAATGATTCTCTTACATATGATTACTTTTTTAAAGGATATCTTTTTGTTCATCTTCATGTTCTAAAAGCAAAGAGCAAATCTCCTTTTTTTTTCCTTCATATGTCCGACCATCAATAGTAAGGCCAGAGATCCTCTTGACGCCACCCCTTCTAGCTAGTCATATGTCCTTCATATGTCCGACCATCAATAATAAGGCCAGAGATCCTCTTGACACCACCCCTTCTAGCTAGTTGTTGCTGCCATAAAATACGAATCCAGACCGAGCAATATATTAAAGGGTACCTGAGGCCTGAAAAATAATTTGTGTATAGTGGCTATAATTATATTCTAAAGGATTGATACCCTAATCACGCCGACGAGACCGACATCTACGAGACCGACAGCAGACCGAACAAAATAATACATTGCGCTTAATGGCCAAGAATCGGTCGGTTTATACCCCGGGGAGGGGGGGGGGGGGGACTCAATATATTGGAAAGATGGGTATGTGCCGCTTTGACGACCCCCTTTTTTAACGGCCGATTGCCGTTCCCCTTCTAGTCGACGGATGGCAGGCTTGGTGACGCCCTGAATGTTGTCTCGTAGAACCTTACGATGAACCATCCGTCGACTAGCTAGAAGGGGTGGCGTCAAGAGGATCTCTGGTCTTATCTTAGACCGAAAATTCTGTCTCTCGTTCGTTCGCTTTTCACTAAGAGACAGAAACGGTCGTACCACTCTGCTGTGCAAACTGACTACGCGCCGACGTGTAGTTGGAAAAAGTTGCAATTATTTGATTTTTCCTGAATTGGTTAGGCCGGCTCTACTATTTAAGGAATCGGTTCAACTTACCAATTTGACTGAATAATTCGTTTAAAGCTCCTTTTTCAGGTAATTCAGGGTCCAAGGTATTCTCCGTTTGAAAATCTTGCAGCTGTATTCAAACTGTTATTAGTGTGTAAGTCAATGTGTATTCCGTTTGCGCAGCAGAGTGATACGACCATTTCTGTCTCTAAGTGAAGAGCTAACGAACGTGAGACAGAATTTTCGGTCTAGTCTTATCTATGCTTCAGTATGGCTCACATACAACAATTAAGTATTATTAAAATAATCTTTGCAAATACGGGCCAAAAGGTGTATACTGATCTGATATCAGTAATGCTCACTTAACGATAAAGTTGAGTCTGGTCGGTCGATTACACAGTGGAAGTAACTTTCTCAGAGCAATTGGAAAAGGTGAATCATGGTCTACAATAAGAATTGGTGTATACTGTTAGGCTTTGGAATCATCAAAATGATAAGATATTGATCCAATCTTGCTGAAAAGCACATGCACTGCATACATAAAGTATGTTGCATGAATGTTCGGCCTGAACTCTTCAGCTATTTCTTGTCATGTATCGATTATGATGGCATCTGAAGAGCAATCCTTTTCAGAGGGCATTTCTACTATGATGTTCTTCCAAACTGAATCATTCCAAACTGACATAAAAGAAATGAGAAAGCTCACAAATTATTTTTCACCTTTCCAAGAACTCAACCTTCTCTCTAATTAAAGCCTTGTTCCCATACATTATGTGACCAGGCATCACAAAACCACCAAAAAGTCGCACTGTGTGATTTTCAGGTAGAGCTCCATCAGTGTGTTTTAGGTTGGCATGGTCAAATTTTAGTTTTGGGTATTTCCTGAAAGTGTATACTTTTTTCTAATTTCTAAATAATCTAAAAATTTGGAGGCACCAAACAATCTAAAAGTGGTATTTTTGACAGTTTTTTTTTAGACTTAGGTGACTGTGTCTTTTCTAGATTTTGTTGTATTACTTTTCTTTTTTTACGACCCTGAATACTTGTCTCATTTTGATCTCCCATAACTTTTAAACAGAGTAAGTTCTTGCATTGATACTTGTGCACTAGGATGAACAGGATATGCCTAATTAGTATGCCAAGTTTTAGGACAATCTGATAATCCCTTCATAGAAATGTTTATTGAGTTCTAATCCTCCTTTTGTCACCTTAGTGCAACACCTGGCAAGTCAGAGTGACTTCAATAGGCTGCAAACTTTAAACCCTTATTTCTCAGAAGTATCATTCTGAGGGACTGTGCATTTTACTCTTTGTACAGTGAGTTTGGAACATCCAATGCTAATGAGTTATATCATTTTAAAGTTGAGAATCTCCTATTTCAGAATCAGACCTTAACTAAAAATTCATATCTGGCAACTTTTTGGTGGTTTTGTGGTGCCTGGTCACATACGTTATGTCCAGTAAACCACTTAAAAATAAAAGTTGCCATGATAATGATTCATACATTATGATAGCATAAGTATCGCACTTTACATTTTTGTATCTAATTGCCCACAGACAGGTGAGTACTTAACTTTGGGGCATTTTTTGAGTGCAACTACTTATTTTCTCAACCCCCTCCCCCAGCCCCCCCCCCCCCTTGCCATTCATCATACACACATGAAATAGTTTTATTTTTCAAGTTTTTTAAAAATTTTTTAAGGCAGTTTACCACATGGTGTGTGGGCGAGGCCTTACCTGTACTAATCCTGCCAGAGTGAAGAAGACACAGGTAATGACATTGATCAGCACCCACAACTTTGTAGCACCGTTATTTGCCCCATACTGATGTTTGTGACCTGGCCTGGTATCTGAAGCCATACTTGACCTAATGACTTCCGACCTTCAGGTCTACAGACTTGGAGAAAAGGTTACCTGGAGAGAGATCTATGACATAGAGAGAGAGAGAGAGGAAAAGCTTTCATGTGTTACTGTTAAAGTGTAGGTTTAGTAATTTGTTAAATGTCCCCTAAAACAAAACAACAACAACAAACAGAACAAATAAAAAATAAAAAATAAACAGTATTTTTGTAACCCTGGGGTAAAATTCTGAACACAATTTTACATGTCAATTATCTTCAACTTCAAGTTCAAGTTTATCTATTTCACATTCTCTGAAAAACATGCTATCAATGATATCTCATGTTCTGGAAAGACATAATTAAGGTCTACTGCAAAACGAAAATAACATTCTAACATTACATGTACACATGTAGGTTCAAGGACCTAGACAGTGATTGTGTGAAATTACAAAATCAGTTGATCTATAATTTCAGAAATATAAGAGAAATTTAAAGACAAGGTAACTTTAGTTCATTCTTTCTACTGATGCATGGTGGTGGCAGAATTTGAAGTAATTTAGGTAAGTAGACCATTATCGAACTGACAACTGAAAGATAAGGCTGTCCATGAACATTGGTTGTGCACGAAATCAGCTAGAGGGGCCCAAGGAAAGTCAGCTACTTTAAGTCTCTAGATTAAGTGACATCAATTAGTAAATCTACCATACATTCTCAAGTTACATTAAGTTTAAGCTTTGAATTTGTGAGACAGTATGCTGAAAATAGTTTGAGTTTTTTTTTGGTTGAGTTTATTAACAACACACATAAATGGCAGTATAATCATCAATATAAAGAGCAATACTTTTTTATGTACATATACATGTACATAAAAGTATATGTACATAAAAAGTACTTACCGGGTATCTACATGAAATGAATATAAATGGATTTACAATAATATGTAGTCATGTTTGCAGATCAATAAACAATCGAGTACGTGATTACATGAAGTTGAAGTTATATTTATCATACTCATAACTTCTAATGCATTCATTTTGTATCTAAATTATATGATGCCATTTAACATTATTCACGATTCTATGATTTGAAAGTTCAAATATCCATTTTTTCCCCCAAAGATTTTTCTTTCATGTAGTCTCAGTAAGATTTCAAATTGTTAATTTATCATTATTTGCTTTTCATTTTATACTAGTACTTGCTGAATCACATTTGGTCACTTTTGTATTAAAAATTCATTTTGAATGTTTGTTTGAATAAGATTTTTCTGCAATGTTCATATTTTGTATTGTATTGTCAATGTTATATTTGTTAATTTGCAGGGCCTTCTTGTAAACCAGTGCTGAAATCACTGATGAAGCCACCCTGGTAAAATAAGACTAAATAAATAAATAAATAAATAAATAAAAAAATAAAACACTAACATGTAACTAAATGTCATGCAGATGCACTATATATACTAAGGTAAAGTTGCTGATTGGAACTAGAAGTTAGCACAAGTGCTAGTCGAGCCTAGTTCTATTTGGCACGATGCTTCTTTTGTTATTTTTTATTTATATTAACATTTCAATTTTATCTTGTATTGACAAATATTAAAAGATAATACAGTCTTTTTATTACATTTCTTGCAGAATGAGGAATCTGCTTATCACATTTTCATTTGAAGCCAAGGTAATCGCTTTGCAGCAAATGTAAACAGAGAAAATTGGTCTCCTAAATGGGTGACTGTCTCTCAAACATGCTAAATAGGCTACTAAAAATGTTAGCAAAACTAAAGTCTCTGACAATAGAGACAGTCTCCCAAATAGGAAACAGTCTCCAATATCGGCCATGCGCCTCTACTGCTAATGAGCATGCGAAGCGCAATACTGCACTGTACATGTAAGTTGTAACAGGGGTGGGCGCAGGGAGACGGTAGTTTTACTCTTACTTACCCACGCTTTTTCGCTTTCACTTTTTTTTCCTTCTTCGTTGGCGTTGGGGGGGGGGGGACGACTGCCCCCACTACCTGACTACACTTAGAGGCAGTGTTGGGTACATGTACCTCGAGATCGATCTTGATCTCGAGAACCAGTCTCGAGATCGGCATCAGTAACCTCGATCTTGTTCTTGATCTCGAAGGTGTTGGTCTTGATCTTGATCTCGGAGCTTCTGTTCTCAGAATTTTCACTCGAGATCAACATTGTTATTACGTAAATTATCAAACAAAAAAGCTTTTAAAATCGTTCACCAATCAGCGAAAACACGACTCAGTATTGGGTACCTCGAGATTGATCTTGATCTCGAGACCAGTCTCGAGATCGGCATCAGTAACCTCGATCTTGATATTGATCTCGGACATATCTGATCTTGATCTCATATGTTCTAATCTTGATCTTGAGCTGCGGATCTTGATCTTGATCTGGATCTCGGACGGTCTGATCTTGATCTTGATCTCATGTCTGGTCTTGGACCCAACACTGCTTAGGGCCTGTTTCAAAATTGGTAACCAACATGCTCAATTTTGAAACTTGGTTGTAAATGATGTTTATTTACATTTTAGGGATGATTCACATCTGCTCTTTCATAAAATATCAATTTCCATGCAAATATTACTTGATTTCTGACATTTTTTGACATTTGTGTAACGTTATGCAAATTTGCAAGCATGTCGGACAGAATTTTTTCCATGAAGGACAAGATCCTGTGTAAGCACTTAATTTCTGTGTTGCAAATTTATCTACACATATATATTAAGAAACATCTCAATCAACCACTTGATTAACAAGTGAATGAGTAAATTACGCAATGCGTAATAAATGTCCCCGCCGGAAGTGCAGATCTGTGGAAATTAACTAGCCTGAACCTTAAAACTTCAGTGAAAAACTTTAGTGAATAAAATAATAATGTTACTGCATGCAAAAGAAGAGAATACCAACAATGCATGTATACAACTGAAATATAAAACATGAAAACATTATGAACCTTCAGCCATTTTGAATAAATTGGCATAAATTTGCATGAATAATGAATTTCAAAATTCTGTGTAGAAGTTTGGAAGCCCCCACCCAGCCCTATCAGATCAAACAGTCGGAATCAAAATCCGATGTGAAATAGAGAAGTAGCATTTTTTGTCAATTTTGAATAAATTTGCATAAATTTGCATAATTAATGAATTTCAAAATTCTGTGTAGAAGTTTGGAAGCCCCCACCCAGCCCTATCAGATAAAACAATCGGAATCAAAATCCGATGTGAAATAGAGGAGAAGTAGCATTTTTCGTCAATTTTGAATAAATTTGCATAAATTTGCATAATTAATGAATTTCAAAATTCTGTGTAGAAGTTTGGAAGCCCCCACCCAGCCCTATCAGATAAAACAATCGGAATCAAAATCCGATGTGAAATACAGGAGAAGTAGCATTTTTTGTCAATTTTGAATAAATTTGCATAAATTTGCTTAATTAATGAATTTCAAAATTCTGTGTAGAAGTTTGGAAGCCCCCACCCAGCCCTATCAGATAAAACAATCGGAATCAAAATCCGATGTGAAATAGAGGAGAAGTAGCATTTTTCGTCAATTTTGAATAAATTTGCATAAATTTGCATAATTAATGAATTTCAAAATTCTGTGTAGAAGTTTGGAAGCCCCCACCCAGCCCTATCAGATAAAACAATCGGAATCAAAATCCGATGTGAAATAGAGGAGAAGTAGCATTTTTCGTCAATTTTGAATAAATTTGCATAAATTTGCATAATTAATGAATTTCAAAATTCTGTGTAGAAGTTTGGAAGCCCCCACCCAGCCCTATCAGATAAAACAATCAGAATCAAAATCGGCCAAGAAATGACGGAGAAGTAGCATTTTCTAACATTTGAGCACACACGGACAGACGGACGGACGGACGGACACACACACACACACACACACACACACACGCACACACGAACGGAGCCCGTTTCATAGTCCCCTCGCGAACTTCATTCGGCGGGGACAATAAATGGAACCAGATATGATGAAATGAAGATTTCCTGCAATTTTAAAAAATTGAACTCAATTTTTTCCGTCCGACATGCACAAATTTTCCCAAAAGTTTTTTCTGTAAAAAACTATCAGCAATTTTATTTATTCTTCCCTGGCAAGTATCAATGATTTGGATGCAGTACTAGCACAAATAATTATTTAGAAAATTTACCTTCATCAAGTACGAAAAAAATAAGGTTGACTTTTTTTCCGTCCAAAACATGAAAACTAGCATGTCGGACGGAATCTTCTGAGATTTACTATACTGTGCTGCAGTTATGAGTGTATAGTCCAGCTTTATCACACGCACAAACCTACATTACATGTACACACTACAGATCTATGGAACTTTCCTGCGATCTGATTGGTCAGAAGTACAGTAATGCAGAATTCATGCAGAACACATAAGTCTTACCCCCACATGTTTCTCCCTACTACTCCATATATGCATAAAAATATTGCAATATGGGAGGAATTAAAAACTTGATTTTCTCGGAATGGACTAAACTGGATCTAACCCCTTTTGCAAACAAACTCTTCATTTCATTTGTACAGGCTATCTCCGCCCCCTCTCTCTCCCCCTCTCTCTCTGTATTTCATTTGTACAGGATTATCTGCACTCGTACATTACGAACATTACAAACGTACTTGTATTTTACCACACACAAAACCACAGGAATACCTGATACCACAGGAAGTCGTTGGTAATGTACCACAGACTTGTGTGGTAATGTGTGGTATTTCCTGTGGGCCCCACTCACAAGCATAGCTTTTGGGGGTCCCAATTTGCATCATGTTTGTTCGTCATAGTTGCGATGTCTGGTTTTTTAATAAATTGAATTGTACACAATGATGCTATACACAGGATTACTACATGATACCACAGCCAGCCATTCACATTACCACACAAGTGGTACATTACGACATGTGCAGCTGTGGTATTTGTATGGTAACAATGCGTACCGTAGGAAATACCACAGGATTAGTTACCACAGGTAGCCGTTCACATTACAACACAAGTCTGTGGTACATTACAACCTGTGCAGCTGTGGTATCGCATATCCCTGTGTATGGTAATATTGTGTACCACAGGAAATACCACGGGATGACATGAAACCACAGCCAGCCATTCACATTACCACACAAGTCTGTGGTACCACCTACATGTATGCAGTTGTGGTATCACATATCACTGTGTATGGTAACATTGTGTACCACAGGAAATACCACAGGACAATGAGATTCCACAGCCAGCCGTTCACATTACCACACAAGTTTGTGGTACATTATCACATGCATGGCTGTGGTATTACATGTAGATAGCCCTGTGGTGTTTTGTGTGGTAACAATGTGTATCACATGAAATACCACAGGATTACATGGATACCACAGCCCACCGTTCCCATTACCACACAAGTTTGTGATACGTTACCACACAATTTCCTGTGGTATCAGGTATTCCTGTGGTTTTTTGTGTGATAAATGCAAGTACCACAGAAAACACCACAGGACATTTTCCTAAGGGAAATGCATGATTAGAACCCTCAAATTTTGGAAATTCTGTGTTAAAGAAAAAATAAATGCTAGCTATGGAACATTTCACAGTAAAATTACCTGAAGGCCTGCTAAGCGCTGTGTAATTCTTGTTCAAAATGTTTTACGACTGGTAGATAACCAGTATATGACAGCCTTGAGAGACACAACATTGTACAGACATGTATTTCTAGCTAGAATGTAAATATCAGTTTGTGAATTCTGTATTAAAATAATAACATTGACAGGGGTTTTCTACTAATTTTGCCCTAATTTTAGCTTCAAAAATTGTTGCTGTTATAAAGCCTAAAATGTTTCAAAATTTAAATAGATCCTTATTGTTCACAAGGACATGTCATGCAATGGTTGATCAGTTTGAAATGACATTAAGCCTCTTGCTTATAATTAGGACTAATATTGCGAGCATATTTTAGTTAAGAGCAATAATGAAGGCCAAAATTGAAAAAATAATGAATGATTGATCACTTTACAGTCAATTCATTTCACTTCAAATTTTCAAAAAGAATAAACATAACTTTCATGGGAACACTTTTACAGTAATACTGTGTGAGTCAATAAAACACGACTCTTTTTGAATGTTCAAATGTTGTTTAAAATAGTAAATAATATGGTTGAATAGGAATTGATTTGTTAGAGTACATGTAATTCTTTCTGATTAATTTAATACCAGTTTTGTTGAATGTTATCTTACTGATAGTGAGAGTTGAAACATTTTTTGTCAGTTTTTATATAAGAGACATGTACACTGTACAGTGCGCACCAATTTTCATTGCTTTCTTGTAATATTGAGAAATAATTTCATTGCCAGAATGAAAATGCAAAAATGGAAAATTTTGTAATTTAATAACTAATTTTGCAAAATAATTTCATCGTCAAAATGAAAATGCAAAATTTTCTAACTTAAAATAATTGCATTGCCAGAATGAAAATGCAAAATGGAAAGTTTTGTAACTTTTCACTATATCCGTATAATTTTTCATGTAATTTCCTACACATTTCTCATTTGTTTTAAATCACTAAATTCACTGCCATAACAACCATTTCACTATGAATTTGGCAAATTATTATCCTTTAAAATTCGCACAGTATTTTTTTTCTTTTGTGCAACAAAGCATAATTCACAATGAACAATCAACTTTTGCTGCTTTTATGCTATTAATGCTTGATCATGTCGGATGGAACCTAACATGTCGGACGGAATTTTTTCAATGTTTCCATGGATAACAAATTCATGAATAAAGGTGAACTCTTTTTAATTATCAATAACATTAATACCTATCATGACCTTCCTATCAAAGCTAAAGAATTAATGAATTTTGCAAGTTGCCAAAATAGTAACATTTTTCATTCCGTCCGACATGTGTGTTCCGTCCGACATGACCTCATTTTGAGAAATTCCTGTTTCCATAACAACATTTTTTTAATGAAGACTTTCTGTGAATTAAATACTATGACTGGTTGTCTGTTCATTTGACTGTGAATTTTTAACCTATCAGTAAAACTTTCGATAGAATACCAATTTGAATACAAAAAGTCTGGTTTCCTCAATTCTATCAATTATGTCCGACATGGTCAATTTTTGCAGCCTGGGACAAATTTAGAAAAGATATTTGGGGAAATTCTCTTATATTCTAAAAAGCATGTATACTCTCGACATCTATGTAGAAGAATCCAAGCACATTACCTCTGGAACAAAAATGACTGCCACATTTGCTATCAAATTCCGTCCGACATGATTACAACAATTTTGAAACAGGCCCCCTTAGAAGTCTACCTCACAAAAGTGTGAGTAAGATCATCGACAGACATGCGAGGTTATTTATGAATAGTCGAGTCTGACTCTTTTTTTTTCTTCCTTTTTTTTTTTACTCTCGCCCAAGCCGCTGGCCGAGGAAGATGGCAAGGCTGAGACCTGAGTGAGGGCATAAAAAAGTATGAAATGAGTTCTAGGATGTAGCAGGCTTTCAAGCACACCCAAGGAAAAAAGTAGGAGAAAAGTAGGTTCAAAATTTCAGAAAAAGCAGGGAGATAAGTAGGATTCAGGAGAGAGAAAGTAGGATAAAAGTAGGAACTTTGCATATCCTCACGATTGGTGATTTTTTTCCATGTCGATACTTGACTGCCCACCCACTGTTCTGACTAGATCTCACAATCTGTATTTACTGCAATCATCTATTATACCAATTTTATGGACAAGCTCAAAAGGACACTTCTTCAGGATGCAAGGGAGCAATGGGCCGATGGGTATGGCTGCACTTCCATCTTGTTGTGGTAAATGGTAGTCTAAGACCCTAAAATAGTGTCTAAGTCCAGCCCACTTTCAGGGCTGGGTCGTAAAGTGGACAAAAGCAGGCCCTTAATTTTGCTCCCCCTTACACTTCAGCATGGAAAGGTGGCCCCTGACACAATTCAGGGGTTGGCTTACATAAGCAAGAAAAGATATGAAATGAGAGAAGGAAAAACAAAAAATACACAATGAAAAATAGAAAGAAATGAAGATACACAAAAATTGTTAAAGAAGGGGGAGAGAACTACAAAATGATAGATAGCAATAAAAACAAACATATGAATACGGAATTACAGTCAGCAAACGATAGAAAAATACAAATAAAATACAAAGGAGTACACAGAAAATACATATGTATGAATAGAAAGAGAAATACATCGAGAGAAAAAAAGATCTACATAATGAAAGATAGAAATGAAAATCAAACAAACAGGTAAGGAATTACATGTATAGTCAGGAGAAAATTGAAAAATGAAAATAAAATACATGTACAAAGCAAAAAAAAAGAAAATACATAAGGACGAACAGAAAGATAAATGTAGAAAAATAAAAGACTACATGTATGAAATACAGAAGGAAGAATAGTAAATAAAGTAGGGGGAAAAAAAAACTACAAAATGAAAGATAGAAATACATGTAAAAACAAACAAATAGATGAGAAAATAAAGTTAGAAGATAATACAAAAATGAAAACAAAATACAAAAAAGAATAGTAAGAAAAGGTTAAAGACTTGGGGAAAAACAATGAATTTCATAAGAAAAGATAGAAAACAAGAGAAAGGAGAAAAACAAATACATAAGGAAATATGCAAATAGATAAAGATAGTAAACAAGAACAAAAATACACAAGACAGAAAACGAGAACGAGCAAATTCATATTAAAGGAAAGATAAGACATACATGTATATACAAAAAAGAGAAAAATGTATCATGATGATTTGAATGAGAACATTAAATAAGGGGGAAAATAAAAAAAACTAAATAAGGAAAGATAGAAAACGAGAGAAAAAAAAAAAAGAAATACATAAGGAAGTATAGAAAACAAGAGGGGCGAGAATACATAACGAAAGATTAAAAAAAAAAAATAGAGAGTGACAAACACAGAAATACATCAAAATAGATGGAAAGAAAATTGAATTAAAGAAAAACCTTGGCAAAGATAGAGATAAACGATGAAAAAGGCAAAGCAAAGAAATACAGAAGAAAAAATAAGAGAATTTATCAAAGAAATACACATGCAGAGAAAAATAAAGAAAAAATAAAGAAAATATAAAAAGAAATGCATAGGGGAATATTGAAAGAGAGGTGGAAAGATAAAACAGCAACTACTTGTATGTAAGAAATATAAAAAAGGAAGATGACAGAAAAGCAGGAATGTATAGGATTAGAAAGAGAATTTAGTTATAGAATATGGAAACAAAGAAATACATCAGGAACAATAGAAAACAAGAAAAGGAAAAACAAAGAAATACAAAGATATACAGATAGATAAATAAGAATACAAAATTAAAGGGCAATTCTACCTTGGTAATAAGATGATTTGTGTGAAAGCAGAAAAATAAGAAAAACAGGATGGTGAAAATTTGAAAGAAATCAGACGAGGACTAAGAAAGTTATGGATGTTTGAAAAATGAGATCACTACATCTATGCGAATCTCAAATTGGCAATTTGGTGAGTCAATTGTGACATTTTTGTGGACAACTCTCCCATTCGTCGTACACAAAAATATCATTAATTTGCGGTTTTCTTCAAGGCGCTTTTACCCTCGGGGCAGTACTCAAAATATATTGGAGATAGCTTATTGTTATAGGTCCTCATGAATGAAAAGATCCTACTGAGTAATGCATTATGAAAAAAAGTGACATTTTAGTCATTTTGTGTGTTAGAGCGAATGGGGGAGTTGTCCACAGCTACATCACAGTGACATTAAAGGGAGCCATCGCTCGATATCCATGTATGTTCAATTTCATTCGCTTGCCCCTATTGCAAGGCCGTGCATAACAACAATCTTGGAGCAGCGAAAATAAAATTGCTTCGAGGGTGGGGTAGTTTGTCATTTGGGTTGTTCAGTTCGTCTTTCTTCGGTCGAATGCGTATTACTGCAATCGCGTGCTCATTTACCGAAGATGTACGGAGATTCCTGAATATTACCCGAGCCGGGTCAAGCTCCAAAACACCACGATTAGCGACTTTTCGGTCCCTTTAACTATTCGGCCAATTTGAAATTCCCATATGCATAGTGATTACAAGTTTCAAAAATTCATAACTTTCTTATTGCTTGTCCGATTTCGTTCAAACTTTCACCAGTCTGCTTCTCTGATTTTTCCTCTTTCTTTCAAAGCAACTTGCTATTAAGGTTGGATTTCCCTTTAAAGATAGGGGAAAAAATGCATAAGGAATACAGAATGAGAAGATAACAAACACATTAGGAGGAATAGAAATGGAAGAAAAATGACAGGAAAAAAAAAAGATATACATACATGTAGGGCAAGATGGAAAAAGGAAGGAGGAAAAACAAAAAATACATAAGAAAAGATTTTTAAAAAACAAGACAAGTGAAAACTGACGAATACATTAGGAAAGAGAAATGCGAAGAAAAACATAATTAAATAGAGGAAGAGAAGCAGATAGAAAGAGAAAAAAAAAGAATGGATAAAAAGAGATTATGAGAAGGGTTAAACATAGAAATACATAAAGGGGTTTGCACAGAGTTGGCTTACGGGGGGGGGGGGGGGGGGGGGGGGGGGGTGTATGGTTGGCCTCGGAGGCTCGGACCTGTTGCCAATTACCACTTTATGGGCCGAGACTCATTTTGTCAGTGTAACAGACTTAATATGTGACCAGGCACCACAAAACCACCAAAAAGTCGCCTGATATGAATTTTTAGTTAAGGTCTGATTCTGAAAGAGGAGATTCTCAGCTTTAAAATGATATATAACTCATTAGCACTGGATGTTCCTAACTCACTGTATAAAGAGTAGAATGCACAGTCCCTCAGAATGTTACTTCCGAGAAATAAGGGTTTAAAGTTTGTAGTCTATTGAAGCACTCTGACTTGCAAGGTCTTGTGCTAAGGTGACAATAATAATTTCTATGAAGGGATTATCAGATTGTCCTAAAACTTGGCATACTAATTAGGCATATCCTGTTCATCCTAGTGCACAAGTATCAATGCAAGAACTTACTCTGTTTAAAAGTTATGGGAGATCAAAATGAGACAAGTATTCAGGGTCGTAAAAAAGAAAAGTAATACAACAAAATGTAGAAAAGACACACCTAAGTCTAAAAAAAAACTGTCAAAAATACCACTTTTAGATTGTTTGGTGCCTCCAAATTTTTAGATTATTTAGAAAAAAGTATACACTTTTAGGAAATACCCAAAACTAAAATTTGACCATGCCAACCTAAAACACACTGATGGAGATCTAACTGAAAATCACACAGTGCGACTTTTTGGTGGTTTTGTGGTGCCTGGTCACATATGCACACTGCTTGTTAGAACCTGCAATAACTGAGCTACAATGAGATTTTCCCGCATGATAGCCTTGCATAAATATCTCAAATATGTTTGGAAAAAAAGTAGGAGAAATTGAAAAAAAAGGTTATATTAGGAGAATTGGGAAAAAAGTAGAAGTAGGAGGATGGTCAAAAAAGAAGAAAAAAGTAGGAAAAGTAGGAGCGCTTGAAAGCCTGATGTAGGCATTCCCATTGGTCATAATACACCACGTGACCATGCATTTTTCTTTCCTACTGTCATGACTGTACAAAAAGGTTCCCATCAAAAAGTGATAACCCACGGTAAAAAGTGATAATGCACGGCTGAGATGCATGCATGCTCTAGGGCGTACAAACTTAAGAGGCAATGAAATGCGCAGTGTAATATAGGAAGGAAAGAAAAACCTCATCCGTCCTGCCGAAACTGTGTAGATTTACTCTTTTTTTTAATTTTGATTATTTCAGGTCGAATATGACCAGAACCACCTTAGCAAGCACCGAGGGTGGTTTGCAAGGTTCACTGTGCGTGGGAATGGGTAATTACAGTGTATGAGGCATAGTATTTCGGTGTTTACTTTTGCCTCCCAGCACCATATAATGTATGCATCCGCTGTACAGCTCCGTGGCCAGTACCAGATTAATAAGCCAAGGAGCTGGTACAGCTAGGCCATGGCCACTCACACGACGGTATGCGTGCATGGTTATTGTAGATAACCTCGCACTTTGTACCTTCATACCGCGATGAAGTGCCTCTCATAACAAGTGTGTGATATTTTGCACATACGTGTATGTGTGCTGGAAAGGAGCAAGATCGCTGGCCAAAAACAGCCTGAAAATTTCACTTGATCAAGATGACAAAGATCCTATTGAAGAATCTGGCATGAAATTAGATAGACTATTCTATCATCCTAAAATGTAGAAGGAAGTAGTTCTCAAAACTTTGCTGATTGTACTGGTGTTTTCACCTCTTCAACTTAGAAGTTGTGACCACCGCCAAAATTGACACAGCCCCACATAATGATGGTTCCATGAGTGGGCCATGGCCACTTATACATGTACAAGCTTATCTGGTACTCCAGACTAGCTTTTACAGGTGAATAGGCTTCAATAGCTTTTGTGTGTATCAGCAGGCCTTTTTCCAGTCTAGATCATTCATACATGAGAGGAAAATAATAATTCAAAATGTCACTTTCAACTCTGAATCCCCAAATTTGTGGCAGAGTAAGAGTTGAAGAGTCCCTGAATCAGATAATCTACCAAATTCATGAAATTCCAGAAAATTAAATCTTGCTTAGAGCAATTTTGTTGTCTGTTTATGACTGAGCACTGCAACAGTGAATGTTGGACACAGTCCCACATAGGTAAGGGCCTATGACTGAGTGGGCCAAGGCAAGGACTTGAATTGATGCGCACACTGACACACGCATTATACTTTTTGGCTGCGCTTAATGTGATGTCATCAATTCAAGGAAAGCAAAATGGTGGCGCCTCCTTGACTGTGTGAATTTTTGCATTTTGATTGGGTTTGTAATCATTTTTAAAACTTAATATTCATATTGTTGACCCGTTTTATAAAACAGATATTCATATTTTTACTTTTGTGGCTCGAGCATATTCTTTGCACCCGCCATTCATTCATCAACGAGGGGACATAAGTTCAAACTTTTCACTAAACGCTCTCGATTGGAAGTCAGAAGTAAATTTTTTAGCCAGAGGGTAGTATCAGACTGGAACAGGTTGCCTACCAATGTCGTCGAAGCAAAAACTGTGGAAAACTTTAAGAAGTTATTGGACAAGCACTGGTGGGGGGAGAGATTTAAAACTTCCGTTCCTCAGCGCATGTACAGCCATACTATTTAAGTTCAGTAGTTCCATTCAATTGTATAAACTTCAAAGTGGAGACCGGAAATCTACAGGAGAAATCCTTTATTCCGTACCTGATGTGATGTGATGTGATGATGAGCATTACCATTATACTTTATAAAGACTTTAGTGTCAATATAGACTACACTGCACTCAGTTAAGTCACAAATTCAATGTATGAATAGCGGACTAGCGGTCCTTCTACATAGCGAGCAGACTATAGACAAATTACCTCGCTATTCATAAGGACTTCCGTTCATGAGGATCATTATTTGTAACTATTCATAAGGATCGCTATTCATAACACGTGTTAAATGAATAGCGTTTTTCTATGATATGAATAGTAGTCATGCCATGGCAGTCCTTATTATGAATAGCGAGTGGACCCCAGTAATGTACCGGTAGCCGGTAGTTAACTTAGGCCTACCTGTTTTAACCACGACTCCACGTAACTGACTGTGCAGGCTGCAAAACTCCAAACGTTCAGTCTTCAGAGCCAGACTAGAGGATTCCCTGATGATACCAGATTATAGGTCTACCTACATGTACATGTAACGTACTTATACCTAACTGTGTAGAGTGACGAGTCAGAGCCACTCACACTTATGCGAGGTTATATTGGAGTCAGAGCGGACATCAGTGTCAAAATAAAATCGTTGAGTTGCAGAATTGTCCCAAATTCTAACGTTTTGCCTCATTACATCTGTGATCTAGTCATCTCTTGACTCTAGCTCTCTCGACTCCAGTCCATGTATTTTAATTTGCAGTAGATCATAGAACGTACACAAATTAAATAGCATGCATATATACTTTTTTTTCTGTACTGTACTATGGCTACTTGACTCGTTTATGGAGTGCCAAATGAGACACCTCCCCCCCCCCCCCCCCCCCACCCTTCCCCATCAAAGTGGGCGCGTAATTAGCCCGGACAAGCTATAGGGAGGGGTTATCCTAGGAATGGATCCAGGGGTGGTATTCTGAAAATTGTTGTAACTTTTGTTGTAACTTTTCTTGTATCTCCCGAAGATAATACCTTGCTAATATTGTTGTAAGTCATTTTGAAAATATTATCTCTCTATAAGCCTATATAAAGGACCGCCTTAATATTCTGAAAATCTCTCTAAGGACGTACCGCCTTTAATATACCAACTTACAACAATATATAATTAGCAAGGTATTATCATCTTTGACACGCCCATTTTTTGACGCTTAACCAATCAAGATGGACTTTATACATGGGTCGCGGAACCGGGGGGAGGGGCCGGGGGCTGCAGCCCCCCACGCTTTTTTTGCGTAGACACGTTAAAAAAATCTCGGAAAAAAGACTTTAAAAATTGTCATTAATGCACGGGCGTAAATCCCTGGGGGATGGTGGTATATATATATATATATATATATATATATATATATATATATACTTTTCGGGGAGGGGGGAGGTTGGCCTGTACGAATATATCCCCTAACTTTCAAGGAAGAAATAATTTCTATATATATATATATATATATATATATCAATCAGTTATTGACAAAATTGATAAAATTAATATAAAAGACTATTATTGTAGTGCGAATGCCTATAAAATGCAATC
The DNA here is from genome assembly GCA_025618425.1 of Heliocidaris tuberculata. Classification (NCBI taxonomy): domain Eukaryota; kingdom Metazoa; phylum Echinodermata; class Echinoidea; order Camarodonta; family Echinometridae; genus Heliocidaris; species Heliocidaris tuberculata. The sequence goes on from CM046836.1 coordinate 22,940,029, forward strand.
AAAATGCTTAAGATATGATTCAAATATCCCGATATTTCCGATTTTTTTATATCAAAATCTCTCATCCATGTCCATTACCATGGTGTAAATCCATATCGAAGAGTGGGGGGGGGGGGGGATGTTTGAAATAATTGCCAACGTGATCTTGTTTGACAAACACAAGGCACGTTTTGTCATTCAAAAAACACCCATAGGCATTTCCATATCATTCACATTCAATCTAACACCCATCCACACCCCCCCCCCCATACACACACACACTTCTTATCAACGTCTACAAACATCTAATTTTCTTCAAATGATGCGTCATTCTAGAAGAGTGAATTAAGAAGAGTCTTGAACATGATGTATAAAATCAGATGAAATCTCTTTTATTTCAGACTTTGTTGCTTTAAAAATTTCTGTACATTCTCAGGGAAAAATCAAATACAATTATTATAATGACTGATGATAATACCACTTTCCAGACAGAAGTTGAGACCGTGGATAGTGAGAGAGAAACAGAGAGAGAGAGAGAGAGAGAGAGAGAGAGAGAGGGGGGGTGGAGAGGGGAGAAGCAGTCTCACCCCAACCTGATGAAATGTGGTAAAGTTATTTTAGATATGACATGGAATGCTAATATGCGCGTAAAGTTACATTTTTTGACATTTATGTACATATCATGATTAGAAGGGAACGGCATTCTTTTTTTTTTCAATTTTATGATAATGGCATAGTTCTTTCGTATGGTGATGGTGAGCAGGCCCTTTATTAGCATTTTTAAAATTATAGTTGATTCAATTTAAGTGTTTTTTCAAGTGCATTTCAGGGAAAATTTTCGCCAATAAAACAATTTATCTAGTAACATATATTTTTTTCATTTCTTTCGTGAAAAGTGTGGGGGATGATTGTACAGGCCACCCCCCCCCCTCCTCGAAAAATGGGGGGGGGGGGAATATATCCCCCATCCCCCCTCCCCCCGGATTTACGCCAGTGTCCATTACTAACATGTTTTCCATTTCCCCGCCTCTTTAATGTACAGTTATAATGCAAAATGCAGGCCTAATATTTCGGTACCCTAGAAGTTCTCCCCTTTACATAGGAAAGTGTTCCTTTTACTTCAGATAAGGGCCTCATTTTCTTTATATTCCTGCCCGTTCCACATCCTTAAAATTTGATTTTATTACCATTGATAATTGCCAGAGGCCTATTAAAATCTCAGAGGTGCCACTTCTTCCTTGACAACTGTCCCTTTTCCTTAGTAAGAAGAACCCCTTCCACTGAAATATATTCTTTATATTATAACACGTTCCACTTTTCCAAGCTTATAATAACCCCTGTTTTTTCTGATAAGTGCTTCCTTTATTTTATTTCTAAAAACGAGCCTCTTCCCTTTTCACCTCTCATAAAACCCCTAATAAAATATTTCCTTCGACAATTCCCTTTTAAATCATTTGCATCAAATGTACCAATTAATCTCTTTCAATAACTGCCTTTTTTCCATTCTCACTTTTCAGATACAAGAATTACCCCCTTTCCATCTGATAAGTGCATCTTCACCAGCCTGTGGCAATGGAATCTATTCAAATTTGAGAGGTGCCCGATCTAATTAGACAAGTGCTCCTTTCCTCCTTCTGCTAAATGAAACTTGTCATCTCTGTTGAGTGCCCTTTATACACCTCTGATAAGTTCTCCTTAATTCATTTTGATTCGGGCTTCTTTTCTTTCTAAGAAGTACAATTATTCCTTCTGATAAGGGCCCCTTTTCCTTCTGAAAAAAAGAGAAAAAAACACACCCCTTTTCCATTCTCATAAGTGCCCTTTTCACCTCTGGTATAAAATGCCAATATTCATGTGCGACAAATACCACATTTTCATCCTCTGATAATCGCTCTTTTTAATTTAACGACCGCTGCTCCTTTTTTTGATAAGTGGGTAAGTGTCATTTTCGTTCTTGATAAGGGCCCTTTTTGTTTGCTCCATAATTTGTGCCCCTAATTTATAGCGATTTAGAGCAATTTTACTTTAATTTCGTCAAGGCTTGCTCGCTACGCTCGCTCACATTTAAATTTGATATATTCATGTTTTTTATTAAAGGACTTTTCAGTCTCTCATGCCGATACTGTGTTTAAACACCTTTCAGAAGTGGATTTTTCCTCTTTATAGATGTTATTGATCACCAAGCAGCCTCACAGATAATAAAAAATTTGCTTGCTCGCATATTAATATATATATGCCATTAAACCTAACTGCAAACTTTGATTCTTAAGTAATATTATATTAGAGCATGTAAGAGAGAAACATAATTGAAATCCTTATAAATGTTATCACAATGTAGGGTATAATTTATATGACAATGTTTAGAGATGGTATATTTTTCCCGTTGTAGATGCCCCCCTTTTCCAGAAATAGCCCTTATCGGTGCCCTAAACTTTGGAAATTTCCCCTAAATATTGCGATCATACCCCACTCCTTGAATTGGATTTACGCCGGTGCATTTAATGACTGAAATCAGATCACCCCCCCCCCCCCCCCCACCACCACCACTTTCAAAAACGCTACGCGGCCTCTGTTATAAAGGAGCATGCACCCCTTACCTTACACATGCCTTATGTCAAACATAGGATGCGCTTTGCGTATATATCAATTTCGGGCGTAGTTACTAAATTACCCGTTTTATAATACGCCATGCGCTATTGGACTGCAATTAATCATCAAAATTGCTAACCCTCTTCTGTTCGTCACATATTGATTAAAAAATCATCGAATATCCCCCCGGGGGGGGGGGCACTCGAATTATATTTTGACGGGGGTGTGCCTCACGAATCCCGAAAAGGGGTCTAAGGAACTGACTTCAAGGTGTAAAATACGGGGTCTTGGGAACTATGATCTATTGGGCAGAGTGAAAAACAGGGTCTAGGGAACTACAAGACTAACCTCGCTTATCGGCGGTACACCTTCGCTATCGCAGGATCTCGGGACGGGCCGCGCCGGGGGCCGCGCCCGCGCCGTGTAGCGCTAGTAGCTAGCTAGCTGGAGCAGTTTTCAAGGCTCGCGCGACGAAAGGGCCTAGGGCGCGAGACCAGGTCGAGCGACCACTGCCTCCGCCACGCTCCCGGCCGCATGCGAACGAATATGTTTCATAACGGGGGTCTTCAGAGCGGGGCTGAGCGGCTCCTGAGCGGAACTGAGTATCTAGAGAACGGAAATTGGGGTCTGAAAAAGGGGGTCATCAAAGCGGCACGTCCCCGTACCACCAATATACGTGAGTGCCCCCCCGGGAATATCCACCCATAGATCCCACCTTTAATTTCTTCAAATTGTCTCCTCTATGAGATCTTGAATGATTGAATCACACACACAGTCTCCATCTTGATCAGTGGCGTAGCCAGGATTTTCAAAGGGGGGGGGGGCGGGGCAGACCTGAAGGATCCAACTGCGTAGCGAGGATTTCATTATAGGGAGGCTGGAGTGTGGAGGCGGTTGTGAGGGGGGATTGGTGATGAGCACGCAAAGCGTGCTCCCCCGGGGGGGGGGGTGCAGGGGGCGGAGTTTCCCCCTCCCTCGAGAAGTAGTAGTAGTAGTAGTAGTAGTATTTATTTTCTGTTCAATTAAAAAATACAAACATGCACAATATAAGTATTTACATTTGAATGAAACGGCTGGATAACCATGATAACCCATATTCAGCTGTGCCAGGCATGACACTGTTGGTCTTCCATGGGGTCCAGGGCCCTCTTGCATAAAAAGTTAAAAAATTAAACGCAACTCGATTTTCAACCAATCAGGATCGCGTATTTGGGACTTGCGTTTAATTTTTTGAGTTGCGTTTAACTGCAACTTTTTATGCAAGAGGGCCCAGGAAGCATAAAAATAAATTAATTGTATAAATATCAGAAGTGCGAAAGCTCTGACGTTTTATAGCAAATATGAAAGAAAGATAACGGCTCGTAGCACCTTTTTTAGGCGGAAAGTTAGTTCGGCGCCCGGACTGCTTTTCAATTATTTTGACTCAATACATGCACTGTATGTAACAGGGGTGGATGTAGGGAGGGGAAGTTTCCCTCTTCCCGCGCGGAGCGCGAAAGCTCTAACGATTGAGTAAATATGAGAAAAAGATAACGGCTCGTAGCATCTTTTTTTTTTTTAGGCGAAAAGTTAGTTCGACTCCCGGACTGACTTTCAATTATTTGGAGGCAATACTGCACTATATGTAACAGGGGTGGGTGCAGAGCGAAAGCTCTGACGTTTTAGGAAATTTGAGAGAAAGATAACGGCTCGTAGCAAACAATTTTTTTTTTAGGCAGAAAAGTTATAGTTCGACGCCCTGACTGCTTTTCAATTTTTGGACGCATTATTGCACTGTATGTGTAACAGGGGAGGGGGTGTTATTTCCCCTTTCCCGCGAGAAAACTTTGTCGTTTTAACAAATTTTGAGAGAAAGATAACGGCTCGTAGCGCCTTTTTAGGGTTTTTTTTTTCTCACTTCCCCCATGTTTTCGTTCTTGCTTTTTTTTTTGAGGGGCTGAATGGGGGGGGGGGGGACGTGTACCAATGTGCCCCCTGCTACGCCAGTGATTTTGCTATTCGAGCATGTACTGTCTGATTCTGAGCTAGAAAAATTGCAGAGATCATGAGAAATGATAGTACAACAGCTTCTAGTTTTGTTGTAATATACCATGATACAACAAGTAGTCCGGGAGCCAGGGGGGTCAACCTAGCTGGAAAGGAAACTTTTCATGTGCATGAATGTAAAGATCCAATATAACGTATTGACCGTCTGGCATGTTCTGTGTGGTGGGTGGTCCAATAAATGAGCTAGATCAGCTGGAAAGGAAACCCTAAGAAACCTATATCAAAAGATTCGCCATAGTCCCAAGGTACATGAATGGACAATGCCAGACGTTTTAAGTGGTGGGGATGCCCGCCAGACGTCCCCAAAGGGGGTCCAAAAATTGAGCTAGATCAGCTGGAAAGGAAATCCGATGAAACCAATGGGAAATTGTCCGGCAGAGTCCAAAGATATCCACATGGTCACTGCCAGACGATTTAAGTGGTGGGGAGTGCTTGCCAGACGCCCCTAAAGTACCCCAAACCCCAATATTGAGCTAGATCAGCTGGAAAGGAAACCCTAAGAAACCTACATCAAAACGATTCGCCATAGTCCCAAGGTACATGAATGGGCAATGCCAGACGTTTTAAGTGGTGGTGGTGGGGGGGGGGGGGGCTGCCCGCCAGACGCCCCTAAATTGGGTCCAAAAATTGAGCTAGATCAGCTGGAAAGGAAACCCGGTGAAACCAATGGGAAATTGTCCGGCAGAATCCAAAGATACCCAAATGGCCACTGCCAGACGATTTAAGTGGTGGGGAGTGCTTGCCAGACGCCACTAAAGTTCCCCAACCCTCAATATTGAGCTAGATCAACTGGAAACGAAACCCTAAGAAACCTATATGACAAGATTCACCATAGTCCAAAATACACATATGACCATTGCCAGACGATTTAAGTGATGGAGAGTGCCCACCAGACGCCCCTATGGTAATCCACCCCAGGCCGGTCGGAGATCTTTGGATTTCAGCGCAGTCAGTCAGAGGTCACGACTGAAACCAGCCTTCAAACCAGCCTTCAGACCATCCAAGGTGGACATGAAAGACTGGGAGAACTACCTTCAATTTGTAAGAAAGGTAACGAATTAAGTGAAAGTCTGACAGAATTAAGTGATGGTCCGCATAAATTCGGAAATATAAGTTCCCGTGTGGAAACTGTGATAAGCCAGTCAAATCTAATCAATGCGGCCTTTTGTGTTCTAATTGTAAAAGATGGTTTCACACTGATTGTCAAGCTATAAGTTCATCAGAGTACTGTAGGTTATATGAATGCCCTAATGAGAATTGGAATTGTTTAACATGTAGTCTGCCATCTTTCTGTGATTCATTATTTACGGACGATTGTCTAGAGAAAGAAAACCAAATTGATGATAGACTAAAAGAAAACTATTTAAGGGTCAGTCAAACACCTGAAAACCAAGTGAAAGCAAAAACAATTCTGCCAAACCTCACAGATGAAAAAATTTCTCTTTATCAGGAATTTGAAGAAAAGTTTAACGGCAAAGGTCTTCATTTCTTACACCTTAATGTGAGGTCTATTCTGAACAAGATATCGGAACTTAGAATTCTTTTTAAAAGAATAAGCCTGTCTATTATTGCTTTCACTGAAACATGGTTAAATAATTCCATAAATGATGAAGAAGTTGAAATAGACGGATATAAAATCATACGCCGTGATCGACCCTCTGGCTCTGGAGGTGGTGTATGTTTATATATCAGAAATGATATTGCATTTAATATTATTGATGATATATGTACAGGAGATGCGGAATCATTGTGGATTAATTTGCTTATACCAAGATCAAAACCAATTGTTGTGGGTGTTCTGTATAGACCTCCTAAGAACAATTTGTTTATCGAGGAATTGTCCAGTTCTTTTGATATACTAAAGAAGGATGACGAAATTATTCTTTTAGGAGACATGAATATTTGTCTTCTTCACAAATCGCCATTGGCTAAAAAATATATTGACTTGTTGAGTCTTCACGGGTTTAGTCAACTCATTAAAGACGCAACGCGCGTTACACCTACATGTTCTTCTCTACTGGATCATATTATTTGTAGCAAAGAAAATAAAATAAGTCAAAGTGGTATCATTGATCTTGGTATTAGCGACCATTCTTGTACTTTCTGTACACGGAAAAATATTAGACTGGCAATAGGTCATCACAGGACTAGTACTATTAGATCCATGAAAAAATATACAGAACAGACTTTCAATCTTCAACTGTCTGCTGTTGACTGGTCAGGAATAACTGACTGTACAGATGTAAATGAGGCATGGTCAATATTTCAACATGTTTTTATCTCAACTTTGAATATGATAGCGCCACAGAAACGGGTAAGAATAAAACAAAGATCAGAAAATTGGGTGACTAAAGATATTCTTTCCCTAATTCAAGAGAGAAATATAGTATTAAAAAAAATGAAAAGAGCAAAAGATGAGACGCTCTCTAAAAGATACAGAGTATTAAGAAATATGGTCCAAAGAGAGGTGAAAAAGGCTAAGCTCGAATACTTACAAAACAAGATAGAAGAAAATAAACAAGATTCGAAAAGACTTTGGCAGAATCTGAAAAGCTTAGGATTAAAAAGTAAGAAGAGAAAAGAACAAGAATCTGTCATTACAATCGATGGGGAATTATGTCATGATAAGATGGCCATTGCTAATGAATTCAATTCTTATTTTACAAATGTGGCAGCCAAATTAGTAGACAAACTCCCTCCTTGTAAAAATCTTTTCAGCGCAGACAATGATTGTATTCGTGAGTTTTACGAAAGAAAAGGTGTACTTGAAAACAGCTTCGAGTTATCACCAATCAGTGAACAATTTGTTTTCAATGAGTTACATAAATTAAATATATCAAAAAGTACTGGGTTAGACATGATTCCAGCTAAATTTCTGAAAGATGGTGCGAAGGTTTTATATAAGCCTTTAAGTTACTTAATGAACCTATCTATCTTGACGAGCACTTTTCCTGAGGATATGAAAATAGCAAAAGTGACTCCACTTTATAAAAAGAAAGATAAAACTGATGTAACCAATTATAGACCTATTAGTGTTTTAAGCGTAGCATCAAAAATTCTGGAAAAATCGGTCTGTGTTCAAATTGAAAAATACTTCAAAGAAAATGATATAATTTATGAATTTCAATCTGGCTTTCGACATGACTATTCGACTGAAACATGTCTAATTCATTTAACTGATTATTTGAGGACAGAAACTTCCCAAGGGCGCTTTGTTGGTATGGTGCTCCTTGATCTGCAAAAAGCTTTTGATACAGTTAATCATGGCGTCTTGTTGAAAAAGTTAGAAATAATGGGTTTTAACAAGGCAAGTTTAGAATGGTTCAGATCCTACTTGTCTAATCGACACCAAGTAGTGGCCATTCATGATATTCGTTCCAAACTAATGCCGATAACATGCGGTGTTCCTCAGGGAAGCATTTTAGGCCCAATTCTATTTACAAGTTATATCAATGATATGTGTATTTGTATAAAAGACTGTAAACTATTATTGTACGCTGATGACAGCGTACTACTCTATTCAAATCCTAATCCAAAATTTCTTGAGGAGAAGCTCAGTGAACAGCTATCTACATGTGTCGATTGGATGACTGATAATAAGCTTTCTTTACACTTGGGCAAAACAGAAAGCATTTTGTTTTGTTCTAAAAGTAGTTCTAAAAAGTCATTTGAATTCAAAGTGACACACAATAATCAAGTAATTCAGAGAAAAGAATCTGTGAAGTATTTAGGCATTGAGTTGGCTAGCGCAATTTCATTTTCTTCTTTAGTAGAATCAGTAGTAAAAAAAGCAAATTCTCGTCTAAAATTTTTGTACAGATATCAAAATTGTTTGAATTTAAAAGCAAGACGTATACTCTGTTTTGCTCTTATTCAATGTTTGTTTGACTATGCTAACCCTGTATGGTATAGTAACATAAACAAGTTAGAACAAAAGAAGTTGAAAATTATACAGAACAAAATGGTCAGATTCATCAACTGTTCTGGTCCAAGAACTCATGTTGGCTACAGCGAACTTTCTAAAGCTGGTTTTCTTGAAGTTAACCAAAGATCAAAACAACTCGTATTGCATCACGTGCATAAAATATATCATACTAGGTCAAATCATTATATTCGATCCAACTTCAATCTTGTTACTGACTTACATAATTATGATACAAGAAATAGCAGATTCAACTTTAACTTACCAGAAAGAGTAGGTAGCATTGAAAATTCGTTTTATTACATTGCCATCAAACATTGGAATACCCTTCCTAATTATATAAAGGAAATAGAAAACTTTGCTCTTTTTAAGAGGAAATTAAGGGAATACCTATCACTTGAGAGTCAGAGGAGAGAAGCAAATGACATGGTATATGATTGAAATTGCCAGAAGAAAGAATATATATATACTTTTGTTTTTGTACGTTTTAGAGATTCAACATATTCTTTATTATTCTTTTTGCTCCTCCTCCTCCTCGTCATCATCATCATCTTCTTCTTCTTCTTATTATTATTATTATTATTATTATTATTATCATTATTATTATTATTATTGTTGTTGTTATTATAATCATTATTAAATGTTATAAATGTTGTTTTTGTTATCATTTTTATTATTCTTAAAAAAAATTTCTTCTCAGTCTGTAAATAATACAAATTGAACTAATTAATTTTGTATGTTGGGGACCCCACTGGAAATAAGCTCTCGAGCTTTCGTGGGTTATCCTGTTCAAGCTTACATAATTTTGATCTGATATTCTTTTATTGTTGTATGTTAGAGGCTTGGCAAATAAAATCAATCAATCAATCAATCAATCAATCAATCAATCAATCAATCAATCAATCAAAGCCATTTTAAAGTGGTACGGTTTCAGTGGAGGTCTTGGGGTGAAACCCCAAGCGGGGTTCGAAGGGACAGAACCCCTCGTATCGGTGTAAGGGAACATTTTGAAAGGGGGGGGGGGGTTGTGATACCAAATTTGCCGACAATAATGTTGCACCCTAACCCTCCCCCTAATAATAAGAAAATAAAATTACAGATTATAGAGATCTAGATCATACAGGGCCATTTTCGGAAGGAGGGGGCTGACGCCTTTTGCCCGAATATCAACTTTTCAATTTCAAAATGTTTGCGAGCGAGCGAAGCTAGCGAGCAAATTAAAGAAAAACAAAAAACTTTTCTTAGAGAAAATGTACAGAAGTTAAATATAAAAGTTACATAATTATCTTGGAACCTCGCTGCCCAAATATGTGGATATTCTTTCTCCTCGCTGCCCGAATATAAAGTGGTGGTTGCCCGAATATCGGAACTTTGAAAATCCTCGGGGGAGGGGGGCTACAGGCAGGCGCGCCGGAAGCATTTTGGGATTGGGGGGGGGGGCAAACATTCAAGGAGGCTCACCTTTCAAGGGCTCATGTCTTCTCACCCCTAAAAAAACACACGCGCTTTCCCACCCTCTCACAACAATACAGATCCTACTGCTAAATCAAAATTTTACTCAAAAATTCTCTGACAAGCATTTTGGGGTGTATTTTTACTCGAAAATTCTCTGACAAGCAAAAAAAAGAGAGAGAGAGAGAGAAAAAAAAAAGGTTATCAGCATTTTTTGGGTGTATTTTAACTGGAAAATTCTCTGACAAGCAAAAAAAACCCCAAAACACTAGAATTATGCTAAAATTCTGCTAAATTTTGTCAAATTATGCTAAAGCGGGCAAAATTCTGCCAGAAAGCAGAATTCTGCTAACTCTGGCAACCTTGCGTCTAATACAAAACCTCCATTACGTTAAAGTTTAAAGTTTGAATGCTTTATCTGTCTTCAGTGATCTCCATGAATACGAAAAATGTATACAAAGGCTTACAATTACGTAATAAAGCAATCAAGCTTTTATTATATACACACGATTTTTACTCCGTTACTACTGATTTTTTTTTTTTTTATGGGGGGGGGGCGAAAATGCATTTTGCCCCCCACTTTTTCGTGTTTTTTTTTGGGGGGGGTGTAAGTTTTCGTAGTGAAAATGTACAGAAGTTACCTTGAGAAGTTGCATAATTATCTGGGAACCTTGCTGCCAACATATGTGGATATTCTTTCTCCTCGCTGCCCGAATATGAAGTGGTGGTTGCCCGAATATCGTAACTTTGCCGAAGGGGGACGCCTTTTGCCCGAATATCAACTTTTCAGTTTCTTAATTTTTGTAAGTTTTCGTAGTGAAAATGTACAGAGAAGTTACATTCAGAAGTTACATTATAATCTGGGAATCTTGCACCTCATTTTTTGAATATGAAGTGGTGGTTGCCCGAATATCGGAACTTTGAAAATCCTCGGGGGGGGGGGGGCTGCAGCCTATTGCCGAAGGGGGACGCCTTTTGCCCAAATATTAACTTTCCACCGAAGCGAGCGAGCGAGCGAGCAAAACAATTGTCATATTTGTCCTTCTTTTTCTTTCTTCCCCTTTTCCTTTCCTTCTTTATCACTTTCTTGACTCGATATTATTTTTGTCCAGGCCGAACGAAGTTCGCGAGGGGACTATGAAACGGGCTCCGTACGTGTGTGCGTGTGTGTGTGTGTCCGTCCGTCCGTCCGTCCGTCTGTCCGTGTGTGCTCAAATGTTAGAAAATGCTACTTCTCCGTCATTTCTTGGCCGATTTTGATTCCGATTGTTTTATCTGATAGGGCTGGGTGGGGGCTACCAAACTTCTACACAGAATTTTGAAATTCATTAATTATGCAAATTTATGCAAATTTATTCAAAATTGACGAAAAATGCTACTTCTCCTCTATTTCACATCGGATTTTGATTCCGATTGTTTTATCTGATAGGGCTGGGTGGGGGCTTCTAAACTTCTACACAGAATTTTGAAATTCATTAATTATGCAAATTTATGCAAATTTATTCAAAATTGACGAAAAATGCTACTTCTCCTCTATTTCACATAGGATTTTGATTCCGATTGTTTTATCTGATAGGGCTGGGTGGGGGCTTCCAAACTTCTACACAGAATTTTGAAATTCATTAATTATGCAAATTTATGCAAATTTATTCAAAATTGACGAAAAATGCTACTTCTCCTCTATTTCACATCGGATTTTGATTCCGATTGTTTTATCTGATAGGGCAGGGTGGGGGCTTCCAAACTTCTACACAGAATTTTGAAATTCATTAATTATGCACATTTATGCAAATTTATTCAAAATTGACGAAAAATGCTACTTCTCCTCTATTTCACATCGGATTTTGATTCCGATTGTTTTATCTGATAGGGCTGGGTGGGGGCTTCCAAACTTCTACACAGAATTTTGAAATTCATTAATTATGCAAATTTATGCAAATTTATTCAAAATTGACGAAAAATGCTACTTCTCCTCTATTTCACATCGGATTTTGATTCCGATTGTTTTATCTGATAGGGCTGGGTGGGGGCTTCCAAACTTCTACACAGAATTTTGAAATTCATTATTCATGCAAATTTATGCAAATTTATTCAAAATGGCTGAAGGTTCATAATGTTTTCATGTTTTATATTTCAGTTGTATACATGCATTGTTGGTATTCTCTTCTTTTGCATGCAGTAACATTATTATTTTATTCACTAAAGTTTTTCACTGAAGTTTTAAGGTTCAGGCTAGTTAATTTCCACAGATCTGCACTTCCGGCGGGGACATTTATTACGCATTGCGTAATTTACTCATTCACTTGTTTAGATTTGCGATTGGATGAACAAGTTTTGTGGCATATATACTGTTCTTCGGTTTATGTGATAATGCGTTTCATAATAATGGAAAAAAATTCAAAGTCACTTCGATGTTCGTGTTCTTCCATTAAGCTGGTGATAAGTCTACGATCAGCCAATAATTATGACATTTATCACCCTCCCACCTTCTCTCTTCTTTTCTCTTCTCTTTTTCTCCCCCCCCCCCCCCCTCTCTCTCTCTCTCCTTTTCCTCTTCTCTTTTCTTCTCCCTCTCCATCTTCTCTCTTTTTTTAGGCTGAAAAGTGGTACGGTCAATTCCATACCATCCGTAGCGGCTCCGACGGGCCTGATCCATCCACCATTATTGAGCTAGATCAGCTAGAAAAGAAACCTTATGAAACCTGTGGGAAATTACTCGCCAGATTCCAAAGATACGCAAATGATCTCTACCAGACGATTTAAGTGGTGGAGAGTGACTGTTATAGCCCTTACTAATATATATCCACTATAATTTTAAGCGAGATCAGGTGGAAACAAAAGTTCGTGGGAACAAAGGAAAAAACAAAAGCAAACAAACAAATTGGCTTTGTCCAGACTTACATAGATTTGATTTGATTTGATTTGATTTATTTGTCAAGTTCAAATATACACATACATAAAATAAAAATTCATGAAAGCTTGACAGGATGACCCATGAAAGCTCGAGAGCTTATTTACAATGGGGTCCTAAACAGAGCATTACAAGACAATCATGGAAATGTATGGCATTAGTTCTTATATACAGATGAAACATATTTACAGAAAAGTATAACAGCAACAAAACTGAATGAAGAAGAAAAAAAAAAAGTTAAACCCAAGAATAAAACAATACATATAAATAAGAACAAGGTATAGAGAAAAGAATATTGATCTGAAAATCTTAGCCATATCACACAAATGTGTAAATCATGTCACTTGTTTCTGTTCTCTTAGACTCAAGTGATAGGAAATCTTTTAGAACTCTCTTAAAATGTGCGAAGTTTCCTATTGCTTTAAAGGAAACCAAAACCCAAGGAGAGAATCAGTGTTATTGGAAAGTGAAAATTCAGAGAAGCACTTTACAAAAAGTTTCATTTTAATTGGTTAAAAAATGAGAGAGTTATGGAAGTTTGAAAAGTCTCGTTTTACTTTCTATGGGGATCCTCAAATTGGCAAAATTGCTTCAAAATGGCTGATTTTGTGAACAACTCTCCATTTGTTTTGTACACAGATTTTCAGATTTTCCCCATTATCTCTCAGGGTGCTCCTTGTCTCCTCCTGAACTCGACATATGTGGTGTAAAATACATTTTCCCATTATATATGTTGAGCTCAGAAGGAGATTAACTGCACCTTGAAAGATAATGGGGAAAATCTGAAAATCTGTGTACAAAACAAATGGAGAGTTGTTCACAAAATCAGCCATTTTGAAGCAATTTTGCCAATTTGAGGATCCCCATAGAAAGTAAAACGAGACTTTTTAAACTTCCATAACTCTCTCATTTTTCAACCAATTTTAATGAAACTTTTTGTAAAGTGCTTCTCTGAATTCTCACTTTCCAATAACATTGATTCTCTCCTTGGGTTTTGGTTTCCTTTAATGTGATTAGGGAGGGAATTCCAGTGTTTGATTGCATTATAATAGAAGCAGTTGCCAATACTGCCTACTCGTTCGGGCAATGTAAAGTTATATTGACTATTTCTTGTTTCGTAATTATGTAAATCAATAACAAGATTAAAGTTGTGGCCAATATAATGATTCGCCCTCGAGTGATATATTTTGTGCGCGTGATGTAGTATGAGCTGTTTTGATCTTTGACTGACATCAAGTAGTCCAACTGCAGATAACTCATTATAGCCAACGTGCGTTCTTGGGCCTAAACAAAGAATAAATCTAACCATTTTATTTTGAATGATTTTTAATTTCTTTAGTTCCGACTTGCCTAAATTGGTATACCACGCGGCGTTAGCATAGTCGAATAAGCACTGAATGAGAGCAAAGCACAGTATACGTCTTGCATGTGAATTCATGCAATTTTGGTATCTGTACAAAAATTTCAAACGGGAGTTAGCTTTTTTTACTATAGAATCTACTAAGGATGAAAATGAAACCTGGCTTGTTAAGTGGACACCTAAATATTTTACAGATTCTTTTCTCTGAATCATTTGATCTTTGTATGCTACTTTGAAACCATCAGATTTTTTAGCATTGCCTTTGCTACAAAACAAAATGCTTTCTGTTTTACCCAAGTGTAAAGAGAGCTTGTTGTCTGTCATCCAATCTACACATATTGACAGCTCTTCATTGAGTTTTTCCTCAACAGATTTTGGATTAGAATTTGAATAAAGTAATACACTGTCATCGGCATATAATAATAGCTTACAATCTTTTACACAAATACACATATCATTTATATAACTCGTAAAGAGTATTGGGCCTAAAATGCTCCCTTGTGGAACTCCACAAGTTATTGGAAGTAATTTTGAATATACATCATGGATTGCAACCAGCTGGTGTCGGTTTGATAACTACGATCTGAACCATGCTAAATTCGCCGTACTGAATCCCATTACTTGTAGTTTTTTCAATAATATCTCGTGATTAACAGTATCGAAAGCCTTTTGTAGGTCAAGAAGCACCATACCAACGAAGTGCCCATGTGAGGTTTCGGTCCTCACGTAATCTGTTAAATGAATTAGGCTTGTTTCAGTTGAGTATATATTAGATTTTTTTTCTTTGTAGTATTTTTCAATTTGAACAAGAACCGATTTTTCCATAATTTTCGAAACTACACTTAATACACTAATTGGTCTATAATTTCCAACATCTGTTTTGTCTTTCTTTTTATACAGCGGTGTCACTTTAGCTATTTTCATATCGTCAGGAAAAGTACTCGTCATAATAGATAGATTGATTATAAAACAAAGAGGTCTAAATAAAGTTTTTGCGCCATCTTTCAAAAATTTAGCAGGAATCAGATCTAGACCCGTACCTTTGGATACGTTTAATTTACGTAACTCATTATACACAAATTGCTCACTAACTGGTAATAGCTCAAAGCTATCTTCAGTTACACCTTTTTCTTCGTAAAACTCATGAACACTGTAATTATTATCTACACTGAACAGGTTATTCAATGGAGGTAGTTTGTTAACTAAATTGGCAGCAACATTTGTGAAATAAGAATTGAATTCATTGACTATCGCCATTTTATCATGACACAATTTTCCATTGATACTTATGACAGTCTCTTGAACTTTACTTTTCTTATTTTTTAATCCTAAGTTTTTCAAATTCTGCCAGAGTCTCCTTGAATCTTGTTTGTTTTCTTCTATCTGGTTTTGCAAATGCTCGAGCTTTGCCTTCCTTACATTCCTTTGAACTAAATTTCGTAACGCTCGATATGATTTAGACAGCGTTTCGTCTTTCATATTTTTCTTCATTTTCTTGTAAGCTGCGTTTCTCTCTCTAATAAGGGACAAAATTTCTTTGTTCATCCAGATTTCTGTTCTTTGCTTTATTCTAACCTGTTTCCGTGGAGCAAGCATGTTTAAGGTTGAAATAAATACGTTTTGAAATTTTGACCATGCTTCATTTACATCTGTACAATTAGTTATCGATGACCAGTCGACGAGAGATAGCTGGGAATTGAATGTTTCTTCGTTATAACTTTTCAACGATCTTAAAGTAGCTGTTCTGTGCTGACCAATTGCAAATTTAGTACTTTTTCGTGTGCAAAAAGTGAAGGAATTGTCACTTATACCAAGATCAATTACACCATGCTGGCTGATTTTATTTTCCTTACCACAGATTACGTGATCTAGCAGAGATGAGCAAGTCGATGTGATTCGCGTTGGTTCATCAATGAGTTGACTTAAACCATTAAGATTTAATAAGTCGATATATTTTTTGGAGAAAGGAGAATTGTGAAGGAGACATATATTCATATCCCCTAAAATGATAATTTCTTCATCTTTGCTCATATTTTCTAAAGAATTTGACAAATGCTCAATAAATTTATTATTTTTTGGAGGTCTGTATAAAACACCCACCACGATTGGTCTTGATCTTGGTAAAAGCACATTAATCCATAATGATTCAGTAACATCGGTTTGCATATCAACGTTAATGTTGAATGCGATATCATTTCTTATGTATAAACATACACCACCTCCAGGTCCTGACGATCTGTCATGGCGTACGACTTTATCCATCCATATTAATTTCTTCATCGTTCACGGAGTCATTTAACCATGTTTCTGTGAAAGCAATGATTGCCAGACTCTTTCTTTTAAAAAGAATTCTTAGTTCCGAAATCTTATGCAGGATAGATCTTACATTGAGATGTACAAAATGAAGACCTCTTACTTCAAATCTTTTTTCAAAATCCTGATAAAGAGCCGTTTGATCGTTTAAGCTTTTGGGCCGTAAATTTGGCTCAGAAATATTTTCGGGCGTATCTTTCGTACGTTTTTCTGTAGCTTTGCCATAGTCATCAAATAAAGAATCACAAAAAGATGGTAAACAACAGGTTAAACAAAACCAATTTTCATCTGGGTTCATGTATAGGCTAGTATATACTTCCAGAGTTACTCCTTGACAGTGAATGTGATACCATTTTTTACAACTGAAGCAGAGAAGGCCGTGCTGGTTTGATTTTACTGGTTTTTCACAGTTTCCGCACGGAAACTTGTATTTTGGGCCCGGGTTTGATTCTACATCGCCAGAAAGTAATAAGAGAAGGAGAGCAATAAAATTCATATCTCCAAAGTCTTGAAATTGAATATATTTGTTATACAAACGAAAAATATATAAATTTTTGTTTTTTAATTTTTTCTCGTAACAAATCGATCGGGCATTCATGTCATATAGACACGACACAAAGTAGGCCCAGTGCTTTGTTGTACAGAATGACAATTTCAATTTTAGATTTTGTCATCAGGATGCAAATCATAGTATCATATTCTTGCTTCATCATAAGAAAAAAAAAAAGTATATGAACATGTTTAACGATTAAGTAAGGACCTCACAAAGCGCAGATAGTCCTGCCATTCTCCTGCTGTCGTTTTCGACCCTGTAGTCTCGCTGTGGCTTTCGACATCACTGCTTACTGCGCTGGTCGTGGGTGCAGCTACGTCGGCGTACGACCTCCCATCAACAAAGCTTGGACGTCGATGTTTGAGTTGGGGTAGGATACGCCGGATGTTGGAAGCGAAAATACCTTGGCCTACTTTGTTGAGGTGGATACCATCTCGTCCAAGATGCTGCTCGCCGATGTTGTAGTTGCTGATAAAGCCCCAGGACTTTCCTCTGGCAGTCTCCCGTAAGGCTGAGTTGACGACGTCGACTCTTCTCATTTCGTACCGGGATTCCCATCTACGATGAATAATGCTGGAGATGATGACATGGAATCCCTTACCAGCCACGTCGTCGCATAGAGCCTTGATCTTGTCATGCAGGCAAGATACTGCCATAAACTGTCATGATTATATGATCACCATCCCCCATATGAAGAATGACACACAAAATATGCAAATCAACAGTCACTATTTTTGTTCTTATTCCTTTTTTTTTAAACATATAAATAGGATTCTAGACGTCAGACAAATGCTGTAAAACCAGCAAAATATGTATGATTTATATACTCCTTTACTAATTTGTACCTTTTAACTATGTTGATTATGGTTTGTTGTGATGGTTAATAATTAAAGCATGTTCTTGACTGCAATGGAAAAACTCCGGTAGGCCAAGTATTGACGTTATAAATATATAATTTATAATGGACTTATAATTATTTTATATGTTTGTGGAAAGCACCAGCAAATGTTTTATTACTGATATAAGTTGTAAATTATAAGATTCATTCTAAAAGTTTCTGATTTTTTTTCAAAAAGCGCTCGCGCAAGCTTTAGTCAAATTTGGGCTGGTTGACTGATTATCCTATCTACAATAGATAGTAAACCATTCTGAGGTCAGATTCTGTGATTTTTTTTTCTGCGAATGGAGAGAGGAGTTTTATATGAACACAGCATAATATTTGTATATATGACATATTGGTATAATTTGAAGTTTGAAGTTTTAGTTGTTCCACTTTCACATCAAAAACAATTAAGTTATTACGAGCACATAAGTGTCAATTTCAAAACGTACGAGTAAAGAACTCAAATCAAGTACAATGTGCGGTAAATAGGTGGAGAATTTGGAGAGATATAGGAACGACTGGAAAAAAGAAGATAATATAAACTTTTGAGGAGCCTAAATAAAAAGTATATAGCTTGTAAACGGTTAGGCTCCCGTTTACAGTACTTAACATTATAAGTAATTCTGATTAATATGTAATAAAAAGCGAAACGGGATAGAAATATCAGATTCACTAAACGAACAAGGAGAACAAAGCTCATGATGTGGAGTAAAGAAAAGAAAACGGCGAAGGAGACTGAATAAACCACAAAGTCATCCGCCATGATGAAGCCCGGCCGTGTTTGGCGGAGAAGGAAACCCGTCTAGCGCGAATTTTCAATCTTTTTATGGCCCGGTCACACATAGGCGACGCACGGCCCGCGCATTGAAAATCACTTTAAAAATTGTAAATAACTTCAGTGCGTCGTTGTGCGCCCAACTTTTTGTCAGGATTAGGGAGAAGCTAACGAGTTAACAACGAATGGACAGCGTGTTGCTAGCGCGTTGTGCGTATACAGGGCGCGTACAGAGCGCATACAAAGCTTATACATGGCGCACATGTTAAAAAATCCAAGGAATGCACAGCGTGTTGCTAGCGCACGAAACGAATGGTCCGCGCATGCACCACGCATTCAACGCACAGCCACCTAACGGCAGCGGTCACGTGACTGTGCGGCTCGTCTTCCATGACGTCACATGTAGTGCAGCGACGAATGCACATGTATACATACAACGAATTAGTAGGGTATCTAAGAGGGGTATCCGTGCACCCCCCACAGGACTTAACGAAACCAACTTTTTTATCTTCTTTATAATGTACTTTAACATATTCAAGATGTTAACAAGAAAAAAAAGTGGCCCCGAAGGGTGAAAATCAAGATGGCGTCAAAAGTGACGAAATGGGCCTTTTTTCAATTTTTTAGGGGGTCCCATTGTACCCTTTTCACATATTCCCCTGTAACTTTTTGCATGATATTTCAATTTCAATGAAACTGTAAATTTTCACAATATTTTTTAAACAGATACTGCTTTGAACGTCAATAATGCAGTGTAAATGTCAGTTAGATATAATAACCAGGCAGTTATAATATTAAATCTAATACACCCAAATAACACCAGGAGTGATTATTATTCTTTATCTTTATCTTATTGATCTTTTTAAAATCTTCATTTGTTTAGCCAATTATGTCACGATGCCTTGAGATGTCTTTATTCTTTCTAACTTGAACAACCAATATTAGCTTGCTCATGTTGAATGAAATATGCTGTGAGAAAATATTTCTATGAATATGTGATGCATAACTTTAGAGGTATTCACCAAATTTATGAAAAATACAATCTACCACTCTGAGAATAGGCGATTTCTTTATCAACCCAATGCCCGAACCTCAGTGGTTTTAATGTACTGTAAGGGTAAGCTTTAGACACTATGATTTGAACCTTGAACTTGCTAAACTGAATACTTGATGAGAACAAAGTGGTTACTGGACAGCACTGACAAAAATGAGATTTCGCAATTTTAGGCTGTGAAATGTGATTAATTAAGAATAAAGTATTCTATAACAAATTAGGCTTGGAGTATAGACGTTGTACTTTAGAATGCATATGTTGCTGGTTAAATTTAGTAGAGTAGTCATTAGATATCATTGGTTATCATGATACTGTGATCTTTCAAAAATATATCTGGATCTTGATAACAGTTGGAAAAGAATGAACAAAATGAATCAGAACATTATAGTTTTAATAGTTCTGACCAAAGAAAGAAATATCATTTTTATGATGCTTGTCGAGACAGTGGAGTATTCAAATAGAATAAATTACATTTACATGAGAATAACATGCACTTGTTATTAATAACAAATTTATTGAATTGATAAAGAAGCATGAATACTGAATGTAACTTGTGAATATTAATTTATCGTTTTTTTGTGTGTGTTCACATGTACACTTCATTTAACATTTTTATGACTTCTTTTTTTTCATATGGAGATCATGCAGCCTATCTCAAACAATGGAAGTTACTAGAATTGTGGATTTTGATCTTTACCTCCTAGTTTGCTCTATTTATGTATGTATTGTGATATGATTTACATTACAAGAATTATCATATGACGAACATTTAGAGCGTATACTGTATATGGACGTCTATTTATGACGTCTAATGTATACAAGAATATAATTTGACAATGCCGAACTACCTTTGCTTTTCAGACGGTGGTAGAAGCTTGATTACATTCAAATGATTCTAATGTTTCATAAAGTTTTGCAAACATGGGCCTATTTCTCTTTTTCAACCTCTAAACACAAATGAATAAATGTGACGAGATGATTCTGAAAATATCCAGTGGATCCAAATTTCTACATATTCATAATGAAATTGTAATGTCCAAAGCATATTATGCTTAGGCATGGTACTAAAATAAGACAGTTTTTAACATGTTACTTTATTCACTGCATGATCGTGTAAAATTATTTGACTGTATACTAAATTCATTATATAATACATAACATCATATTCTCGTTGTGTTAAGGCATTCAGTAATGATATTTTCTGTGCAAGTAAATTTTTTTATATTTTTTTTATTCAATCTACAAAATGAAATTCGATACTTTGGTGATGACAAGCTGACAGTTTACCACAGCCAGAATATCTCTTTTAAGGTCTGTGTAAATTACACATTACACACAAAAGAAATAATCATATTTTACATTCGTAGAAATATTTATCTCAGCATAATTCGATCAACTTAAAGTGAAAATTGGTTGCTCCAGTCGGAATGAATGAAGGTATCACTAAGAAAAAAAGAAAACAACATAGTTTTTGTGGCATAATCGGCTAAACAAATAATAAAGAGTAATAATAACAACGCCTAATGTTATGTGGGTGTATTAGATTTACAAACAATGATATAATTTCTTTGTTATTACATATCTAAATCACATTAATGCTGAATCTCTCACTTTCAAATTTATTTCTGTTTAAAAAAAATTACAAAAATGAAATGAAAAAAATTAACATCGAATAACAGTTGGCATGGCAACTAAAAGTAACATGAATGTATCAATATTGTTCTAAAACACGCGGAATATCATTCTGAACAGTCTCAAGGTTCCATCGAATTGGGATTATGAGAAAGAAAAGTTACAACCTAGAAGGTAAAACTCCGTGCGCTCAATGTGTTAACAAATGTAAAAAAAAGTCTGAAATTTCCTCAAAACGGAGGTTTTCGTCATGATTTGCAGGGTACTCTGCTGATAATTAATGTGTCTAATGTTAATGTAGTATTAACACACATCAAAAAGATATATAATATCATTCTATATTATTTGAATATTGTATCAAATATATTAAAACTCAAGTTAAAAAACCGAATCGATTTCATTCCCAAAGATAAAACACCTTCTAAAAACCATGTTGATTGGTATTGAAATAGAGGATTGCCATGGCAACAGTCAGTGAAGTGCATACGTTTGGTTGGTATCAAAATGTGCAGAATGTGATACGATGACCAAGTTTCAATGAAATCTAATAGTTAAATAAAGTTACAGGTTAAGATGTCATGAGGGTAAGGGAGGACCCCTAATAAAATAAATGTGTGTTGGCGCCATGTTGATTTTTTCTAGTTAACATCTTGAATATCTTGAAGTACATTATCAAGAAGGTAAAAAAAAAATCTCATATAAATCATATCACAATACCCAAATAAAGCAAAATATAACGTAAATATCTTAACGAATTCTAGTAACACCCAGAGTTTGAGATCGGCTGCATGATCCTCATATAAAGGAAAAACAAGTCAGAAAGACAAATCATAGTACATGTAAACACAAAACAGGCAGTAAAGTAATATGTCAGTATTCAATATTCTGTATTCAGTATTTATACTCTTTTATCAATTCAATAAATTTCATGTAATAATGAAATGTATGTCATTCTAATATAAATATAATTCATTTCATTAAACTGAACGCGAAAAAATGCTCCATGCGTTGTCTCGACAATTATTATAAAAACTATAAATATTCAATTGGTCAGAGTGACCTGCTATTACAAATATTATATTGTTATTCATGTTGTTCATTGCTTAATATTTTCCACCCGTTATCAATCTATTCTCAGAGTGGTAGATTGTTGAAAGAACGCAATATCATGATATACGATATGTAATGACCACTCTACAAAATGTAAAATGTAAACAGGAAGATATGCATTCTAAAGTAAACATCTATGCAAAAGCTAAATTTGTTAAAATATATTTTATTCTTGATTAATCAGATTTCCCCTTTATCTATGAGCCTAAATGTGTACGTGTAATCTCATTCTTGTCAATGATGTCCAAACACCACTATGTTCACATCAAATATTCAGTGTTGTAAGTTCAAGATTCGAATCATAGTGTCTAAAGCTTTCCATCACAGTACATTGAAGTCAATGAGGTAACGACATTGGATTGATAAAATTCGCCTATTCTCAGAGTGGTAGATTGTATTTTTCATAAATTTGGTGAATACCTCTAAAGTTATGCATCACATATTCATAGAAATATTTTCTCACAGCATATTTCATTCAACATGAGCAAGCTAATATTGGTTGTTCCAGTTAGAAAGAATAAAGACATCTCAAGGCATAGTGACATAATTGGCTAAACAAATGAAGATTTTAAAAAGATCAATAAGATAAAGATAAAGAATAATAATCACTCCTGGTGTTATTTGGGTGTATTAGATTTACAAATAATATTATAACTGCCTGGTTATTATATCTAACTCACATTTACACTGCATTATTGACGTTCAAAGCAGTATCTGTTTAAAAAATACTGTGAAAAATTACATTCAGATAAATAATGGTTGCCATGGCAACGGAAATTGATACCAATATATTTTTGTTAATCCAAATCATGGAGAATATCACTCTGAACAGATTCTCCAAATTTCGTGGAATTAGGATGATGGGATAAAAAGTTATGGTCTAAAAGGTAACTGTTTATGTGTTCAATGTGTTGACAGATGTCGAAAAATCTCAAATTTTCCCAAAACGGAGGTTTATATAATGCTTTGCAGGATACCATACTGATAAGTAATTAAGATAACCATTATCAAAATGGTGTTTATATATACCAAAGAGATGTACGATATCATTCTCCTGTTGAAATACTGTATCAAACCCATCTTAAAACTAAAGTTTAAAAACCGAATCAATTTTCACCTCAAAATATCAAAGACTTCTCAAAAACATGTTGGTTTGTATTGAAATAGACGGTTACCATGGCAACAGTCAGTAAGATACATACGTTTGGTTGATATCAAAATGTGTGGAATATGATTACTAATACGATGACCAAGTTTCATTGAAATCGAAATATCATGCAAAAAGTTACAGGGGAATATGTGAAAAGGGTACAATGGGACCCCCTAAAAAATTGAAAAAAAGCCCATTTCGTCACTTTTGACGCCATCTTGATTTTCAACCTTCGGGGCCACTTTTTTTTCTTGTTAACATTTTGAATATGTTAAAGTACATTATAAAGAAGATGAAAAAGTTCGTTTCGTTTAGTCCTGTAGGGGGTGCACGGATACCCCTCTTAGATACCCTACTAAATAGCCAGCGTGTGCTCCGCGTGTGTCTGGCGTTGGTCCAGCGCGCTCTGCGCGTGTTTGGCGTTAGTCTAGCGCGCTCTGCGAGTGTCTGGCGTCCTTCTGGCGAGTACATTCATGCGTCGAGCTCCGCGCACATTTTTGTGCATGCACAAAAATCCCGACGCACAGAGCGAATGACAACGAATGCATAGCGTTGGTCCAGCGCGCTCGACGAGCGTGGGTGGATTACCATATAGGGGCGTCTGGCATGCACTCTCCACCACTTTAATCGTCTGGCAGTGGTCATTTGTGTATCTTTGGACTAAGGCGAATCTTGTCATAATAGGTTTCTTAGGGTTTCCTTTCCAGCTGATCTAGCTCAATATTCAGAGTTGGGGTACTTTAGGGGCGTCTGGCAAACACTCCCCATCACTTAAATTTTCTGGCAGTGGCCATTTGGGTATCTTTGGACTCTGCCGGACAATTTCCCATTGGTTTCATCGGGTTTCCTTTCCAGCTGATCTAGCTCAATTTTTGGACCCACTTGGGGGCGTCTGGCGGGCACCCCCACCACTTAAAACGTCTGGCATTGCCCATTCATGTACTTGGGACTATGGCGAATCTTTTGATATAGGTTTCTTAGGATTTCCTTTCCAGCTGATCTAGCTCAATATTGGGGTTTGGGGTACTTTAGGGGCGTCTGGCAAGCACTCCCCACCACTTAAATTGTCTGGCAGTGGCCATTTGGGTACACTCTAAAAACTAAGTGTTAAATCACCATTTAAAAGGGCCGAGGAGTGACAACTTTTTCAAAATGGAATATCAACTCTTTTAAACTGCTGGATTCAGCCTTTATAGTGTTGTATCCAGCATGTTAAACGTGTTAATCTACAATTTTGAAAAAGTTGTCACTCCTCGGCCCTTTTAAATGGTGATTTAACACTTTAGTTTTTAGAGTGTATCTTTGGACTCTGCCGGACAATTTCCCATTGGTTTCATCTGGTTTCCTTTCCAGCTGATCTAGCTCAATTTTGGACCCCCCTTGGGGGCGTCTGGGGGGCCCCCCCCCCCCCCCCACTTAAAACGTCTGGCATTGCCCATTCATGTACCTTGGGACTATGGCGAATCGTTTTGATATGGGTTTCTTAGGGTTTCCTTTCCAGCTGATCTCGCTCATTTTTTTGACCACTTTGTGACCTCCCCCTGGCCACACCCACCACATAGAACATGCATGCCAGACGGTCAATACGTTATATCGGATCTTTACATTCATGCACATGAAAATTGGTTTCCTTTCTAGCTAGGTTGATCCCTCCCCCCCCCCCCCCTCCCCCCGGCTCCAGGACTAAAGAGATAAAATAATTTTCGGAATACCAATTATCTCATGATTTTATCTTCAGCGCGCATAATATAAATTAGGATCCGGTGCGCAGATTGAACAAGATATACAACAAAAGTTACAATAAAAGTTATAACAATTTTCAGAATACCAATTTTATGTGGAGATACAACAATATTAGAGATAAAACAGTTTTTATCAGATCTACCGCCCCAGGATTTTTCAAAGGGGATTTATATGAGGTAGAGAGAGAGATGCATTACAGAGAATAAATCACTCCCGGCCCCGGTTAGACACAATATTTCGCCTAGTAAGCTCTGTTTTTTTAATTCAGGAAATGATACTTCAGTATAATTATATAAATAATGCACTAAAGATGCATTTTTTTTCTTTACTGAAGTATCATTTCCTGAAGAAGCCTTATAAATAGGCGAAATAATGAACTTTTTGTTTTTAACGGATTGATTCTGTGTATAGGCTCTCTAGCTATTTTTAATCTCCGTCGCAGAACTATAGGCCTATATTGTATCGACGTAATTATAAAAAATCTTCCGCCACGGACGATAGAAAAATAAGCTTGAAAGAATTAACGGAATGAAAAGTCGACGAGATTGCAAAATTCACTATAACTAAACCACTGTAACAGAGAGTGAATGATGATACAAAAAATATCGGGGGAAAATGATATGATGAATAAATAAACAGACTTAATACGATATAATAATTACGTTGCTATGCATAACTACTATTTGCTTTGACGTTAGAGTGAATATAGGATTAGTCAAAATTGAATAATGATAGAATTCCCTTTTTATCAACTGAAAATCAATATGAGTGAACATTTTAATGGCGGTTAAGTTGGTGATCATGGAGGGCAAAGTATATCAGAACTCAACTTATATTCACATCGGTAGGATACCACTGAAAGAAAATAAATAAATATTTTTGTACCGAAAAGACTAGAATTTTTTTTTAAATGCCATCAATATAAAAATGATAGATTGAGAAGGTACCGGTATATGACTTTTTTGGGTTTTAATATGTAAAATATTATTTTTTGTATATAGAAAAAACAACATTGTAAATTTCACTTTGTCGGTGAAGCTCTGGCAAAGCGCAATTCAATGCCTTCTTCCAATTCAAATTGATTCATAAATTCTCGTCCCGATTTTTCTAAACTGAGAAGGAGGGGTTTCCAGTGTTATTTTCACTTTGTTTTGAGCCAATGAAAGTGAAGTATGAAAATATGTGTTAAAATGGTTCCACTGGCATATGTGTAGGAAAAATATCAAATATGAGTGGTTTGATACCAGGTTACTATTTATTTCATTTTATAGAACAAAATAACAAATAACAAACATATTTAGGCGGGCCGCAAAAAGGAGGAGGAGGGGGGGGGGGGGGGGGGAGATGAGAAACTACGAATTTTATAAAAGTTTGAAAAGTCTCAATTTACTTTCTATGGTGATCCTCAAATTAGAATGTTGCTTCAAAGTAACAGGTTAAAGGGAAATCCCACCTTAATAGCAAGTTGCTTTGAAAGAAAGAGGAAAAAATCAGAGAAGCAGATTGGTGAAAGTTTGAACGAAATCGGACAAGCAATAAGAAAGTTATGAATTTTTGAAAGTTGTAATCACTTTGCATACGGGAATTTCAAATTGGCCGTATAGGTAATGTCACTGTGATGTAGCTGTGGACAACTCCCCCATTCGCTCTAACACACAGAATGACTAAAATCACTTTTTTCAAAATACATTACTCAGTAAGATCTTTTCGTTCATGAGGACCTATAACAATATGCTATCTCCAATATATTTTGAGTACAGCCCCGAGGTTAAAAGCGTCTCGAAGAAAACCGCAAATTTATGATATTTTTGTGTACGACAAATGGGAGAGTTGTCCACAGAAATGTCACAATTGACTCACCAAATTGCCAATTTGAGATTCGCATAGATGTAGTGATCTTATTTTTCAAACACCCATAACTTTCTTAGTCCTTGTCCGATTTCTTTCAAACTTTCACCCGTCCTGTTTTTCTTATTTTTCTGCTTTCACACAAATCATCTTATTACTATAAGATTGGATTGCCCTTTAAGTAGTACATCTCTCCATAATTATGCATTGTACACAAAATTTCATATTTTCCCCATTATCTCTCAAGGTGCAGCTTGTCTCCTTCTTAGCTCAAGATATACTGTATGTGGGAAAATGTATTTGACACAACATATGTTGAGTTCACAAAAAGACAAACTGCACCTTGAGAGATAATGGGGAAAATATGAAATTTTGTGTACAGAACATACGGAGATGATGTACCTGTCACTTTGAAGCAACATTCCAATTTGAGGATCGCCATAGAAAGTAAATTGAGACTTTTCAAACTTTTATAACTTTCTCATTTCTTAACCGATTTTGATGGAACTTTTTAAAAAATTGCTTCTGTCTGTCATCTCTTTTAGTTAAAATTGATTGTTCCCCAGGGTATGAGAAGACGGAGGCGTAATTAAACACGTTTCATTCAATGCTTGCCTTGCCAGATAAGCATTGAACACCTGCAATTTTGAATAAAATAACTCCAAATTAAAAAAAAAAAAAATGAAGCCGAGAAACGTATACACATTTTAAACAAAGTAATGATGAAAAATTGGGGGAGGGGCGATTAGGGGAGGGTGGGGAAAAGCAAGGTGAGAAGACGAAAACAGAAGAAGAGAAGGATAAGGTAGATTTTAAGGAGTCTGTTTATTCACTTATTTTATTGTCATTGCATTTCAATATCAGGATATGTTTGGCGGAATTGAAATTGAAAAAAAATATAATGATTTCTAAAATTTTCCGCCAGTGCGCATTTAGTATTGCTGAATAAAAGACAATGTTTCGCTAACGTTAGAGGGCGATGTACCCTTTTCTCACAGAGATCCTATCCCCGCTCCCACGTTTTCCTCAATATTACAGCGCAAATTCGGACGCGTGGGACTGACTATATAGCGCGGAGCATTTACGCCAGCAAAATGGAGGGAGGTGATCACCAAGAAGAGGTACCCCAAGCGGTTGTTCCGCCAGAAATCGATGAAAAAGAACCAGCTCAAGTTGAAGAAAAGCCGGAAAAATCACCAGAAGCACTGACTGATTCAATTTTAGACGATGATCTCGTAGTTATTCCGAGTCTGTCCGAAATACAGCAAGAGCCGTCGTCAGCGACTGAACAGCCAGACACCGTCGTTTCATCGGAACCCTCTCCACCGGCACCCACCGCTGAGCCGGAGCCTCAGGCGGCGACACCAGTCAGCGAACCGGCTCAACCTATTATTACACCACAAACGCAGCCCATCATCACTGAATCACCTCAACCAACAGTGGAACCTGCTCAAAGTCAGCCCGTTCCTCCACCACAGCCGAATCCAGAGCCAAGCATCAAGATTCGTCCAGCTTCATCAGCAGTCAGGACATCAAAACCAACCCAGTCGAAAGCAATAGAAGATGACGAAGATGATGTAAGCAAAAAACAATAACATTCATGACATCGCCGTTGGGCAACATTTGCAACAAGCCAACAATTCCTCTTGTCTTGACATTGACATTAGACCTCTAGATTTATTTATTTATTTTTTAAAATTTACTTGTTTGTATTTGTTTTGTTTTATTTCTTTTGTCTTGTCTTTTTTTTTTGTTGCTTTATGTTGTTTTGTTTTTCCAAATCATGACTGAGTCATCTGGTCATGTGAATGGAACACTTTTACAAAGTGTTCCATTCACAAGTCTCAGTCAAAATTGTCAACTATTTTTTTTAACACCTAGACGTAGTAGTAGATCTGCATGAAGTAGTACTGTATAAGCTGTTTTTTTCGCGTACAGATATTTTTGCGATTTTGGACTAGGTAGGGAAATTCGCGAGGGTTTAATTTCGCGATTTTTGTGATGTTTTTGTTACTATAAATAGCCATATATTGAAGTGGAAATTTTCGCAAGGACCGACTCGCGAAAATCGCGAAAATAAAACCACCGCGAAAATAACCACTTATACAGTATCACAAAAAGAAGATTAATTTAAATGATTTGATCATGCAGAGATAACTGCTGCAAAAAATTGGATTTGTTGAAAAGGTCATACATGTAGATCTTGGTCTTTCAAAAGGCATTATTTTTAACAGAAGCATCCTTTTTTCCATGAAATTCTGTCTTCTCTTTGGTTTCCTCTTATTATGAGCTTTGATTCCATTTGTGTTTCAGTTGGGAGAAAAGCAGACAATTTTAGTTTAACATGTGTAGGTAAATTAGGAAAAGACTTAAGCGTTGGCTGTATTTCAGCAATTTATTTTGTGCTACATGCCTACATTTTGTGATGTATTTGTGAAGTTTATTATGATAAGCTGTGCTGTACTTCATTTTCTACTTCAATTACTAGTATATCATTTTCTACTTCAATTATATTATATTCTCAAGCAGGATTTTGAAGATGAGACATTAGTAGAAAGACTGATGGGCCTCTCCGAGATGTTTCCGGAGACATTGTGCACGGTCGCTGGCGTTACATTCAGTTTGTCGGTCAGTGGTGTCAAGAAGCTCTTCAATTTCAGTAGGAGCGCCCTCTGGATTGGCAGCACGTCATTCATGATTCTTATCCTGCCGATCGTCTTTGAGACGGAGATGGTGCACATGGAACAGGCCCAGATTCAGAGACAGAAACAGGTATGTAATTGGGGATTATTTATCCGTCAATGTGTAGTGCAGGGTTTTGGCACTTACAGGGTATCAAAGACAAAAGATCCCCCTCTACCCCCCCCCCCCCCCAAAAAAAAAAAAAAGAATAAAAGAAAGAAAGAAGGAAAGACAGAACACAAAGTCAAGCCAAAATAAAACAAAACATAACAATACAAAAAAAAATAACAATGATTATTATGTTAAGTAAGATTTTTCTGTAGCATCAAAGCTAAATTCTCGCAGCAAGAAAATGTTTGAAAATATTTCAATTGTTCCTTAAGTTAAGGTACATTAAGTACGTGATATTTTGACCTACTTTATTTTCTGAAAAAGAAGCATATTTTACAACAATTACAGTATTATTTGGTATGCTGTATTGCACAACCTTGTATGCTGCTGGATGCTCGCACTCTTCTTAGCTTCAAATATTGATAATTACTGTACACGGTCCATTAGAAGGAATCTTATTGGTTATTTTAAAGGAAAATTGAAAATAAAATTAATGTTAAACAAACGTGATTTCCAGTCTCTCACTCTAGTGGGTATTTAGAAGTTATGAAATGGGAAGTCCGTGCTTCTGAGGTTGGTCATCTTACAGCTACTGTATGTGTATTTTCTATGTGGCAAAGCTCTTGATTAAATTCATTTAGGTTGCCAGCTGGGCAACCTAATTGCTTAAGTTGCCATATTCAACTTGTATTGGTTGAACACTGTTGGACATTGAACTGCACTTATTTCACATGATGGAAAAAAAAGGGTGAAAGTGAGATTTTAAAATTTGCCATCCAGGCAACAATGGCAGGGGTTTAGGTTACCCAGCAGAATTTTAGATAGTGTGTGACAACTGAGGAATTACTCATTTTGAGCCCTGTACATAGATAATAAAATAATATAGATTATAGATAATATTGACTGCTATGAGAGGCATAGTTGTTTCTATAGGTTCAAGGGGACCTTACATCCTGCTATGACCCCGAGGCAGGATGTATGGTCCCCGAGGGCCTATAGAAACGACTGTGCCTCGAATATTGAAGCAGTCATATATTTTATATAATGAACAAAGCCAGGTAAGAGTCACAGAATACATGTGCGACTCACGGGTAAAATGAATTTAGCAATCAAATCTCACTGCGATTATGGTATTCGCGTTCGCACAAAGTAATTGTTTACACATAAACCAATAGGGATCGCAGCAAAATTTAACTATGCCCATGGGCATAGTTCATTTTTGCGGGTATGGTTAAAAACACGACTTCACTTTCAACCAAATTCTTAAAGTAAGGTGTATAATAAGGACTAGAATCTTTCAATAGTTGGGCTGTTTTTTAAAATGGAATTAAATTCTTAATGGTGCTTACTGCTTGTTCTTATACATTCTTTAATTCTTCTTTTCTTCTTCTCCCTTCTTGTTTAAACCTCCTTGTCTCTTTTTCTGTCTCTTTCAACAGATCTTACTTGGACCTAACGCTGCCACAGCAGG
Source organism: Heliocidaris tuberculata (assembly GCA_025618425.1). Classification (NCBI taxonomy): domain Eukaryota; kingdom Metazoa; phylum Echinodermata; class Echinoidea; order Camarodonta; family Echinometridae; genus Heliocidaris; species Heliocidaris tuberculata. The sequence continues at coordinate 22,971,613 of CM046836.1, forward strand.
CGGGATGACTGGTGGTATGACACCCCCTATACCAGGAGTCTCTGTTGCTGCACCCCCTCCCGAGGGCAGATAGTCTCTACTATTGACCAGGGACAGGCTTTAGAATAGTATTGACCTAAAATATTGTTTTTATATTTGTACTCGTACTCGATCTCTGTGATGGTTCATACAAAATCAATTGGACTAATTTTTGCTTTCTTAGTAAATGGAAGTTAATGGAACCATAAAAATGATTGACACGTTTTCCACCCAAATTCCTGATTTTTGTTTTTCTCTGCGTCAATTTGAATTGCTTCTGTGTACTTTTATCATGATAATGATAGCTTCTTGTACATGTATAGAGCCAGTTTTGATGATTGATGACAGTGATTCACAGCATTTATGTGCTGCCATCTTTCTATTAACAACATTCAAAGGAGGCTATTCAAATCTGCCGGGCACTCATGACAGTTGCTCTCAAGATTCGCTTACAGAATTCATTGATCAGAGTCATTTCATTAATCAAAGTTTCTTTCTCTTGTGCTCCTGAAGGGGGATACTTAATTATTCTTGTGATGCTGTTGCCTTAGGGGGGTCATGTTAAAGCTAGAAATTTTTGCGTGCATGAGACTTTCGCGAATTTCGTAAGCGGTAGAGATTCGTGGAAGGTTCATGCCGCGAAATAATCAAATCACAATTGAAAAAAACATAAATTAAATTGCAATTCTTGTAAGTTTCTTGCTGATAAATTGGCTGTCATTAACAATTCACGAAAGTTTTATGTCGCAAAAGTTTCTGGGTTTACAGTAGTCAAATGTGGAATCACATCATCTAAATGATTAACTCACATTGCAAAGTACCATTCTTTGTTACGCAATAAATAGTCATTCGTTTGTCAGTCACGAATGGACATGTGTATTCACAACTGCCGTTCTTAAAGGGTACCAATCACCAAAAATAATTTTGCTATGTATGTTAGAGGTTGCATGTCATTATACTATATTCAAAATATGGGCTTCAAATATTAATTCTATAAAAAGATATTGCAATTTTAATTACACTCTATAGGCGCAAAAGCGACTTGTGAGTAGACTACTTGACGCACCCGTACGTGCTCGTCAAGGTAAAGGGCTCGCGCGGAACCATACTCAGTTTGGTTCCGCGCAAGCATTTTTATGTTATCCTTTATTTCCTTCATACTCATTAACTGTTGACCTATAGAATACCAGACAAAGTTCTTTGAGGTTGATTTGATACTTTCTAGCTGTAAACAAATTATTTTTTCAGGTGATTGGTACACTTTAAGATTCTTGTATTCTTATGAAAATCATGAAATCTGACATAGACAGTGGATTTCTGGTATTGGGGAAGATCAGAAGAATGTTCAGTGTTCAGCATACTTTATGGATGCATCTCTTTCCTTGCTTCCTTTGGTGACAGAATCAACAGCTACTAATTAACCAAAAGAGGAGGGTTGAGAAATGTGTAAACTTTTGACTTTTTTTTGTACCTGTGTTTCAAATGTAAATTCTAATGTAAAACATTACCTACATTATATACAAGTACAGTGGAAACTATAACGAGGACTTTGGGACCATGGAAATTGCCTTGTTATATCAGGGCAAAAAAGACCCAACATGCACGTAAAGACCTGGGACTGGCAAAATCACCTTGCTCCGTGAGGAATCTAGTTATATCGGAGCTTTTTATAGCGAGTTTCCACCGTGTGTATTTTAATGTGATACTACATGTTCAATGTACATGTACCTACGTCCATCAAAGAGGGAGTTTGAAAATATATTTGATATTATTCACTTCTTTGGTATTGTGTAAATCATATGGGAGAGAAGACTGGTGTAGTAGCATGGAAATGATGTTTAGGCTCTTCAGTAACATGCAAGTTGGAACAAAGCTGTATTGAAATGGTACTCTATATAGACTTAATACCACCTGCTATACAACTGGTACATGTATTATTATGACTGTCTATGTTTATAGCCATTTTGTGTGAAGACTATTATTGTGGCATGACATGTTAATATATGTACACTTTATTGTGGACATTTGATTTTATGGAAATTGCTTGTATGTGTTTTGTGTTGCCTTCAGCAAAAAGAAAAGCCAGGATAGAGATGTTTCTGAAGAGATTGAAGGAAAGAAAGGGAAGAAAGATGAGAGAGAAAATAAGATGTAGTTGGATAGAGAGACGGATGCAGAATAAATGAAATCTTTTGAAGAGATTGAAGGAGAGAAGAGAAGGGGAAACTACAAAGGGGATGTAGTTGCATACTGAGAGATCAGTGGAAGTTGAATGGATGTATCTGAAGACATATGCTGGTATTCACACAAGTGTACTAACTTTTGTCCAGGGCTAGATTTGAAGTGGCTAGATTTAGTCCACAATTTATGGAGTGCCAAGTGTAAACCCCATTCCGTAAAATCACTAATTCTCGAAATAGGTGATCAAACAAAAATCATGTCAATGTGAAATCGATTTCATGATTAGATTACTTTGGTTTATAAAATTAATTTGTACAGAATAAAGAGCTTGATACTTGCCGCTCCATAATTAAATCAGCAGACTCATCAGGGCTGTGTCACACAAAGATTTGCAATCAACTGCGAATTTGAAACAACCACTCTGATTGGTTAATGGTAAGCATTTTGAACAGTATGTGCATGGAATAATGATCTTGACTGGCCATTGCCATTTAGCAATTGATTGCAAATCTTTTCTGTTACGTAGCCCAGGTTTAACTATTAAGTCCACATTAATGAATATGAATCATATTCATTCACATTAAGAAAGAGAAGGAATAGTAAGAGACATAGCAAGGTACAGTTGGGGTTTAGGGTATGGAGGCAGGATGAATGAATGTTTGGTGAAAGATTAAAGAAAAGGGAGGAAGATGAGCAGACGGAACAATTGTGTCTGGAGGATGAATGGACGTTGCTGGTAAGATTTATGAAAGAAAAGAGAGGAAGATAAGATGGAAAAAAACAAATAGATAAAAAGTTGGATGTAAACATGGATGGAGAATTAATGGATGTCTCTTTAGAGATTGATGTCCATGAAGGGGTAGAAAATGATAGATAAAATCATAAATATAGGTCTTTCCAACAATGACGTTTATACTGGGTTGAAAACATGTTAAACCCTTTCACTGCCTTACAGTTAAAGTGACAAATTCTGGATTATTTCATCTTATCTTCTGGGCCAAAGGCTTGTCTTTCTTTTTGAAATTCCACTTTTTGATTTGACCTGGTGCATGCAGGGGCCGCGGAGCGTTTTTGAAAGTGGGGGGGGGGGGGGGGGGGGGGGGTGGGGGGGGGGGGGGGGCTTACAGCTAGAAATGATAACCAGTCTAAACTTGTTTTTATGGGTCTGGCTCATTGACTAACATTTGCATTCTCTAAACACACATGTACATGTACCTCTAAAATTTGGTACACTTATCTTATACTTCATGCTCGATGGGATGTAAACTTGTATTTACATTCCTCTACTAATACACTGCCAACACTACATTTATGAATGATTGGAAGTTTCACGGGAGAGATTTTTATAGGAATAACTCCCAGTGTTCGAGATAGTGCGCACTATACGCTGCGGTTGGAAGTCCTGTGTGGGGGACCAGGGGGAAATGTCCCTTTATGATTTGGAACAGGGGAGGACACAATATCAAATATTCCCCTTCAGTCTTTGGTTGTCATGGAAATTTGGAGTAAAAAGATCCTGAAAAATTGTGATGACCTTTTTATACATGTATCCTTTTTCACACGTTTTAAAAGTGATCTCCACCCACGCAATCTGCATATGAATGGAAAACATGTCAGAAAAAGAAATAAAATATTGAAGTACCAGGAGGATTTCAATGTTCATCATTTTTTTTTTTTTCATTTGCTGGGTCTTACAGAAAATCATTCATAACTACAATTACAGTCTATCTACAATCTACACAATCTATTCATACATGTATTCAGTAAACAGTGAAAAGTTGAAATTACTGAATCAGATACATTTGTATCTTCTCCAATAACTAATTATTAAACTAGTCCTATAAAATAAAATGGATGCAGAGGAAATAATTACAGGAATATGATTTTCTTAAATCAAGATTTGAATACACAGTTTGCTTGAAAAAAAACATGGGACCAGCCCACAGAATTTTGAAAATAAGAACACTTACAAACTTCGGATTTAATGCATTTCAAATCAAACGAAACTCTAGTAAGTAATAAAATACAGTCAACCCTGCTCTAGGGACCACCTGTCTATACAGACTACAATTTTCTTTTCCCTTCAACAGTCTTTCTCATTGAAATGCATATTAAAGGAACCTGTACATAAAGACCACCTGATCATAAAGAGTAGAACGCATACAGCAAATAAGACCCCCCCCCCCCTACAAATTGCATTCAGTGGTTATGTTATTTGTGGTTTGAGAACCAAATCCGGTTACCCATGAGGTTGGAGGAACTCGAGGTAATCCATTATTTCCTCTGGCGATGTTCATTCCAGGACTTCATTTTGTCAATGATACGGGGTACAGGGTTGGATTGCGAGTTGGTATCTGAAAGGGGGTGGGGGGTACTTGGCTTTTTCGACCCACTCACTCCTGCATCTGCACATGAAATGTCTAGAATTCAATATTTTAGCTCTGTGACTCATTTTTTTACTTGAGGATTGTCTAAATTCTCCCCTGCCTTGTTTCTTAATGAATTCCAAGGGGTGTGCACTTTTGCATAAAATGACCAGTTTTGTTTCTTAATTAATTTCAAAGATGTATTCAGGAAATGCCTAGCAATGCCAGCATTACAGATTCTCTGTGTTTTGTCATCATCTCTTTAGGCTCTTTTTTCCTCTAGCCTTGATATTTCAAGATCAAGAGTGTCTAGTCCGTATCCTCCCCAGTCCTGTTTTTGAGGTTTGATGCATTCATAAAATGTCCAGCATTAAAATTCATGATCCTCCATCATCATCATCATCATCATCATCACCATCATCATCTTTTGTGGCTCTTGCTCTTCTTCTTTGTACTTGAGGAGTGTCCATACTCTCCTAGGTCCTTCTCCATTAAGTGCTTCTCTGCAGTGGTTTCAGCCAACTGATGAGAAGAACACAGGAAAAAGATGTGAGACACGGGGAAGGGGTAGAGAGAGAGAGAAAAAGAGAAAGAGGGAGAGATTAAGAGACAAAAAGGGAGAGAGAAAGAGGAAGGGGGGGGGGGAAGACAGGGACAGAGACGAAGCAAACACAGAGTAAAGAGAGGAAGGGGTTAGAGATAAAGTTTGGAAGAACAAGGATTTTTTTTCGATTTTGAACGTCACACTGAAAGACTTAAGGTCCTCGTAATAGTGAATTTCCACTGTACTATATTCAAAGTATGAACTTCAAATGTTATTTCTATAAAGAGATATTGCAAGTTTAAAAACACTCTAAATAAACCCTACGGCAACTTGTGAGAAGACTAGTTGACACACCCATTCACGCTCGCACACGTAAGGGCCACACAGAACCAAGTCCGAGTTGGGTTCACGAGAGGAGGTTTTATGTTTTCCATTATTTTCTTCATACTCCTTAACCAATAACCCATAGAAGGTCACGTAAAGTGCTTTGAGGTTAATTTTATACATTCTAGCCGTCCATATTTTTTTTTTTTTTTAGGTGATTGGTACACTTTGGCCCGAATTCACAAAGGTGGTAATAGTTTTGTACCATGGTTTATGCAGAATTCACGCACAGTTTAATTCAATTAATTTACATAAACCATGGTCTAAACCATGGCAACTAGCGTAAAATTTGCGCACTTTGCTAATCACGCGCGTTCATTATTGGATCTTTCTAATTAAGACAGTATTTGATAGTGACAGGTAATTGCACTGCACACCAGAAAGGCATACAGACAGATGGATTGATTTCCGGGTCATATTGACAAAGGTTAATGGCCATTAGTAAGAAGTAGAATATATTTGTATATTGGTCAGGGTTGGCACGATTTAAATCAACTTGATTAAAGCAAAGAAATACTTAGGTAATTTTGTTGTTGATTTTGTTGATGCAACACAAAAATAAAATCACTAAAAAATCATTGTTTGATTTTTAAAAGAATTTTGGCTGAAAAAAATTCATCCAAGTGAGATTTTTGTACTTCGATATATCAGATCCATCAAAATAAGCTGTTTCTCATCTATAGGAGCAACATTTACAGCTATAACTAAAAATAATTAGAAAACAAATTATTTAAATAAAATAAAAGGTGATTTAAATCAAATAAATCCAATTATGTTATTTAACCCTGATATTGGAAATAAAATATTGACCACTTACCATGTCTAATAGTAGTTCAATTTTAAGTTTGAGTAGATTGTTTTCCTCTGCTAAAGATTGGTTCTGTTTCCTCAGTTTGATGAAGTCTCTCTGACTGACCCCTCCTGCATTGCCAGACTCTGTAAGAGATGAGAGAGATACCAGGTAGCAAGGTTGGCAGCGGGAAAAAACTAACACATTTTTAAATTTTAAATTGTCAAATTTTAAGTATTAATGAATATGCCTGAACTTTTATTGCTTAATATCAATTGCTGTTTTTTATATGTAATACTTAATTAATTTCATTTATCTCTTTGCTTTTCATTTGTTTATTCTTATTGCATATGTAGTAGGCCTTTCTTCAGTACATTCTCTTGACATAGTAATTCATTGTTTTTGCCTCTTTATTTTTGATGCTTTTAATGTGATTTAATATATACATGTATATTTATTTTGATACATATATTTTCCCATTTTGTATGTTTGTATATGCATTTGAATATTGTTGTTTTTTAAAATAATAATTGAATATATGACATGTCTGTAAACTCACATTGTTAGTCATCGGACTTTTGGCTGAGATCAAATATAACCGAATTGAATTTTAATTTGAAAAAAACATTGCAAAGCATATTTTAGCTCAAGGTTAAGGTTCAAGGTTTCTTTATTTCCACATGTTTTTCAGTGTTTTACATATATACAAATTTGTATTACATAATATCAAACAAAATTACGATAAGAAGTGTTTACATAAATGGAAATTAAAAAAAAAAAATATTAAAAAAAAAAAAAAGTTAAGTACAGTAATTACATATAATAAACAATTACACTATCATAATTTCGGTGATATCAGGCATAGTAAAGAAACAAAAGTGAAGGAGTCTATTAAAAAGCACAGCTTGTATTTTATAGACCCCTTTGTGAGAAAAAATATACTTACAAATGCTCTAAGTTTATGGAAATAATTACTAAATATATATACTTTACACTATTCCCCCCCCCCCCCCCCCCCCTTACACTACAAAACAGAATAACTGTGACAGTGGTATGTGTACAAATAAATATATTGGAAATAATAACAGGCGATGACTTCAGTAGGAGAGAAGAAAGAGAGAGATGGAAGATGAAGGATGGGGACGTTACACATTTTAATGCTTTCTGCAATGATGTTCTTTTCATTCTAGCTCAATTTTTGGTTCGAAATGATATTTTCGTTATTTTTTACCATTTAGCAGTTACATGTATATGCAGGAATTTTTTTAGTCTACGTTTAAATGAAAAAAATGGTGGGAGCTGATTTAATAGTATTATTTAAGGAGTTCCAGAGCTGTGGTCCGGTATATATAAAAGTTTTTTGTGCAGTAGCTGTCCTGGTCATTGGTAGATGTAGCATATTTGATTGTCTCGTGGGGTATTTGTGTACTTCATTGTTTTTCAAAAATATTTGCAATAAATTTTCTGGTAACTGATTTTTTTCCAATTGGTACATAAGACAACCAAGATTGTACAAATTTAATTCTTCAATTTTTAGGACCTTGTTATTATAAAATAGAATGTTAGTGTGAGAACGATAGCTTTTATTGCAAATGATTCTCATTAGCCTCTTTTGTAGTAACATAACTTTATTGAGCTCCAGGGAAGCATGTTTTGATGTTAGGCACAGATAGATTTATACTCTCTACGGAAATTTCTCTCCCCCCCCCTAACCATACACTTCATAGTGTCCTTTATTGTACCTTGATATATGACAGGGCTTTATTGTTATGGGGGGGGGGGGGGGTTTGTCCTACAGTCACCATAATTGGCTTGATGTAACAGAAATCGTGTTTCTGTGCTTGTTGAACAGTCATTTGTAAAAGTTAAAGATCACCTGTACAAAAGATTAGAAAATTAGAATCAAGCCCAGCCCAATCGTCCATTGGAAAACATGCAACACAACTGGCAATCTTGAGACAGGAAAGCTAAACTCACCTGCAATCCACACTCCATTGTCTTCATCAAACTTGAGTTCTTGACCTCCGAGCTTGACCTTTGGCTGCCCATAGGTCATTCCATACTCTTCCTCTCTGATAGAGCTCTCTAGGCGATTCAAGTTGTTGAGGGAGGCCGACCTTCTTGGAGGCGTCTTCTTTGTGTTGAACTTATTCCCAAGAAGAGGCATAGCTGATTGGTGTGGAGATCAACGTCAGAATGGAAAGAACTGTGGAGTAGAGGAAGACTCACTTAAAATGACACAGCTAATGTTTTATAAAACAAATAAATTGTGGGGAAGATCAAGTGAAAATGGGGTCATTAAACTCTCAATCTTAATTATTTATGAGTATCAAGTTTGATGAAAATTATCCAGTCTATGCCCCCAAGTTTTTGTTATAGACCCTATTATGATGATTATTATTAAGTATTTGGCATCACCTTTGCCGGGGAGGGGCAAAGTGAAATGGATATTAGTGTAACCCTTGGGTCTCTCCACCCGATCTAACTGATTGGGATGTGCAGGTGTACCACTACACCAGGGTTTCCATCTGTTCAGAACAAAAAGGGAGAGGCTCTGTCACGACTGTTACTTCTTCATTTTGTCCAACGCAATTAGGTTCTTCAAAGGGTCTTCATAGTGTGAGAGTTACAACAGTTGTTAAAAAGATGTTTTGTCACCAGGCATAGGACAAGGCTGGGACAAGGCATGCTCTGAAAGAATGCAAGAGAGCTTACAGCTCTGTCATGATCTAGAAGAGAACCAGGGTTGTCAGTGTCACCAGGGACTTTTTAGTGGTGGAAATTTTATCGCCTGACACCTTGCCACGAGGGTTCAGGGGGACAAAAACTAGTAGGTTTTTAGGGCTTATAAGTTATAGTTAAACAGTAAAAATATCATGAATCTACAAAGTACACACTGTATTGCAGCTGCAGCATATAAGAATTGTAACTACTGTATTAGTATTTGGTTTACTTTGTACATATACCTGCTGTGAGTCAGTTTACTGGCTTAAACCACAATTGCATGTTCGTAGGTCAAAATCGTAGTATTTTTTTCTTTGTCAGTGGGGAAATTAGTGCCGGGCGGGCGGGTGTGATAATGCATTGAGTGCCGGTCGGAAATTTCGAGTGGTGGAAAGTTTCGACCGGTGCCACTCACACTTATGCGAGGTTATTGGAGATAACCTCGCACTCTATACCTTCATACTGTGAGCAATTGCCTCCCATAGCAAGTGTGTGATATCTTGCCCATATGTGTGCAGGAGAGGAGCAAGATCACCAACCATAAACAGCCTAAAAATTTCACTTGATCAAGATGATAAAGATCCTGTCGAAGGATCTGGCAAGAAATTAGTTATTCTATCATTCTAAAATGTAGAAGGAAGTATTTTCTCAAAATTTTGCCAATTTATTAAATATACTAGTGTTTTTAGCTCTTCAACTCAGAGGTCGTGATAGCCCGAAATTGACACAGCCCCATATAGTGATGGTCCTGTGAGTGGACCGGCGCCGACCACCGTAGTGACAACGCTGAAGAGAACTAATGTTAATCCGATTTCCGGGTAAAAATTTGTGACTTTTTTTTCTTTATTCCAAAAATTGAAAGCAAAAAAAGAAAAGGCAGCTTTTCAGATGCACAAGAGGACAATAAAAAAGTCCATCGAACCACTTATACATGTACAAGCTTATCTGAAGATCGAACCATTAGTATTACCTGGTACATCTTTTTTTAATTATTATTTTTAACAGTTAACTGATACCTAAAAGTTACATGTAACAAAACGAAAGAAAATAAAATAAAAATAAAACAGAACTTTGTCTGACACAAAAATGAAAACTTAATTGGATCCACTCATAGGCCCTTGCCTATATGGGACTGTGTCCAACATTCACTGTTGCAGCAGACAAAAACACACAACAAAATTGCTCTAAGCAAGATTTAATTTTCTTAAATTTGCTAGATTACCTGATTCAGGGACTCTTCAACTCTTACCAGCTTACTGTGCCCCAAATTTGGGGATTCAGAATTGAAAATGAAATCTCCTGTATGAATATTGTCTAGACTGGAAAAAGGCCGGCGCTAATGCACTTTCGTATCCATACCCTACCCCACCCCCTACCCCTAGCCTAGGGTTAGGGATATGGGTAGGGGTAGGGTACCGGTACCCAATGCGCATGGATACGAAAGTGCATTAGCGCCAAAAGGCCTGCTGAGCTGATACACACAAAATCTATTGAAGCCTATTCACCCATAAAAGCTAGTCTGGAGTACAAGGTTATCTTCATCATGAGCTTGTAGTACATTGTATAAGTGAATTGGATCCACTCACACTTGACTTATGCGAGCTTTATTGGAGATACTGAATTAGACTGATCTACAAACAACCATGACAACTAAGATTAGAAAAAAAGAAACACCATCATCACTTCAAGCACTCATAGGACCTTGCCGATGTGGGATTGTGTCCGACATTCACTGTTGCAGCAGTCAAAAACAGACAACAAAATTACTCTAAGCAAGATTTAATTTTCTTACATATGCTAGATTACCTGATTCAGAGACTCTTCAACTCTTACTGTGCCACAAATTTGGGGATTCAGAATTGAAAGTGAAATTTAAATAATTTTTTTCCTCTCATGTATGAATGATCTAGACTGGAAAAGGGCCCGCTGATACACACAAAAGCTATTGAAGCCTATTCACCCGTAAAAGCTTGTCTGGAGTACAAGGTTATCTTCAGATAAGCTTGTACATGTATAACTAGGGATCTATAAGTGACTTCAAGTTCAGGCGAGGAAAAGAAAAGGCCAAAGCGAAACAGCAAATGTTCTCATTTCTACTTTGGCTGCCAAAAACCCAAAGTCACGAAAAGGTCACGTTTTTTTCTTCCACAGATGAAAACAACACTCTAACGTCATGAACGTTACACCTATTTGACTTGCTGATGTGGGCACACTCACACTTATGCGAGGTCACTGGAGTGGAGATAACCTCGCACTCTGTACCATACTGTGCTGTGAGCAATTGCACCTGGCACTGCATAACGAGTAACGTATCGGACTACACCGGGTAAAATCGGTAGGAATACTCTGGTTTGCTTTGACCCTCCAGCTCTGTTTCTGCTAAATATATCATTCTAATTGTACGACATATCTCATGAAATAATTTACAAGTATCTACTCTCATTTTATTATAAAATGGCGACTGAAATGCGGATTAAACATACCGTCTTTCTAGCTACTCCTGCCGGTATATTCGTTCGTGTTATTTTTTTTTTGTTTGTTTGTTTGGTTGCTGAATTTTTGACATGAGAGGGCGCAAAACACAAACAAACCATAATTTTTGTTCGGCTCGCGCTCAGATCTAGGATTCCTTTGCGGGGTTCGCGGGGGGAGAAGACCCCAAAATTTCTGTAAAGAGAAAGTATCTTTCTAGTCCGAATTTCTCTGACAAGCAAAACAAAATCTTACATTTTTTTCAAGTAGGCCTTCCATTGCAGTCCAAAATTCTCTGATTCTCCGACAAGCACAAAAACTTGTTTCAATACGAATATTAAAAAAAGAAACAAAACAAAGCAAAACAAAAACAACAAACAACCAAAGAAAAACATCACAAAGAGAAATGCAGGGAATGACTTTCACAGGCATTAAATACTCCAAATCTTGCCCAGGGTTTGTGTGTGTGTGGAGGCCTAGGGGAGCAAGGAGGGGGGGGGGGGGAGTGGCACAAGCACAAACACGAAAAATGCGCTCTCTTTTTTGTGTGTAGTAAATGTATATTATTAGATTTTCCGGAGCACTGCGTGCCCCCTCCCGATTCGGCAATGACACTAACTTACTTTTGGAAAGCCTCTTCTCGTTTATTTTCCTGTAAAACCATGCATGCCGTGTCCGTTCTACGCGTATCCCCATGTTTTATATGCGGTCAGAACATCGATCTCCACCGTGGGTGAGAAGCAATAGGCAAGAAAGTGAGTAAACAAGTTTGTTTTCCTGCCAATTCGACGGCGGTTAATTTTTTTCAAATCAAAGCAATTTTTACAAGAAAGATAGATCTGCGTCTACAGATTCGTTTAGTGCAAAAACGAAAAAGGTAGGCCTATATGAAAATATGTCGAAGTCCAGCAATTCAAGTAGCTCATATATGTGTGAGATCTTGAAAAAAATCCACGCTATTCACCACAGTAAATTTTTGCAAAACCTAGCTCATTTAAAAGCTGCAAAATGGCGGGGGAAGGTTATATTTATTTTCAGAAGTTGCAATATGTGTTTGAAAAGGAGAATTTTGTCTTTAAAAATATCAATTTTAAGAAACGAATCTATGACGACACCCAGTTGCCGAGATATCATTGAAAATTCACTACAAAATGTTAGATTTTAGAGCATTTTCACGCAATAGCGCGAGATACAAGCGATGCTTCGCTTAACTTAGGGAAGAAATTGATATGGAACCCTCAAAATGCCATTAAGATACCAAAAAGTGAAATACACAGGCCTATACTGTACCATTTTTTTCAGTGTAAAAGTAACTGTTGTCTTTTTTAAATTAATTGTGGGTGAAATTGACTGACATTTTGACCTGTAAAGAACCACTAGCATTACAACAATTAACAAAACAAAAACAACAACAACAACAAAATATATATATCGACATGAAGGTCACGATATGGATCCCGAAGCTGGCCTCATAGAGGGAAGCCCCCCCCCCCCCCCTTTCCGGGATCCGGGTGACCAAGCAATTAATTTGTCTTGTTTTTTGCTTGTCTTTTCGATGACACCCACAATCAATGGGTTGATTATTATGCAGACCACACTTGTCCTGTCGTGCATTTTCCTACCTTAGTGCTAAAAAATTGAAATGAAGTAGATGTATTATTGTTATTAAATTGAGAATTTTTACAAAAAACACCATAAAAACTACTTTCGAAAAATAAACTGAAGGGTAATTTCAAAGACCTATTGTACTGCCCATAGAAATCTTGTTCGGATTACGTAATACGCGATTGTAATGTTCGCACATTTCTAAAGGTGATAGACAGGGCTATTGAAATTGCCTTCAGTTGATTTTTCGAAAGTAGTTTTTATCGTGTTAACAATACGCTGTAAAATATCATCTAGTGCTATATACGGTCGAAAATTACGAATATCACAAGGTTATTAATTATTCTCTCTCTCTCTCTGAAAAAAAAGAGAAGAATTTTCATTCTATTTTCACTCCAGGCCAGGAATTCATGTCAGTGATTATTTAGGTGTGGATATCAATTCATTTCAGACACAAGAAAGCAAAAAAAAAAAAAAAAAAAAAAAAAAAGAAGTGAATTTTCACTCTATTTTCACTCCGCCGGGGATATGCACGTCAGTGATCACCCCCCCCCCCCCATTTTTTTAAGAGAAAGAGAGAGAGAGAGAATAGGAAGTTAATTAATTTTTGTTTATTTTTTTTATCATATCGAGGCGGCGCGATCATGGCGATGGCTCAGTGGTAGAGCAGTTGTCTCGTAACCCCCTGGTTGTTTACTTACAAGCATTGACATGCTTTTTTTTTTGCAGTCAGGTGAAATAAACCATCAATTACGTGAGGGAGCGTAGCAACCAATCAAAACATTTCATTTCGGAAAAATAATTGTTTGCACTTTAGAGCACTTAAGGGCATTTAAAATCCTATCATGTTCAAGAATCGAGGTATTGGTTGCCTATTTTCTTTGGATTAAAATTTTAAAAAAGAATGCGTGGAACGATCCCCCAGCATGCCCAGGGAGGCCGATATTCCGCTTCATGAATTCGCCTCCCCTGGAGCCACGCCCCTACTTTTATCTTAGTCCAGCCTGGCCTCTTTGAGAGGGAAGTTACTATTCCCGAAGCCCAAACATAGAGGGAGCATAATACATAGTACAAGACATAGTATAAGACCCCATGGGGGGGGGGGGGGGGGGGGGGGGGGGGGGGGGGGGGTTGGCTGCTATGGGGTCTTATACTATGTCTTGTACTATGTATTATGTCTCCCTCTATGTTGGGCTTCGGGAATAGTAACTTCCCTCTCAAAGAGGCCAGGCTGGACTACTTTTATCTATGAACCTTACGTCACGTGTTAAGTCCCCGTACAGACTGATGTATTCAAAACATAGAGATACATACTATAATGTATCTCTATGATTCAAAATGACTGCAGTCACATGCACCGAAGGTCGGGATATTTGAACAGAGTAAAGATATTAAGATTTGCAAAGGAAAACCAAAGTGAAGGAAGGCATGAGATAATGAATAGGGGCGGGGGGGGGGGGGGTGTACATGTTGTAATATTTAACCTACTTACTTCTCAATTATCTCATTCACATAGACTGAATATAGGGACCACCCGCTTCCCGTAGGGAATGGGTCAAAACAATCGAAGAATTTATTTCGTTATTGATTGAATACTGTTTCTAAATAAATGTGTGAAACAGGGATTTGAAACCTGAATTATCAATATCGAATTCTTTTATTTTATCATCGACCTATTTTATTAACAACTAAAAAGCACAACAAAAACAAAACAACAACAAAAAAGAACAAGCAAACAAATAAAAAGCAAAAACAACAACAACAACAACAAAACGGCTATGAACCAAAAAACGTAATCTCAAATAAACAGGATACAAATGCGATCTGAACCTGACGTTGGTTCGTCTTGAAAAAAAATGCAAAAAATGTATACATTAAAAAAAAATTTTGGTCAGTGAGATATAACTATATAGGTGTACAAGTGTAAATAATATTAACACATTCATTACCTCCCATAAAATATACACCATCCCCTCTCCCGAGAAGAACAATTGGTTTAGGCCTTTGGTACTGTGTGGCTAATTTGTGTTTAAATGTCTTGATAATGTTAATGTCTTATTGCTAGGTGATAGTGATGACATTAATGACAAAAAGAATCCAGCACGATTGCGCACTGGTAGATGATGCGTGTAATCACAAAGCGACCGGAAGGTCGAGTGATATAGGGAAAGGAGAAAGAAGAATAAAGGAATTAGGGAGAAACGGAGATGAGAGAGAAAGAGAGAGAGAAAGAGGGGGAGGAAGGGAGGGGGAAGAAAGGAGGGAGAAGGGGGAGAGAGGGAGGGAGGGAAGAAGGGAAGGAGGGAGAGAGGGAGGGAGGGAGGGAGAAAGGCGGGAGACAGAGAGTGATATGATTACAGAAAGACACGTTTATAGTGATTGCCATTGAATTATTTATTTTGGGGTTCAAGAAAGTAATGGATTTATAGAAAATGACGTGAAAAATAGCAACGATGGCTTTACAAATTAACAAGGGAAACAAAAATAATTAAAGTGCTATAATTACGACTTGCAATGTAAATTATGTCACAATTATTAGGCCTATTAAACCAACCTTTTCCTAGAATAGTTTTAGCAATCTCCATATTGCTGTTATCATTTTCTTAGTCATTTATTACGTAACTCTGGCCGAAATGCCGCTTTGAACTGGTATCTTTTTTATGCACCCCCCCCCCCCCCCCCCCTTCTCATGTTGCCAGGCTATGTTTTGTTCTCGTTGGCTACTTTCGGCCAATCAGAAAAGTGAAGGCATTATTACTTCGAGTTGACAGACGCTATTTGCAAGCTGCACATCAGTGTACAAGTCATGGTCATATCCATGCCTTGGTAATAGCCGACTGATCCATCCGGGATTTGCGAGCCTTCGGGACCCCATCTGCTCGGCAATACCCCGGCTGGGGGATGGGGTCCAAAATGGTATATATAGAGGACATTTGACCAACATCGGACAGACTCAACGATCGAAGCAATCGACTCCTAGTACCTCTCTTTTTGTAACCTCATATCGTTAGATCACTATCAATCAGGTAAGCATCACATCATGCATTTACTTTGTTGTATAAGAATTAGTGTCGCTATAGGGATTGGATGTGACACATCTGGTAAAATTAACTTCAGCAAATCCCAGCAAATTAATATTGATAATGATAAAGAAACACCTTTTATAACTCCTGTTCGGAACTTTTAAATAATCATAGGACCTCGTAATCTGTTTGGAGCCGAAGGGCGGTAACTCGTAATACTCCAATACAGGGGCGGATCCAGGATTTCGTATAAGGGGGGGCACACAAATGCAGGATTGTCAACTTTGGGAAACTGCTTGGAGGGAGACCCATATTTTTTTGGTCTCTCGCCAGCCCTCCGAAAGTCGCTCAGTGGGGGGGGGGGGGGGGGGGGGGGAAGTGGCGAGCAAAAAAAAATTTTTCGCCAGCCCTCCAAAAGTCGCTCAGTGGGGGGGGGGGGTTATGGGGTCCCAGTTCTCCATAATTCTCTGACAAGCAAAAAAAAAAAAAAAAAAAAAAAAAAAAAAAGGTTCTGCTCGAAAAGGGGGGCACAATCGCAAATAGGGGGGGGGGGGCACATTGCATTGTTTTCCCTCAAAAGGGGGGGGGGCACGGGCCGGGATTGCCCCCCCCCTGGATCCGCCACTGCTCTAATACAGAGTTAACGCTCTTCTGGCTCTCAACAGGAGTTCGAACTATTTTGTCTACAATTTGAAAATCTATTTTTTACTTCTTGGGAGAATAAAATGCGAATTTATGGGGAAATCACTGATTCACTAAAAATTTGGAATAACTGCATTTGCCATCAAATTATGTGGTAACTATTAAATGTGACTTGACGTCTTTTATAACAATAAAATCAAGAGGTTCCGGTCACACGCTGGAAGAGAATGTCCAAAGTATGAAATTATGGGATTACCCCCACCTCCATCCCCCAAATTATCATTAATTCAAATTGTTCATAGTTAGGCTGATTTCGTTTTACGAATTTTCCCATGGCAGAATGAAGGTCTTCATCTTTGCCATCGCTGTTTTCGTCCTGGTAGCCTCCGTGGTCGCCACACCCGAGGACTTCGACTCCCTGGAGGAGGTCGTCTACGGATCTGAGCCCATGGTCAAGAGGGGTCGATTTGTCTGTAAGTATGACAAAATGATCCCATTTGGACATTGAGGGGGTCAGTGTAAAATGGTGCTAACTCTCAATTTCATGAAAAATGAGTTACATGCATTATCGTTCCTTTGTTTTTATACCCTACAACTTATAAAGATTTCCTGTCTGTAAGTATGACAAAATGATCCCATTTGGACATTGAGGGGGTCAGTGTAAAATGGTGCTAACTCTCAATTTCATGAAAAATGAGTTACATGCATTATCGTTGCTTTGTTTTTATACCCTACAACTTATAAAGATTTCCTGTTCAAATTCAAACTATAAGTTGGTCACATAACGGACGCAACAGACATAACGTTATAATAAAGTTTACTGGGGAACATTCAAGTTCATATATCTCGGAAAAAGTGGGTATAGGCACTGTATATTTGCACCGAACCCCTAAAAAATATCAAATTGAGAATAACGTATTTTTCCTTCCAGTCATTCTTTTATTTATAAGAATCTCTTTTACAGGATACTGAAAGAATAATATAAAGAGAAGATTGAGAGTGGCAAACTCGAAACAGAATATAGGATGAGTAAAAGACTCGGTTAAGCGACGTTCTTGTGTTGGGTACGCAAACCCTAGCAACATACGGTATTCAAAGAGAGGGGAAGAGAAAGAAAAATAAAATGGACGAAAGGGAATGACATGATACAGACTGTTTTGAAAAGAACATTGGCGTACCGAGGGGAAGGGGGGTGTTTTAGGTGTCCAAACACCCCCCTTTTTGGTGTTAAAACACCTCTCTTTAGGTGTTAAAACACCCCCTTTAGCAGTGTATCGGTGTTTAGAAATGAAACAAAAGCTTGTTTTTAACCAAAAAATGCTGATACCTTTTTTTTTGGTTGTCAGAGAATTCTTGAGTAAAAAGACACCCCAAAATGCTGATAACCCCCCTTTTTGTTTGTTTGTTTGTTGTTGTTTTTTGTGTTTGTTTGTCAGAGAATATTTGAGTAAAAAGACACCCCCTTTAAAACATCCTGGGTACGCCACTGGAAAAGAAAATCTGTCAAAACCTCTGCTAAAATTCTGTTTGGCCTGATGATCTCATGCAAGCACAATGCATGCTAAGTTTAAAATCTGTTGAAATTTGTGTTGATAATTACTAATTGCGCTTCCTAGTTGGCAAATTTGTAAGCAAATTTTGTACAACACCCTTTCTCTTCCTAAACATTAAAGGGAAAGTTCACCCTGAAGATTACTTGAGTTTAAAAAATGCAGAAAAATAAAGAAAAATATTGGCGAAGGTTTGATGAAAATCGGTCAAATAATAAAAGAGTTATGAGTATTTAAAGTTTTGGATTCGTGACGTCACATGCGAGCAGCTGCCCATTGGTCATGTAATAAATATTCCATATATTCGCATTTTTTTTAACGTTCCACTATAAATTGATATTGTTTCTTTTCAGAATCTAGGACTGAATAACATTTCTGACAATATATCAAATGCACAGACGAAAATATTCTAAATTTTCTGAGAAACTGTATTTTATGGAATATTTATCACATTACATCATGGAGGAGCTGCTCGCATGTGACGTCACAAAATCAAAACTTCCAAAGTCCATAACTCCGTTATTCTTTAACGGATTTTGTCTAAACTTTCGCCAATATTTTTCTTTATTTTTTCTGCATTTTTTAAACTCAAGTAATCTTCGGGGTGAACTTCCCCTTTAATACCTGTTAGGAAGTGGCGTAGCTTAGGTCCAGATAGTTAGGGGGCACTGGTTTTATTGAGGGGGTGTGGGGGGGGGGGCACTTGCCTTACTACACAATTAAATGCTATCTAAAAGGTTGTTTAAAACTTATACAACCTGTTTGATATTTAAACAAATTGTTTGCAATATGAATTTTTTATAACGGGATGATCAGTTCATATTGTAAACGGGGTCCACTCGCTATTCGACATCAAGCAACTCGCTCATGATGACGGTCTCCTGCGTTCATAAATCCTGTTAATTGCAAATTGTTAATTTTCCTTATTGAATACATATTTTCTTTGTATTTAAGAAGTAAATTGTTAATGTCTGACAATGTGTTTATATACTTTTTTCTGTAATATTATTATATTTTGTATCATGCTATCGAACGCAGAAATAAAATCAATCAATCAATCAATCAATCAATCAACACGCGTTATGAATAGCGGTCCTTATGAATAGTGGTCCTTATGAATGGAAGTCCTTTTGAATAGCCAGGTAATTTGTCTATGGTTTGCTCGCTACATGTAGAAGGACCGCTATTCATACAAAACAGCTGTTCATTTCTTCACGCGTTATCGATAGTGGTCCTTATGAGTAAGTGGTACTTATGAATAGCGGTCCTTATGACTATCGAGGTTACCCCTTGTAAACAACTGTTTGCATTTTTAAACAGCGTATTCTCTGTGTAGATGATAAAACGTGAGAAAAAGGCCATCGATTGTGAGGAGGGGACGTGGAAGCGGTCACATAATAGTGCAACCAATGCAGTATCCCGTTACTCTGTAATCAGGGCAATTCTTTATGTTCTTCTCCTTCAAAGGATAAACAAATGCCACCGTTTTTCTCATTTTTTCTTCTCCTCTTTTCCGGATCAACTTCATCTGTTCATCAGTTTACTTATTCTAATTTCCTTTATCTGACTTTAAAATGTTGATGGAAACATATAAAAATATGATGGACAGTACTCTAACGGTAATGTTTTTTTTTTCTCTCTCTCTCTCTCTTTATTTCTTTATGGCGTCCTCAACACAAGCTCCGCTTTTCGGGTGTTCGCCTCCTTCTTTGTAATATTTACTGTCTCGATCTTCCTGATCTTTATTTGCAGCGGCATCGCTAGAGGGGGGTTGGGTGGGGGGTGTCACACCCCCACTCAAAATTGCTGTCGGCAAAAAAGGGAGAGGGAAGAGGAAAGAGAAAACGTAAAGAAGAAAACAGAAAGGATAAGGAAGAAAGGAAAGGAAAGGAAAACATAGAAAGATAAAGAAGGGAAAAACTAGCCAATTTTTCTCGCTCTCAAAAACACATGAAAGTTAATATATTCTGGCAAAATGCGTCCCTCTGGGCTGCACCCCCCCCCCCCCCCCCCCCGAGTATTTTCAAAGTTCCGATATTCGGGCAACTACCACTTCATATTCGGGCAGCGAGATGCCAGAATATCCACATATTTGGACAGCGAGGTTCTCTGATAATTATGTAACTTCTGTATGTAACTTCTGTACCTTTTCACTACGATTTAAAAAGAAAAAAAATAGAAATTTAGGAATTGAAAAGGTCATATTCGGGCAAAAGGCGTCATCCAGTCCCCTTACGAAAATGGGCCCGTATGATAAAGATTTCTACATCTTTTATTTTCTTTTATTATTATATGTGGGAGGGAGATAAGGGTGCATCATTTTTGTCGGAAAATTTGGGCGTCACACCCCCATTCAAATTGTTCTAGTGACGCACCTGTTTATTAGTCAAATGTATTGTTATTGCCGTCAAAAGGAAATGTGAATTCCATTTCAAATTCCACCTTGGTTTACCCCCTCCTCTCTCTCCCTCTCTCTGTTAATTTTTTTTTTTCGCTATTCGACTGGCGGAGGTCATGCATGTGTTCCAGTGCACCCGCAATTATTCCACTACTCTTAACACATTCCTCTTCCTTACCACCTTCTTCTTTATAGTCTGCTCTGGTCTCCACGGAGAGAGCTGCATCTGTGACCGTCGCTTCAGGAAGGCCGACCAGAGGAGGTACCTCAACTGCCGAGGCTCTGGACTCGGAAACATTGCCAACTCCATCTAAGTAAGAATTCCTAAACTTCTCCTCCTTTATACTTGTATCCTTTTTTTTGGGGGGGGGGGGGGAGTTATATCATGTGTATATTCGCCACCATCATGACCATACTGGTCGTCATAGAGTTGAAATACGCCATCATCCGACCGCAAACATTTATTTCATCAAGAACTTTTCTTCCAAGTGAAACCCCCTTTCTCCGAAACCTCCGTATTAGCATTTTAAAATATTGGATTTTCAATGTTATTTTTCAAGTATATATTGGAATATACTAACTATTCGTTCAACTACATCGGTCTTCAAAGTCGAACTTTTCGAAATCATTATCATCATGATCATATTAAACTTTTTCAACCGATTATAAACCCTTCTACGAGTCTATGATACATTAACAAAAGACCATAAATTATACGATTTTGCTTTTACCTCGTAGGAAAATTTTAAGTTTTTTCGACGAACAAGTCTATTATTTTGGGGTATAGTAATTGTTCTTTTACTTATCAATCTAATCCTTTTCTTCTCCCTTCCTTTCTCACCCTTTCTAAACATTTATTCCCAATTTTCTTCTTCTCCTTCTTCTTCTTCTTCTTCTTCTTCTTCTTCTTCTTCTTCTTCTTCTTCTTCTTCTTCTTCTTCTTCTTCTTCTTCTTCTTCTTCTTCTTCTTCTTCTTCTTCTTCTTCTTCTTCTTCTTCTTCTTCTTCTTCTTCTTCTTCTTCTTCTTCTTTTTTTTACATTCCACAGATATCTCTATTATTCACCCCATCTCCTGCTTCAAGATGATGCGTCACGATGGTAACGTCTGTCATCTTCCGGGCGCGTGACTACTGGGTATGGCTTTTACCGATCGGAACAGGCGCCTTTGAATACGAATCAACGTTTTATATACCTTGAATCAGAATAACATTTGTAGTGCTCGAAATGGAGCGATGAGTATCAAATTAACATGAAATAAAACAACCACACACTCATTTTTTCTTGCAATATTTTTCAGTTATTAACTCTGATGTCTAGCATGTCAAGATTAATTTTGGCTTGGGGAGAGTTTTACCATGTTTACTATGCGCAGGGAGCATTCCGTGTGATCATCATGTGTATGGAGTGAAAAGAGTGAGCCTTCATGAAAAGCAAGTATTGCATTAGACATGTTTCCTGGGGGCTTATAAAAGAGCTCTGAACCTTAGTGCAATAATCGGAGCTCTATAAGGCCTTACATAGAAATAGCAAACAAAAAAAAAAAAAAAAATGAAAATAAAATAAAATAAATAGATAAAAATATTATCGACCATATTTACTACATGTTTATCGCGTTTGTATGCCAGAAGACCAAGACTTCCCATTAAACTCGTTTTTTTTTTTTCCTGCATGTTTTCTTTTCCCGTGAACTCTGTAATGTCTGTGACATACTATTCACCTTGGCCCCGAAGAAAAGGAACATGAAGATAAGAAAGGGGAAGAGAGGGATAAACATGAGGGAGAGAATGAGAAAGAGAGAGAGAGAGAGAGAGAGAGAGAGAGAGAGAGAAAGAAAGATAGAGAGAGAAAGAAAGAGAGAGAGAGAGAGAGAGATAATGCAACTAGGGTGAAATAAAGGAGAAGAATATAACCATAGAGATGAAGGAAAAAGCACTGAAAGAGAGAGAGAGAGAGAGAAAACAGAAATAGAGAGCGAAAGAAAGAATAAAAAAATGAACTAGAGAGTATTAGTTTGTCTAGCCACTATACCTACAACCCTGGACCCAACTCCATACAAAAAATCTTAACATAAACAGCATTGAAATACCCTAACTATTTCTTTGACTAGATATAGTCTGGACCAACACTGGCTAAGCCATGGGGGTACAATAATACTAATAAGGATGATGATAATGATGATGATGATGATGATGATGATGATGATAATGATAATAATGTTAGTAATAATAATAATAATAATAATGATAATAATGATAATAATGATAATAATAATAATAATAATAATAATAATAATCATAACCATGATCATAATAATTACAAGGAATAAATTCTGCCAGGTACCCATTTAACACCTGGGAGAAAGAGACAATTGTAGATAATGCCTTGTCTAGAAGCATACACACCGGCCAAAGATTCGAACCCTCAACCTTTTGATTGAGAGTAAAGTGAATGAACATACCACATTGCTCCCACAAAATTGTGGCATACCCCCTATTCATGCATCAAAAAAAAAAAAAAAAAAAAAGAAAAGGAGAGAAACTGTTCGTCTACGGAACTTTTAAGGGGTCAAACGCGTGTTTGCGAGGGTGTGCATGTGTGTGTGTGTGTGTGGGTGTGTGTGTGTAAATCTACCATATTTTACTCTGGGATTTTGTGTGTCACCCCCTCCCCCACGTTCAACAAATCTAGCTACGCCAGTTGTCACCGGAGCAAATTTCGGATCACCGAAATCTAATCAAGAAAATTAACACGGTATTGCATTTCCTTTCTAAAACTAGAATTGTCACGTTTTGTTAGTGCCGTTAAGGTAGTACTGTCTTCAGTAGAATGGTTAACCTTTTTTTTTTGCGCTTGTTGGAGAATTCTGGAGGAAATATTGTTTGGCAATATTTGACCAACCAGTTATTGCTCGACTTATTTACCACTTGATAATTGATTACAAACCCATTTCCGCTTTATTTATTCGGGTTGCTTCATCAGTATGTGGTCTATTGGATATTGGACCACAACGTACGAGGTTCGAATCCCTGCCACGGCACTAACCCTTTGGCAAGACGTTAATCTATCTACATTTGCCACTCCCCACCCAGGTGAAGTACATGGGTACTGAGTGGGGGGGGGGGTAAATCCTTGAATGCTTAAGCGCCTTATCATGGTAGGACAGCTAAAGCCGGGGGGGGGGGGGGTAAATATATTGCATGGCCCTCAAGGAGAACAACATATAATACTGGTGAGGCTACCCTGGGAAAACAAGACATAATATTATACTTTCAAAACTGCAATCACAGAGATAAATATCTATACAAACATATTTACATTAACAAACAATATGTGATGTGATATACAGCAGAAATGAAATTTATATACAATTTAAAAAACATATTTACATGTAGATACTTGTTTCAATTAGATGAATGGGTTATAGTTTTGCACGAACACGACGAGATGATTAACGTGATAGGGGGATAGATGGCAGGAGAAAGAAAGAATGAGGGGAAGATACGGCTACATAGACGATATGACAAGACGAGAGAAAGGGAGAGCGAATGTGACGGATATATAGATGCTAAGAGAGAAAGAGATAAAAGGTGAGAAAGGCCCCCCCCCCCCCCCCCCAACAAAAAAACAAACAAAACAAAACAACAAAAAAAGAAGAAAAAAGATAAATAATATGTGAAAAGAGAGCATTTGGAGGAGTGGCGACAGAAAGAAAAAAAAAATGAGAATTTTTTACTTAAGTAACAAGTTACAGTTCTAGATTATAGCTTACCGCACACTATAGGCTGACATCGAACAAGAACGAGCAGTGTGCAAATGAATAGACGCCTATGTTGATCAGCGAATGATGTTTTGTTTTTTCACGCTTATTATATACATTGTACATTTTCCCAATAAATTATATCATACTACTGGGAATACCCAGAATGGTTAGCAATGAAATCAAGTGCCTAGCGTGACAGGAAATTTTGCAGGCCAGGCCCCCCCCCCCCCGTTCATCGTTTAAAAAAAAAATCATCCATGGTAAAATGCGTATATGTGTGTCTTTAACTATGTGACTTTGCGATTTTGTGATTTTGTGTGTAAACCCCAGCCCCCTCCCCCCCCCCCCCTTTCAACAAGTCTGGCTACGCCAGAGTTTGGGGAAATTTGCTTGAAATTGTCTTAAATATTTCCGCCAGAGTAAAATCCAAATCTGAATTCTGCATATCAAATCACGTATTACAAATGGTTTGAGACTGTTTTTGAATGAAGAGTAGCCTAAAGCCCACCGCACACTATACGATCGGTCTACGATCCGATTTTGAAAGAAAATGTTATAGCATTAGATATAAACAGTTAAACACATAAAATATGTTTGATTGAGGTTCTCAGTAGTTACATAGATAGTAAAATCGAAATGACGGCCTATTACGGGGCTTCTAGTTGGAGGAAAGGCCAAATCGCCTCCGAATCGTAGTGACGTCAGAGCAGTCCTGCGATTGTCTACGATTTGAAACTGATTTGGCCCTTATTCCAAATTTAAGGCTGACATCGCACCAAATTCCTATGTTGAGTATTCATATTATTGTTCAGAACCTGAATCAGGTAGCTTTCACTTGTTAAAAGGCCTATATCTAATGCTATTGTGATTTATTTCAAAAATCGGATCGTAGTTTATCGTATAATGTACGGTGGGCTTAATGGAGTCGATTGTGAAAGTTAGCTGCCACGGCTCTCAGGTGCAGAATCTGTAGTTGACAAATCGAAATGTGTACAACATTTGGTACTTTTATCATAAAATGATCATTTCTGGGGTATACTTAATCCCTATGTCGCTCCAGTATGTTCCCTTATAACAGTTAGTGGTGTAGTTATTTTTGGAGGAGAGGTAGGCTGGGGGCAGATTGCTAACTAAATAGATGACATGGATGAAGACAGTTTGATACATGTCTTTGGGGGGATGTTCATTCTGGGATATGATAAGCATTTAACCCTTTCAGGACAGGAATTATTTAAGGGCTAAATTGATCACATTTTGTTCTTCAAATTGGCAACAATAATATTTTACTTTTAGTGCTACATGGTTCTAATAAGTTTATGAAATGTGTCATACTGTTGAAAAAATTGTCAATTTCGAACACGATAAAAACTATTTTCGAAAAATCAACTCAAGGCAATTTCAATAGCCCTTTCTATCACCTTTAGAAATGTGCGAACATTACAATGGCGTATAACGTAATCCGAACCTGATTTCTATGGGCAGTACAATAGGTCTTTGAAATTGCCCTTGAGTTTATTTTTCGAAAGTGGTTTTTATCGTGTTTTTGATAAAAAACAATGATTTTGAACCTCTCAATGTGTTGCCAAGTTAAGGATTTTAAAGAATATTCTTGTTTTTAAAATTCCTTGCATCAAACGCAATACAGTCATGCAATAAAAATGGACATGGTGTGTGCAGAATTTTTTGCTCTTTTTTCTCATGCATCTTGTATATTTTTTAGAGCTCTGAATCAAAAGTTATTGAGCCAAACCACAAAATGTGGTAAACTGTCTTCAAAGGGTTCAAAAGAGGCTCACTACCCAGGAACCCCTACATGTTTTTTTTCATGAGGCGCAAAAGACCAGGAATACTTCTTTCCACCATATCAAAGACGGTTCATAAATATTATTTCATCAATAATAACCTATTATTAAAGTATCGTGGATGTCGTGGATCTCCAAAACACTAGTTATCATTATCATTTTTTTTTTAATTGCCGACAATTCTACGAAATGCACCTTTAATTCGAGATTATCAAAGATGTGCGTCCCTAAGAAGTTTTGAACATTACACAGCAACCAATGGTAGAGGCTAGTCGCACCCCCAACCCCTGTCCGTGACAAGAAATCGCCCCATATGCCCCTTGGATTTCAAAACAGTCATGAGTTCCAGGAATTTTTTTCTCATGTCCCCTCCCCTGAAAAAGGAGGGATTGCATTTTGGGGGATACCTTTTCAATCCAAATTCCCTGACAAGCAAATGAAAATATACATTGGCATAATCGTGGGGCACATTTGATATCGTCTCCCCGTCCCTCTACAATCGTGGGGGACCCAAGTCCCCCCCCCCCGGTCCCCACAGGGACTTTCGCCCATAAATTTTTTCCTAAAATAAAGTAGGGTTTTCCGAAAGTTAATATTTCAGGAAATGAAATAGATTCCGGCTTCATTTTCGGAATAGCGAACCTCGGGAATAACGAACCCACTTTATTTTCTTCATTACGCCATCTTCGGAATAATGAACCCTGTTTAATTTTCGGAAAGGATGAACCTTCGGAATGAAGAACCTTCGGAGAAATGCATTAATTAATAACTCATTTCATTTTTCCGAATTATGACCCCCTGGTTGGGAAATTCATATTTCAGAATTATGAACCTTCAAAACCACTAACCTCAAACAAAAAACGAATCTTGGAAAAAATAATTCAAGTTTTCTCACTGAATTGCGTTTGATCATGCACTGAAGAAATTCAAAACAAGTTTTGAAATCATCCACACTTTTTATATAAAAAATATTATTTATTTCATAAAAGCAATTTTGTTGTGAAAGAAGGGGAAGTTATTTGCTTTCCGAGGCTATTTATCATGCCGGAGAATGAGATTTGGCTGAGGATATACGACTCGTTTAGTCAAAACAGGCATTTCTATATTCGGCCCACGTCTTTCAAATTAGACTCGTCTAATGTATGAAAATGTATCATGAGCATTGTAATGGCAGGGAAGCTGCCCATTCCCCATGGCTCATATTCCTGTTTAGACAGTCAGACCCAACTCCGGAAAACCGAGCACAGATATATACTCCGAAAACGTCCTACAGGGAAAGATGAATATAGAGCCCTCATCGTTCATTGCGAGACAGCGTGTACAAAAGGCATGGGGGTGATCGTGCAATGTCGACCTGCTGTTGATAATATATTTTTCAAAAATAATGCTGCGGATATATTTATTTCAAATGCTTGTCATTTGAAAGTCATTTCATATGACGAATTATTCAAGGATTTTGAAGCTAATTGACACTCAGCACTATTTTTAAAAATATCGTTTGCAGGTTGACTTTGCAAGATTTTCCCAATGCCTTTTGCACACACTGCCTCGCACTGATCGATGAGGACTCTATATTCATACGCCGTTTTGGGAGTATATACCTGTGCTCGGTTTTCCGAAGTTGGGTCTGACAGTTAGATGGTGTGGCAGGAATATTCCATGACTCATGATCGAGGTCGACATCCTATCAAGCATTGCTTCCTTAGCATGCCCCTCCGTTTATCATATGTTGTGGTGTGGTGCGCCTAACAGCTGCCAGCACTCCTCTTCCTTTCTTCATCATTTTTGCCTGACTTACTTGGAGTTTGTAATTAAGTTTCTTATCATTGTGTTTATAATAATGCATGTATTCTCCTTGACAAATTGGAAATCATTGGACTCTACAACAGTTAATAATTTTCCATTGGAAATTTTTGCAGGTTTCCTTACATTTTAGCCTACAGTGGCCATATTATTTGCACTTGATTTGTACATGGGCATCAGGACTATTGTGGTTTGATCAAGCATGTGTATCAATGAACAAGGATAATGGGTGCTCAGAGATTAATCTCAGTCCTTTCACTCTTCCTCCTTTGTTGGGCTTTGATCAAGAGCAGTGACCATTCACATAGACTTGATAGATCTTTTCATGCTAAGAGATCTCTCAAGCATAGGAGTGAGTACTCAGGAAAGGCAGTCTTATACTACAGTAATGCAACCTGTACTTTTCGCATTGAACTGATCCAAGATGGAGACATACATCCAAATCCAGGCCCAAGTCCGAAAGCGAGAGCTTCATATAGACTGGAACAACATGCACAATCATTATCGGCGGAATGTTCCATGGATCATCAGCAGAATCCACATAAACGACCTAGTTTGTATACTACAAGGGAGCTCCATCGAATTCGACGATGTGGTTCTATTCCTACTTTTGTCAGCGCTGATGTGTGGTCTACAATTAGATCACTTGAAATGGCCTCGAGACGTCCAACTCATCGAGGGACCAAAGGAGGAAGGCGCATCCAAAGGGGTATAGGAAACACCAATTCGACAACCCCTTCATCTGCAATTTCC
The DNA here is from genome assembly GCA_025618425.1 of Heliocidaris tuberculata. Lineage (NCBI taxonomy): Eukaryota > Metazoa > Echinodermata > Echinoidea > Camarodonta > Echinometridae > Heliocidaris > Heliocidaris tuberculata. The sequence continues at coordinate 23,000,428 of CM046836.1, forward strand.
TTTGTGAAGAGACAGGAATATCAAGAACCAAAGTGTCATGAGTTGCATTTTGCCTTATGGAATGCGAGGTCAATTAAAAACAAGATTCATATGATATGTGATCTCCTCACCGCTGAGCGTGTTGACATTCTTGCAATTACAGAGACCTGGCTCTGTGGAGATGCTCGGGATGATCATTCTCTAGCAGATTTGAACTTGTCCTTACCTACCCATCGGTTTCTCCATTTTCCTCGAAGTAACAGAACAGGTGGCGGAGTTGGTGTTTGTCTTCACAAAGGCTTCACTGTTCGCGAAAAGGAGTTTAACTCGGCGCTGGAATCTTTTGAATATATGAATCTTCTGATTTCTGCTCATCGTCAAAAGCCTCTACGTATTGTGATTATATATCGACCTCAGATTACAAGGGACCGTAAACCTACGGCTCCTATATTCTTTCGAGAGTTTCCTGACTTGCTTGAAAGATTGATAACAGAACCACAATACCTTATGATTACAGGCGATTTTAATTTCCATCTGGATGACCATAACAGTCGTGAAGCCAGTACCTTCAATGATATAATGGCTTCTTTAAATCTCATACAGCATGTGGACGTTCCGACGCATCTTAAAGGACATACATTGGACGTCATTTTTACGCGTGCTGAGGATGTTATAGTGTCCGATGTTACTTGCACCAGCTATTTGCCATCTGATTATGCTGTAGTCCAATGCAAACTCAGCATTGAGAAACCTGATCCTGTGAAGACTGACATCAAGTATAGAAAAGTATCTGACATAAACATGGATGCTTTCCGCAGAGATATCCTTCAGTCTGAATTGTACACCTCCCCAGCAGATGGTTTTAATGAATTGGTCACGCAGTATGAAACTGTTCTAAAGACTCTTCTTGATAAGCATGCTCCTATCATCATCAGGACTATCACATCTCGTCCGCATTCGCCTTGGTTCAATACTGATCTTCTTGAGGCTAAGCAAAGACTTCGTCGATCCGAACGACGTTGGCGTACCTCCAGATTGGAAGTCGATCAGCAGATCTTCAGAAATGAGTCGGAAAAGTATGGCAAAGCACTTGCTCGTGCTAAAAGGAAGTATTATTCACATCAGCTAAAGGATTGTGGGCCTCGACAGTTTTTCCAGAAGGTCAACCGTTTGGATTATGCTGAGACATCGCAATGCCTTCCAAGTGACAATGACCCTGAAGCTATTCTGGCTGATCGATTCTGTTCATTTTTTGCGAACAAAACTGCTACTATTATCAACTCCCTTGATAATACTTCCAGTGATGACCTCACCCATATTACTTACCTAACTACGGATCTGAGATTCGATGAGTTTGACAGCGTTCTTGAAAGTCAAGTTGAAGATCTGATTTCTAGATCACGCTCTACAACTTGTAGCCTGGACCCGATTTCCACTGATCTGGTGAAGAAGTGTTTGCATGAGTTAATCACGCGTATTGCTAATATTTCGTTGCGCGATGGTTGTTTTCCAGATGTGCTAAAACATGCTAACATTTCTCCATTGATTAAGGCTGACAAGCTGGACCATGAGGTCCTACGAAGTTATAGACCTATAGCTCATATTCCATTCCTAATAAGGAAGACGATTGAGAGACTGGTGACCTTACAGATGCAGGAGTATTTGTCAGAAAATAACTTGTATGTAATGGTTTCAGTCATACTTCCAGAACAGGAACCATTCTGTAGTCATAGGTGAATCACAGTCACAGACTTACTTTACTAGGTAAGAGGTACCTCAAGGTTCTGTTGTCGGGCCTCTAGCCTTCAATCTGTATGCTGCTCCTCTCCAGGATATTATCACACACCACAATATCAGATGTATGATGTATGCTGACGATACCCAAATGTACATAACGCTGAAAAATAGTGAGCAGCCTGATACTATTTCCAAACTTCAAGTGTGTGTCCAAGATGTAATAAGTTTGTCAAATCAGAATGGACTGAAGTTGAATAGCAGCAAGACTGAGGTTCTTCATTTTACTAGCAAGTTCAGGAACAGTGACAATATTGACTGCATAAATATAGATAATACTTCTGTCAGATGTGTTAGTGCTGCAAGAAACTTTGGTGTTCAACTGGATAAAAAACTTATAATGACTACTCAGATTAATAATATATGTAAAAGTAGTTCATTCGCTCTCCACAAAATTGGGCAAATTCGCCAATTTCTATCCACTGAAGCTACCAAACAATTAGTTCATGCCCTAGTGATATCTCGCATAGATTTTTGTAACAGTTTATTGTACGGCCTTCCGGATGTTCATATCATTAAAATACAAAGAATCCAAAATTCAGCGGCAAGGCTTATCACCAGAACGAAACGCAAAGATCATTAAACTCCCATACTTCATGAATAACACTGGCTCCCAGTTAAATCCCGCATCAAATATAAAATCTTATTACTGACATATCATTGTTTACAGGGTACAGCTCCTTCTTATCTGCAAGACCTCATTGTAAAATATACCCCTCCAAGAAGATTAAGATCAAAAGACAAGTCCCTCCTTGTAAAACAGGCAAATTCAACAGAGTCATTCAAGACTCTGTTGAAAACATACCTCTTTGTCAGTTGATATTTGATCATTTCCTTAGGCTGTCTGGTAGTTTCAGTGATACACAAAATCTTCTCATCGTCTACTTTACTAAATTATTTTTTGTAATTATTTGATTCTCTGTAAGTAATTAATTGATTCTTTGTAATTAATTATTTGATTCTTTGTAAGTAATTATTTGGTTTTTATTGTTATAACTCCATCTACAGGCATGTTTGTTTTCTATTCTGACCTATCTCTTTATATATTTTCTTTAAGCGCATAGGGACTTTCTTATGTAAGTGATATGCGCTATATAAGCAACGTTCATTATTATTATTATTATTATTATTATTCATTGTATATGTTATGTCAATGATGATCCGTTTGTTTAAATTATATTTTGTACTCTTCTAAATACTTATCTCAGTTGTATATACATTACTGAGGTTTCATGCAGAAATGTGGCACCTTACATATACACACAGGGTGTTCTTACTGTCACAACTATCACTACCTGCCTGTGTCATAAAAGAATTTTGAATTTTGAATTTAGGGCAATGTAGTAGGCATAAATGTCACTATTCCTCAACTGATGAAGATTGAGCAAAGAGCTAAGAATCCCTTATATTGCCAAAATGTAACATACAGTGCATGCAATTCCCCAAGGAGTATAAAGTTAAGAGAAGGAATAGAAACAGAGTAAGAAAGAGAGAGGGAGAGAGGAGATAGATAGAGGGGGAATCACAATACAGTCTGTACAATCTAGAAGTTCATGAATAATTGTTGTCATCTATCTGCAAGGGTGGGAATATTCAAATACTCAACAGCATTGTAGATAATCAACATATTTACCATAACATATTGCGAGGAAAACATGTATACATTATAGTACATTATGGTACATGTACTGCATTACTGTCATACAATACTATACATGTGCTTTACATTAAGCTACCCCAAGAGGTCAAAGAATTATGAGAATGGAAGAAATAGTAAAACAAGAAGGAAATAGGGACAAGAAGAAGGAGAGGGGAAAGAAAGAGATGGAAGGGGGGAGCATATTCAGCAAGCAAATACATATATTGCAGAGATATAACATATCAGGTTCAATGTTTGTAATTCCCATAAGAGTAAAGCATTAAGAGAGAAGATAGAATTAGAGTAAGAAAGAAAAATGAATGGAGAGAGAGGGGGAATAACAATAAAATCTGTAAAAAATTGAAATTACACAAAATTAAATTTGTAGATAATATTGCAGTGAAACCCAAATGAAAATATGATTATGATAACATGAAAGAAGTGGCATCTTACATTGCTGTCATCCATCCACAGGGGTGGGAATATTCATATACTCAAAGTATTGCAGATAATCAACATATTTATTACAACATATTGCAAGGAAAACATGTATACATAGTACATGTACTGCATTAATGTCATACTATACTTGTACTTTACATTAAGCTATCCCAAGAGGTTGAAGAATTGTGAGAAGGGGAGAAATAGCAAAACAAGAAGGAAATAGGGAGAAGAAGAAGGAGAGGGGAGAGAAAGAGAAGGAAGAAAAAAAAAGGGGGGGGGGTGGTAGTTAAGTAGCACATTCAGCAAGCAAATAAACAAATATATTGCAGAGATATAGCATACCCTGTACAATGTATGTAATTCCCAAGGAGTACAGTATTAAAGAAAATAGAATCAGAGCAAGAAAGAAAGAGGAATGGAGAGAGAGGGAGAGAGATGGGGAATAACGATACAATCTGTATAATTTGAAATTACACAAAATTAAATTTGTAGATATTATTGCAGCGAAACCCCGAATACAACTATGATAATTTGAAAGAAGTGGCATCTTACAAAAGTTTTAAAGTGTTGATTATCTTCACTGCCTGTGGTATAAAAGAGTTTTGGTATCTGGAAGTACGGCAAGATGGTTGGCGAAAGGAATCACTATTCCTCAATTGACGAAAGTTGGGTAAAGAATCTCTACGTGGGGGAAGCATGAAAACATGCCTAGATTGTAAGAATAACTTAACAAAGTTCGTAAGTAATTGTTGTCGTCTATCTGCGAGGGTGGGAATATCCAAACACTCAAGAGCATGAAAATAATCAACATAGTTACTAATCAACATAGTTGTAGCCCTGCTGCGATATTACATTTCCCCTTTTTGACCCATTCCCTTTTGCCTTGCAGATCTGGCATATCTGAAGTAAAACTGAAGTACAGAGAGAAAATGTGCTCCCCATTTGTAGCCCCATGCACTGGATGCCGGTGCATGTGCTCCCCATCTGTACCCCACCCCCCCCCCCCCCAAAAAAAAAAAAAAAAAAAAAAAAAAAAAAAAAAATATATATATATATATATATATATATATATAAAATAGAAAAAAAAAATAAATAATAATGATAAATAAATAAGATTTAAAAAAGAAAAAGAAAAAGAAAGAAAAAGAAAAAGAAAAGAAAGAAAAGAAAAAAAAAAGAAGCAAAACAAAACAAAACAAACCTATTTTTTTTCTTGTCATTCAGTTATATGAGTAAAATGAGTCAATCAACAGAAACCCCACACACAACACCTAGCACTTCAGTCTATCATTCAGTAATTCAAGGATGCCTATAAGGCTGTATTTACACATATCCACCGTCACACTTCAGAACATATACCATATCCTCACCACACCTTTCACAAAATTATGGAAAAAAATAACAGAAAAGGTTTCTCTGTGTGAAATGATGTTTATAAAAATTACTCAATTTTCAACATAAATAGTAATGCTTTCTGCAAATGCAATATACAGATAACATTTGGTTCATGGACAACAAATCATGGGGCGGGGGGAACAATACCATTTTCTATTTTTCTTTCTATTCTTTTTTGCAAGCAAACAATTTTAAATTCTTCTAGTGACATCCGATATAGGTGGATTGTAATGTATATCCATGCACAGCCTTTCAAATTATCATCAGAATATACAAGACATAAAAACTACAAACAGATCACCTTAATGCCCAAAATAACATAAGGTCATGTTTGTCCAAATATTGGTTTTGAAAATTTGGGGGATGGCTGAAACTCCCAAGCGCCTGAGTCGTCTGCCTAGAAACATGCCCCAGATTAATTGCACATATTTATCATGATTGCACAGATGCAAAATGGGAACGAATTACAAATTCTAGAACCATTTGTGTTTAAAGAAATAGAATCATAGCTATCTCAGGATAGCTTCAAGGAGCTGATGAAAGGGATCACTCCATGGTTAAAGATCATCATAATTAAATCTGAATGCACTACTTATGCTTAAAATTACAAACACAAGTTGCATTAGAGCTGATTTTTTTTTTAAAATCATAATAATAGTCATGCAACATTTTTCAAAATCTTTTTCTAAATTACTTTGGAATCAAAAGGAAAATTATTTGAATTTACAAATTTATTGGTTATATTTAGCATTTAAAACTGCATTAGCCTTACGTAATGGGATAATTGACTGTGCATAACTTTAAATATTTTTGTGAAGTATTTTGAGTGCGACAATAATTTAAATTGATCGTTCTGTATTTTAGACCAAAATATTGATCTAGATGGCTTGTAAACAGTCGGGTCGCGACGTGGCGCGGCTCGCGGGGTAGAAACTTTCGAACATTAAATTGTATGGTGTCTTCAACGAGACAAATTGAAAAAGTGTCCATCTCAGTATCATTTTCCCGTTTTTTGGCTAAAAACGAAAAACAAGGGAAGAAAGAATACAGTAGAAGGATAAAAACAAAAACAAAAACAAAAACAAAACAAGAACAAAAACAAAAACAAAAACAAAAAACGTGAACGAGAGAGAGAGAGAGAGAGAGAGAGAGGATATAAGGGTAGGAAAGACCGAAGAGAAGATGAAAGGAAGCAAAGAATACAACAAAAAGAAAATTGGAGAGAATAAATGAGTAGATAAAAACAAATAATAACATAAAGAAAGATAGAGACATGAATGATAGAAAGATAATATATTAAGAGTAACATAAGGAAAGATATAGAAGAGAAGATGATAATTTGAATAAAATAATAACATAACGAAAAAGATGAAAAGAAAGAATGATAGGATAAAAAAGAATGGCTTGAGGAAAGTAAGTAAAGATGGAAGGCAGAAGATTATTTTTTAAAAAGAATATCATAGAGAGAGATATGATAGGATGAAAAGGTATAACATAACGAAGGATAGAGAGAGAAATGTTAGAGAAGGATAAAGATTAACGTGGGGGAGAAAATGATAAAAGTACACAAAGAATATCAAAACGAAAGGAAGGATGAAAAGATAATTGATAGAAGGATGAAAGTAAGGAATAACAAAACGAGAGATAGAGAGAGAAATGATAAAAGGATATAAACATGAGGAAAGGTGGAAGAGAAGATGATAATAATGGCCACTTATATGCGCTCATATCCCGGTTATAGCCGAACCGCCAAAGTAGCTATCAACATGGGCGCAGATGTCCTGTCCCCCCCCCCCCCCCCCACCCACCTTTTTGAATAACCTTTTGTTTGTTTTGTTTTGTTTTTTGCTTGTCAGAGAATTTTGGAGGAAAACTAGACCCCCAAAATGTGATTTTCAAAATTTAAATTTCAAAATTGATTTGCGCCACTGGCTATCAAGCATATCAGGTACATATTTACACCTTGGTGGAGAGTGGCAAATGTAGATTAGTGTCTTGCCAAAAGAACGTTGGTGCCGTAGTGGGATTCGAACCCTGTAGACCTACCTTGTGCTCTGCACAAATTGAAGATGTAAGCAAAAAAAAAAAAAAAAAAAGACAGGATAAAAAGAACAATTATAAAGAGTAACATCGAGAAAAAAGGGAAGACGAGATGATAAGAAGAATCAAAGAATAACATAATGAAAGGAAAGGTGGAAAGAAAAATATTACAGAAGGATAAAAAAGAAAATACCACTACTACACCTTTTTTTTCTCATTTTGTTTTTTGTTTTTTTGTTTTTGTTTTTTTTTTTTGCTGCTCAAAAAACAGATACCATACATTAAATTACTGGAAAGTGTTCGAAAGTTTCTACGCAGCGAGCCGCACCGTGCCAAGCCGCGACCCGACTGTTTAGTACAAGCCGATCTAGATGATAGTATCAAATAAAACGAATCGTATCATGAAATTTATGAAAAATGAACAAAAAAAAAAATGAACAAAAAAACAAAAAACAAAAAACAAAAAACAGAATACATCATAAATCCATTAGACAATGAAATACATGCAAGAGTAATGACTTTTTCATAATCATGTTTCAAATGGGCCAATCATACCAACTACAAGTTTTAATTACATGTACATGGACATGTAGACCTGCAAAAAGGACATCAGTGGTAGCCAAAGTATTAGCTTTTATTTAAAAATTAAAAATTTGGGGGTGTATCTATAAAGAGTCCAAGAGTTCAACGTCAAGTGATTGCAATAAGGGCCATTCAATAGCCTTGATACAATCTCCCCCCCCCCCCAAAGAAAAAGGCAGATTTATTGTTTAAAGTTCGACACACACCCAACTTTAAAAATCTGCTTGTTTCCCCTTTAAATAGCTTTTTCCAGTTGACCCAATTTCTGACATTCATTAGTTCAATGTACAGCTCTGAAATATATGGATCTCTATGAGATTTAGAATATTTACCATTATTTAAATCATCAATAAATATCTTTAAATTATTTTTTTTCAAACTTGAAATAATAATAAAGATAAAGAAAATTTTGATCCTTTATGACAGTCGACTCCATTACTACACATTCAACAAGCTTTGTAGCTGATGAGCTTCGAACAACCTGCATAATGAAAACAAAAAGAAAGAAAAGAAAATAAAGATTCTTGCAGATTGTAGACTGGATTTTAAAGAAGGGGGGAAAATGGGTATCTCTACATCTCTACATATCTACTTTTATGTTACAATTTATTTTTCTTCTTCTTCAGATGATAGCAATGTATAAAATCTAGGTTTAAATCTTTTAACAGAAGTAGATATTCTCCATTACAAATTTGATCCAAGACCAAGACCTCTAGTAAACTTCGAAATGGCTAAATCAGTAAGCGGGTACAATCAAAATGATTTAATGGACTTCAGATTTCGATTTTGACTGTACAGATTAGGGGTCTACAGAAAACACGTACATGCCTATTGAGTTTAAATACTACAATGTATATCATAATCCTACAGATCTACTACTAGTTTCTACATGTAGTACAACGTCTAAGCTATGGTCCCCCTGTGACTGTGTTTTACTACTTTGGTCCATTTATCAATGGTAGATAGCTCTGCAATACAAAGAGAACAAAAAATTAGGGTCGTGGTTGTAATAAAAGCATAGATCTAGACCTACTGCCTAGATTATCAGATATCATACTCTCAGATCTACTGTCTAGTCTCTAGTGTCAGTGATGGCTCGACAATGGTTGTCACGACACAAAAGAAATGTAGATTCTTGACCTACACCGTCATGTGTTTCAGCCAAGCCCAAGCCCAAGCCAAGAGGAATCAACCAAGTGTCCGGTACCTCCTCTGCTAAACATGTATTTACTTCAAAATTTATATTATTGATAAATCATCATCTATTTTTGGAGAGAGCTCCTGACCCCATGTTCCACAGACATGCGACAGACATGGCAACAGACGTGACAACAGAGTCGTAATTAAAACCACTGAACGCGGGAATTCCCCGTTGCGACAGCAACCATGAGCACCCGCCACATTACATTGATCAAAGGTCAATTGCTTTCAATCTCATGAACATTAATGATACGAATCACAATGAAAATGAAATGAATGTATTTCTATTCACCATTTTTGGACAAAGATATTTTAGGCCAAGTAATATTGAATCCTTGTTTCTCGTCCCGACTTTTCGAAAATGAGCTGAGGTTCCAAGTTATTTGATGTTCTATAATTATTTTCCTATTGGGTCACATTTCAACACAGCTTTTCTTGATAAAATTAATCTAATCTGTGGCTGTATATGCGCCACCGAGGTTCACAACAAGTAAAATTGCACTATTATTAAGATATTTTTGTTTCTTGATTGTCTCTGTATTTTTTTTCTTCAATTTATACTGTATTTCATTAAAAAAAAAAAAAAAAAAAAAAAAAAAAAAAATATATATATATATATATATATATATATATATCATGTTAAAGCCAACAAAACGTTCCACCCCTCCAAAGAAAAGGAGGCGAGCTAAAAACAAATCAAAACAAAACAAAACAAGGGCGGGAGGGGACGATAAACTGAGAAACAAGTTTATTTGGCCTTGCAGAAAACTATTGCCTGGACCCCTCCAAATTTTACCTCCAATGTTGATTTTTTTTTTCTTTTTTTTAGGACAAATAAAACTGTACAGGACATCGAATTGGTAATATCATATGAGGGAAGAAAAAAAAAACTCAAAAAGATCTGAAAACAGGTTATTTGGGGCTTATACCAACAGACGAAAGCCGTACGTCAACCTTATTATTACAGAGTTTTCGTTCAGCAACGTACGCGGGATTCTAGGACGGAGATTAACAATTGCACATGACAAAGGACGCCCGTCTTAAACTTTAAAGTCTTTGTGGAAAATTGAAGAGCCGCAACAGTAGTTTCGTCCTAAATGCAGAGCGAACGATGCAATTTATCGTGCGCTCTTGATCTAGCACGGTATTGCCGTTCCGGTTCTTTCATTTTCGACAAAGAATGCCTAGGCGTCCTTTGTCATGTGCAATTGTTAATCTCCGTCCCAGAATCCCGCGTACGTTGCTGATGCGAAAACTCCCTTGCTTCTGTTTCAACGGACTTCTAAGAAGGTGAGTATTAATATGCTTTATATAAATAGGCACCCTCCAGACCTGCGGTTATAATTCCTGTCCAAGGGACTGGAATGTAAAAATAATAATTAAAAAAAAAAAAGATGAGAAATATCACGTCATACAACCGATAAACATCATTAAGATTTAGTTTTCATTATGAAACATTTTTTAAAATAATAATAATTATGTATTGAAAAAAAAAACACCAACAAAAATAAAAGTACAAGCATCGGCAAACCACAAGTCATATCTAAACACGCTAAAATGGAAAATAAATTATTGTAGTAATTCAATGCAAAGCTAGCCATAACCATGATGATAGGGGTTGGTCAATAATTTCCGATATATGTGGGGCATAAATCAAGTAAAAATCTCTGCAAAGCACCATTTAGGTGCCTTTTTGGTCGGGGATGGGGAGGGCCGCACAGAGGGCCAGAATGGCTCCAAAGTGCGCCAAAATTCATATTCACTGAGTTTTACTTAAAATTTAAATTTAGATGATGGGTCTATGGGTATTCATACCCGTAGAATCCAATGAAAATATTTTCAAGTACCTATGACGTCATGAAAATACCGATTTCTGATTGGCTGCCAAAATCCAATGGAAAATGACATATTTCTCGTATTACAATGATTTTCCTACTTCAGAAAATTGATAATGCGATCTATACGCTTGTATATCAGAAAGTGAAAACGGTTTTAACTTAAAGCTCAGGCATATAGTACGAAAGAGAGACTTAAAGGGGGGCGCCCTACTGGAAAATATTTCAAATAATGAGAAATTTGCAATGTATTGCAATGTATGATGTCATTACTTGAAAGTAAACTTTGATAATGCATATACTAATGAAATAATAACATTCAGCTATTGGTTATTAGTTATTAGTTATTAGTTATTAAAGTTTTTTTTTTTTTAATGAAAGAGCCCCCTCTGTAGGGAAAATTTGCTATTGAACGGTACGATCGAGGGTTAGAGATCAGAATTTTGAACATTAATAAACGGTTTTCTATTCACTTCCTTCTCAAACGGAGCGTAAAATTAATGGAAACCATTTTTAAGAAATAGTCGAGGAGTTTAGGAAGACATCCGAAAGTTGACATTTCTTTGAAATGTTCAACTTTTGCAAAAGCGATTTTATACACTTAATCCTTTATTGGGGCGCAATATCTAACAAGAGGATGATGAAACTTACATGACGGTAAGCAAAGCAACGATAATTATTTATCAATCTTGCTGAGCCCTTCAAAAACTCTGTATCCTATAGTGGGGAGCGAAATTACGAGATCCTGAAACAACATTATGCGAGGACGCAAAGCGACCAAGCTTCAGAAAAAAAAATTGCATTTCAAACCCTCCACAAAAGTATTTGCAATGCATTTACCCTGCGAATTGGGGGTGTACAATCCAGAATGATCGCAATTTTCTTTTATTTTCTCCTCTTTTACTTTCTCTCTTTTGCGTATTTAGCCCCTTCAAGTTTCGCCAAAAACGTGTTGTCCCAGTTGTGCGAGTGTGCGAAGCGAGCGGACGCAGCTGAAAATGTGAATATGATTTTTTTAGGTTCCAAACTCTTTGTATTATTGCCCTGGGCAAAAAATAAAATTGCCCCCACCCCACCCCTTTCAAATACTCGAATTTCTTTTGCACCAAGGAATAAGTTTAAAAAAAAAAAAATTTCTTAAGCATTTTACTTACAGAAAAAATTCGCAAGCGAGCACTGCATCGACCGGTACAGTTTTGAGTTTTGGAAATTGATAAACGGTCACTTTTTCACTTTTTCCTTATTGGGGTGCAATTATCGAAAATTCAGGAGAAAATATAGTTGAGGAATTTAGCTATGCAACATGAAGTTAAAATTTCTGTCAAATGGTGAACCTTTACAGTCACTATACAGTCACTTATTCTGTATTGGGGGGGGGGGGGCAATATTTAAAAAAAAAAAGACTGATGAATAATAATAGGAAAAAAAGCAATAAGAATATCATGTTTTCTTCACTTCTGAACCTTTTTAAAAATGCTGTTTATGAAGCTAATATTGGAGTGCTAAAAAAAGAGATCGTGAAGCAATACATGTGAGGGAGCAAAGCGATTTTAAAAATATTTTCAGCCTAAGAAAAACTCTATATCTAATGCACCTGCGGATTGGGGGCGAATAATTCTTAAGCATAAGTTTCTTCCCTTTATCTATTTTGCATTTTTTGCACCCCCAGCATATTCAGCCTTCTAGGGGGTGCTGTGCACTTCTTCTCATTGTATATATTTGCCACTTGTCCATAAAATTTCGTAGACCACATTAATCATTTCAATTCACCACCTCTCTCATTTTATTCCTAATATTTTTCTCATATTTTTGTCGTTCATCACACATTTTGACGGTATTTGTATCATGGCAATAACATATGTGTGTATGTGTGTGTGCGAGTGCGTGCGTGTGCGTGGGGGTGTGTAGAGCCCACAAATGTAAAAATTAACCACAAATGTAAAAATAACCACAAATGTAAAAACATTGCACCCGCAAATGTCAAAATAACCACAAATGTCATCAGGGGCGGCGCCAGGATATTTTGATAGGAGGGGCAAGACGACCTAAAGATGACGTCATATTTTTTCTCCATTAAATAACAGGGGTAATAAAGAGTTATATGTTTAAGACCTCTCTTTTTAATACTCCTCTTTCTTCTTTCTTCCATTTTCTTCCCTTTTCTTCCTCCTTTTCTTCTTTTTTCTTCTTTTTTTTTTCTTTTCTCACTACTTGAAAAATCATAGGGGGGGGCGGTCGCCCCCTCTGCCCCCCCCTGTAGCGCCGCCCCTGAATGTCATAAAATGTCAACCACAAGTGTAAAAATAACCACAAATGTGAAAAAAAATCGCCCACAAATGTAAAAATCTATTTACCACAAATGTAAAAACATTTCGCCTACAAATGTAAAAATTTCCATTTCTACCACGAATGTAAAAACTCATTGCTTGCATAATGCACCTATGTAAGATCAGTTATTATAATGGTAAATTGCCATTTGGTCTTATGCCACTTGGTCTAATAGCCAAATGGTCTAACATCATTCGGTCTAACAACAATTCGTCCATCAACAATTCGTCTAATCAACATTTCGTCTAATAACCAGTTGGTCTAATAATCAGTTTAATCACTTCGTCTAAAACACATTTGGTGTAATACCCACTTGGTCTAAACATCACTTGGTCTAATAATCAGTTCGTCTAATGTTCACTTGGTCCAATATCTATTTCGGCTAGAACTAGTTGGTCTAATCATCATTTCGTCTAACAGCCATTTTGTCTAAACCCAGTTGGTCTAACACCCACATCATCTAATCATTACTTCGTCCAATTACTATTTTGTCTAATCATCGTTTGATCCAATTCTCAGTTCGTCTAATAACAGTTTGGTCTAATGTTTATTCTTTATATAACCAATTGGTCTAATAATAGAGACAAATAGGTTAACCTGTCATAGTTATATAGGTTTATTGCCACTTGGTCTAATAGCCAATTGGTCTAACATCATCCGGTCTAATATCAGTTGATCTAATAACCAATTGGTCTAATCATCATTTCGCCCAATTACCATTTGGTCTAATTGTCATTTCGTCTAATTACCATTTGGTCTATAGTCAATTCATCTAATAGCCATTTGGTCTGATGACCATTTGGTCCATTATCAATTGATCTAATTGCCATTTCGTCTAATCATCAAATAGTCTGAACCCATTTAGTCTAATACCCATTAGGCCTACGCATCATTTGGTCCATTTGTCAGTTAGTCTAACTTCAACTGGTCTATCATTTAGTCAACACCCGTTAAGTCTAATAAGCATTTGGAATAATTGTCATTTGGTCTAATAGCCGTCTGGTCTAATTCCCATTTGATCTAATCATCGTTTCGTCTAATGACCAACTTGCCAAATTTCTTGTTTTCCCCCAACAGTACTACTCTAGGTGACTTTGACTAAACAGTCAGGTCTCGGTTGGGCGCACTGACCGAAATTTTCGAACTTTTTTTTGCAGTAATTGTATGTTAACTATTTTTTTTTTTGGGGGGGGGGGGTAAAAAAAAAGGAGAAAAAAGGTGACCTGATGGAGCATGGCATGAATTGATTACATGTGTTTAATCAATTATCAAGTGAATTAATTGATTGATTAATTGATTAATCAGTTAATATTTCAGTGAATTTTCAGTTATTCTTTTATTGCACTTTGCATTTGTTATTTTGTTTTTATCCTTTGATTTATTTCGCTATCTTCTCTTATGTATATATTTATCCTTCTATCATTTCTCTATCTTTCGTTATGTTATTCCTTGCTTTTATCCTTTCATTTTTTCCATCTTTCCTTTAGTTGTGTTATTCTTTAATTCCTTCTATCACCTCTTCCATCTTCCCGTATGTTAATCTTTATATTATTTATTCTATCATCTTTCTCTTCTCTTTTCGTCTCTCTAATTTTTTTCGCTTTTTATTCCTTGGTTTATCTTGCTATTATCTTGCCTATTTTGCATTATTCTTTCTTTTCACATTTTTTTTGGTGCTTTACATCTCTAATTTCGTTATGTTATTCTTCTTTTTATATAGTGACCTTTTTTATAATCGTCCTATGTCTTTATCCTTTTCTCCATTAACTTTCGGATCCTCCATATTGTATTGTAATATACATCGATTAAACTTCACTTCCGTCTTTCCTTATATTACTTTTTATATTCATTCTCCCATAATCTCTCTCTCTCTCTCTCTCTCATTGTGCCATTCTGTTTCTATTCATTATTATCATCATTATTACTACATGTACCACAATGCGGGGAAATGGAACGTTTTTGGAAGTGGGGACTGACGCCTCTTGCCCGGGTACCAAAAACCCTTTTCAACATTTTGCAAGCAAGCGAAGCGAGGGCCCAAACATTATTGCAATGTATTATCTTTAAAATGTGATCTCTTCTAGAAATATATATACTGTACATAATCATTAAACAAAATTATATGAAACTTGTCTACTCAAAAAGTGAAGGGGCTGCCGCCCCATTACCCCCCCCCCCCGGGGGCCCGGTTCCACGGCCCATGCAGTGTATATATAACTATGACAAGCTAACCTATTTGTCTGTAGTATTCGACCAAATGGGTATTAGATCAATTGATATTAGAACGGATGATGTTAGACCAATTGACTATTATTAGACCAACTGGCTGTAGACCAAGTGGCAATAAACCTATGTAACTATGACAGGCTAACATATTTGTCTCTATTATTAGACCAAATGGTTATATAAATAATAAACATTAGACCAAACGGTTATTAGACGAACTGAGAATTGGACCAAACGATGATTAGACGTAATGATGATTAGATGATGTGGGTGATAGACCAACTGGGTTTAGACAAAATGGCTATTAGACGAAATGATGATTAGACCAACTGGTTTTAGCCGAAATAGGTACTGGAGCATGTGAACATTAGACGAACTGATTATTAGATCGAGTAATGTTTAGACGAATTGGCTATAGACGAAATGTTGATTAGACGAATTGGTGATGGACGAATTGTTGTCAGACCGAATGATATTAGACCATATGGCTATTAGAGCAATTGGCATTAGACTAAGTGGCAATTTACCATTATAATAACTGATCTTACATAGGTGCATTTATGCAAGCAATGAGTTTTTACATTTGTGGTAAAAATGGAAATTTTTACATTTGTAGGCGAAATGTTTTTACATTTGTGGTTAAACAGATTTTTACATTTGTGGGCGATTTTTTTTCACATTTGTGGTTATTTTTACACTTGTGGTTGACATTTTATGACGTTTGTGGTTATTTTGATATTTGCGGGTGCAATGTTTTTACATTTGTGGTTATTTTTACATTTGTGGTTGATTTTACATTTGTGGGCTCTACAGGGTGATCTTACATAGATTCAGTTGTGGGGTACAGACATAGGCGTAGCCAGGGGGGGCCCAGGGGGGCCTCAAAAAAAAAAAAAAAAAAAAGCGAGAGCTAAAAAGCCGGGGAAGTGAGAGAAAAAAAAACCTAAAAAAGGCGCTACAAGCCGTTATCTTTCTCTCAGATTTTGCTAAAACGTCAAAGTTTTCGCGCTTCGCTCGGGGAGGGGGAAACTCCCTCCTCACTGCTCCCACCCGTTACATACAGTGCAGTATTGCGTCCAAATAATAGAAACTGAAAGCAGCGCTTCAAACTAACTTTCCGCGTAATGAAGGATGCTACGAGCCGTTAACTTTCTCTCAAATTTGCTATAAAATGTAAGAGCTTTTGCGCTTTGCGCGGAAAGGGGACCCCCACCCCTCCCTGTACCCACCCCATTATAAAATGCAGTATTGCGTCCAAATAACTGAAAAGCAGCCCGGGCGTCAAACTAACTTTCCGCCTAAAAAAAAAAAAAAAAGATGCTACGAACCGTTTCTCTCAAATTTGAAATAAAACGTAAGAGCTTTCGCGCTTCGCGTGGGAAGGGGGGAAACTCCCCCCCCCCCCCTCCCGGTATAGGGGAGAGCGGGTTGAAGTGGGACAAGAATCGTAATTTGGCACTCGTTCATTGTAGCCTCTCAATTTTTACGTGGTAAATATTGTAGCAGGCTACAAAACGAGGTATTTGACACAATCCCTATATTTATGCAAATAATCATTAAAAATGGGGTACGTGAACGGGGTGAAGTGGGAAACCACGGAGGTGAACTGGGACAGTACTGTTATAGGGGTGAAGTTGGACAGTCGGGGAGAAATGGGACAAAATTCTTGAAAACGCTAAAATCACCCTTTTTCTCGCAGTTGGCTAAAATAAGTGCTGGCAGGGAATGTTAAAGGTAATATATCACTTTAAAAAACTTGCTTAAGAGTCTCTTTTAAAGTTGACTTAAAGATTCATGCCCATTTTAAAAATATTGGATGAAATGATCGATGAGCGTTTTGTAAATTTTTAACCTATATTTCGACGGTTTTGGGCAAAAAATAAATAATTGTTCATTATATTTATATGTTTTGGGGTTACAAATAAGTTTGTCTGAAGTAGGATGAATGATCTGTAAAAAGGAATTGACCAATATGACTTTTTACGATTTTTATGCAGGCCCAAAGATATTTTCATGTAATATGTCTATAGATTATGACTGATAAACCCCGATGGTAAAAAAAAAAAAAAACGACAACAACAACAAATGCCTGCAAAATATTAGTGTTGGCATTTATCGCTAAAATTATTATTTATTATTATAGGGTCTTATAATAGGGTCTTATAAGACTTTTATGCTGTATGCGGGGTGTTCACTATAGCCAATAAATTGGTATACTAAAATATTTGACAAGGAATGGTGAAAAATAGAAAATAAGTGGTAAAAAAAGAAGTGAAAATTGAACCTACAAGCAAAATCGCAGTATAGCTCTGGATGTATTTGTGAACATTGATAGTGAAGACCTTTCGTAGGATTCAAACTAATTTATAAAAGGTTAATTATTTTTTGAGGTAGGGGTGGTGTCCCAATTCTCCCGCGTCCCAGTTCACCCCGTTCTCCCCTACAGTGCAGTATTGTGTCCAAATAATTGAAACGCAGTCAGGGCGTCGAACTATAACTTTCCGCTTAAAAAAAATTGTTTGCTACGAGCCGTTATCATTCTCTCAAATTTGCTAAAAACGTCAGAGCTTTCGCGTTCGCGCGGGAAGGGGGAAACTCCCCCCTCCCTTGACCCACCCCTGTTACATACAGTGCAGTATTGCGTCCAAAATTAATCATTGAAAAGCAGTCCGGACGTCGACATAACTTTCCGCCTAAAAAAAGGTGCTACGAGCAGTTATCTTTCTCTCAAATTTGCTATAAAACGTCAGAGCTTTCGCGCTTCGCGGGCCCACCTGCACCCCCCCCCCCCCTCCCCGGGGAGCACTCTTCGCATGCTCATCACCAATTTCGCACGCTTCTCGTGCTCACAACCGCCACCTCTAAAATGAAATTCTGGCTTCGTATACGCGGTTGGATCCTTCACGTCTGCCCCCCCCCCCCCCATTGAAAAAACCTGGCTTCGCCTGTGGGTACCGAGAACAACAGAGCACAATGATGGCCTTTATTCTGTCATGCTTGTGGGGTACAAAATACAATAGAAGTGCTTGTGGGGTACAAAATGTAATAAAAGATAACAATACAGTTCCCCACAAATCAATGTGTGCGGGTGTGTGTGTGCGTGTGTGCGTGTGTGTGTGTGAGATGTATGTGTGTATGTATGGTGGGGGGGGGGGGGGTAATTGCCGCCCCTCCCCATTTTTGCTGCATTAGTGATGTGCATGTGTTCTGGATGGGGACCATTAACTGTCTTTACTCACATTGTTTGCTGATATAGTTGACACATATCCATATACAATTTCGTATAACTCATTGATCATGTTAATGATTTACCCTTTCTTATTCTTAGCTACATGTACATGCAATGCTCGCTGCTGAAAGAAAAGAAAAAATCCCCGGAAGGGTCATAGAGGTCGATAGGAGCGGGAAAACCCGCTAACAAGAATATGACGGAAAGTGAACCGTGCAACGACATGTCAGATAAACAATATGTTTGTCATGCAGTATATCTGTTTGATCTGTCTTTTTATGCCCTGTATTACAGTTACTTAGTTTTTACTAAGCTGTTATGTTGTGCAAGTTTGAGCAAGAAATTATATTTAGAAAGAATTTGACAACAACAACAAAAAGGAATAGTAAAAAATAAACAACCGGTCTGAAGGTGATAATCGCACCCTTTGGAAGTATATTCGGGAAAATTTTTTTGAAATAAATTTACTAAAATAATATGATGTTCGAATGGAAAGCTAACCATGACATGGTTTGGCTATAAATCTGCAATCACATGCCATGCATTACCAATAAAACACTTTACATTGTTTTTTTCGACATGCATGACAGACAGGGACTCTAAACGACTTCCGGTTTCCTATAACATATTGGTCTACTCATGTCGCTCCACTGTGATCTCTGTCTACTTTAATTGTAAAAGAGAAATAAGAAGATATAAATATATATTTATCGAAGGTATTTACTGGTGGTAAACTGGTGAAGCTCTCATACGAGAGGTCCTGGGTTCGGTGCTATAATTGCCCGGTGCTGCCATCCGTTTACACACATTTACAGGGTCCTAATGGAAATAGGTGTTATCTTTATATTTATAAAATTATTATTATCATTATTATCATCATTATCATTATTCTTATTATTGGTATTATTATTATCATAATTATTCTTTTTTCATCATTATTATTATTATTGATATCATCAGTACTATTTTTATTATTATTGTTATCATTTTTATTATTATTTCGTCATTATCATTATCATTATCATTAATAATATCATCATTATTATAATTTGTTATTATTGTTGTTGGTGGTGGTATTGTCATCATCATTGTTAGAAGCTAGATCGACTATTAAGAGTGGATGAGTGACTTTCTATAATGTCTCGGATACATCCTATAGTGTGGGTTTTGTGTTTGTGTGAGTGTGTTTGAGGGGATGTGTAGGGGGGGGGGGGCTGTATTACCATTACATTGGTTACTGATGTAGTTGCCACTTATGCATACAATTTCGCATAACACATTAATGTCTCACGCACTCACGATTCCATGTGCCTGCCTTGCCCGATGCAAGAAACATTATCCAAGTCTGGGTAAAGGTCGATTGGAGCGGGGAAAACCCATGACAAGTAATATAACGGAAAATGTATACAGCGGAATACGTAAGAGAAACAAAGGTTGCCTATCTGCGAAGAACCATTTTGTCTACATCATGTTACTTTTCTGCGAAGTTTTCAAGTAAATTTCGAATCCGTACGCTACTGTGGTGGAGCAGAAATTCAATTACAAAAGTAACTAGCTGAAGGAGAGCAGTTTGATAACCACTTTGTGAAAAAAGGACAATGTCTGATCGAATACAACATCGAATCAACGAACTGAAAGACGCCATAGCAAGTTATCGTCCAGGTTCGACTTTTCGTCTTGCACGAGATCGCCCCACCCAACCTCCGCCAGTTTTCCGAATCGGGCTCTTCGGCCCGACGGGCGTCGGCAAATCGGCGTTGATCAACTCGACGGCCTACGCCACGGGGAATTTATGGGAGAGTTTGGCCCCCGAGGGGTTTGCCAGCGAGGCCTCGAAGACGCTTGCCCGCAATGCTTTCCCCATGACGGAGAAGATTACAATGGTTGATAATCGAGGGATGAGGAGTCTTGGAGGAGAGTTCATGGTTGAACTTGGTCATCAGATTTGTGAGTTAATCATGTGACGGGCACTGGCGTTCTGGTGGGGGGGGGGGGGCTTTGGAGGCTGCACCCCTAAAAATTTCCACGACAAAAAAAAAAAAAAAAAAAAAAAAGACGGAGAAAGAAAGAAAAAGAAAGGAGGAAAAGGAAGGAAAGAATTTTAAAAAGTTAAAAAGAAAGACATCCACTTTATATACTTTGCTAGTAGTACGTCTTTTATAGAACGCATAAATGGCTGTTATTTCTGTTATTGTTATACTCCTTTCAAATTTTTAGCCCAAAGAGGCAAAAGAAAAAAAAATCTTAGTAATATCATTTTTATTTTTGTTTTTGGTCTTCAAATATTTTTGAAATATGAAATGTGACTTTTTTTTTGGGGGGGGGGGGGTTCCAGTAAATTTTCAGAATTGTGACCCCTCTTACAGAACCCTGTTGTTGTTGTTGTTGTTTAATGTTGTCGGCGTTCATTCATATGATAAGAATATTTACGCCTTTTACTTTTATTATATTATTATTTTTATCAATTTAATGCATCTGTGGTTTATATGCTCTTTATAAATCATGTACATAAATTTCTATTTTTTCCTCTTAATTACCGGTATGGTCTATTTATTTTTGGTAATAAGAAGGAGTATGATCTCTGATCCACTGATCCGGTCAATACATGCAATAGGCCACAAATACCTACTTGCCAGACCGGCGCGTTATGTTGCGCAGTCTTCTCGGCCAGATCATGATGAGGCCTAGGGAACTCTGGTGTCTGATTTTCGGTCTACTGATGGGTTGATCTTGATTGAGTCTCTCCGCTACTGCCGTCTTTGATTATGCTTATTTGCACCCATTTATCAAAAACAAAAAAACATACAAAAGATATAAAAAAAAGCCCACAACATTTTAGGGCATTTATAATGATGTGCGGTTTGTGTGTGTGAGAGAGAGAGAGAGAGAGAGGAAGAGAGGGAAATAATATAAGTTAAAGGAGGAAGAGGGAAGGAGGGAGGGAAAGAAAAGAAGAGGAAGAAGAAGTAGAAAAAAAGGAAGGGGGTGGGGCTAAGACTCAAAACGCTTCGTTCTACGAACGAAGCTAACTATAGCCCTTTAACCTGTGTTTTCTGTTGATTTTAGGAGTTCCAATATTTTACTGGAGTTAGCAATATTACTTTCTATCATTAACATTGCTCGTTCTATTGTGTATTTGGGACATTCTGTTAGGTAATGTACAATTGTTTCAGGGACATTGCAGTGGTTACAGTTTTTGTTCTTCATGTTTGATTCAGATGTCCATATTTTAGCAGGATCTGCATTTAATCCAATATTGCATAATCTTAATCTGCGAATAATAACTTCACTGTCTCTGGTCAGTGCACATTCAAAATTATGTCGGATTGTTGGTTTAAATGGTCTTTGGTTTATTTCGTCAGCATTATTTTTCCCTCTCTGTTCCCATTTGTTGTATATTTCTGTTTTTAATATAGCTTTCATTTCCGATATACAAAATTTATTATTTATTCTAATTTCTTCATGTAATGCTTGTTTCGCCAGGTGATCGGCTACTTCATTGCCTTTGATTCCACAATGTGATGGGATTCCTTCTAGAAACACTTGGATGCCCTTGTATGACAATTTGGTGTAATTGTATAGGATGTCGTTTATGAAATTGTCTTTGGGATCCTGTAAGGAAAGAAGTGCGGAAAGAGAGTCTGTGAAATTACATCATCTTTGTATAAGTTCACTTGCTCTATCCATAACAGGGCCGTTGATATTGCAGCTAATTCGGCTCTAAAGTTGGTAGTGTAGTTCGCAAGCCGTTTGGCTTCTTTTATGGAGAAATATGGTACATAAAAAGATGCGGATGCCGTACCCGATGTGGATTTGGATCCATCTTTGTATATATGGAGACTGTTATTTCATTTTGAATTCATAAGTTCCATACTTTTTAGTCTCTTTTCGTTCGGGTCATCACTTTTTCTTAACAATTTAGTCAATTCAGTGGATATAGAGGGGGTTTTGATATGCCAAAAGGGGATGGGGAATGACATTATATTTTCTATGGTGTCCTCTATTGTTCTTACATGTTTAATTCTCATTCCAAATGGTTGTCTTACTTTTTTATTCTTTAGCCTTTCAAATTGCCAACATGGTTGGATGTTCACTTTTAGTGGATGATTTATGATCTGGGAGAGGTGGGCATGGTACTTGTCTGTTAACATTTTCCGTCTGAGCTCTAGAGGGGGCTCGTTCATTTCAACCTGTAGAGCTGCGAGAGATGTGCCGAGCATTGCACCTGCACATATTCGTAAAGACATGTATTGTATTGAATCTAGTATTTTTTTTTTGAGCTTTCACTCGCTGACTCGTACGCCTCATGCACATCCATAATCTAAAAGTGATCTGATCAACGCTCTATAGAGCATGAGTAAAGTTTTTGTGTTGTTTCCCCAACTTGTACCCGCGACACTTTTTAGGATGTTAAGTTTCTTTCTATATCTGTTTCGTATATCTTGAATATGGTCGTTCCACGTGAGTTTTCTGTCGAACAGAATACCTAGAAATTTATGATTTGTTTGGAATGGCAGTCCTTTTTCTTCAAGTCTGAGCTCCGGGAGGTTAGTTCTAGTACTGTTGCTGAAGAGAACAGGGTTAGTTTTATTGTCCGATAGCTTGAAGCCTCATTGTTCAAACCAATTTTGTAGGGTATTAAAGTAAGTTTGTATTCTTTTAACGATAAAGTCAATATTAGATCCTGAAGTCCATAGCACAATCGTCAGCGTATAGAGAAATGGTTACCGAGGGGCTTTGGGGAATTCGACAGAGGATAAGGTTAAAAAGGTTTGGGCTTAAAATGCTGCCTTGTGGTAGACCGTTTTCTGTGTTTTTTATGTTGGAGAGGGTATTTTCTATTTTTACTTGGAAAGTTCTGTTACTCAAGAAATTGTGAATGAATTGGAGTATATTACCTCGTATCCCTAGTTCATTGAGATTTGATATAAGCCCATCTATCCATAGGGTATCATAAGGATTGAGTGTTTACATTGTTTTGCTATTATTCCTGATTTCCATATTTGGTTTGCCAATCTTAACATGGTTTGTCTGGCTAATTTTGGAAGTTTTTTGTAAATCAGATAGTTTATCTTATCGTGTCCAGGGGTTGATAAATTATTTTGACGTTCGATTGCTGCTTCTAATTCTGAAATGGTAAAATCGTCGTTTAGAATCGAGGGAAAATATTCCTTATCCATTTCTTTCTTTATATTTTTTGTTACATTAGTATATAATTGAGAGTGGGGATCCACTTTATGTTTGGTTACGTTAGCATACTCTTCTGCAATTATGTTCGCCTTTTCTTGGTCCGTAATATATTCTACGTTGTTTTCTCGTATTGTTGGAATGCTTTCTTTTCGGGGCGTAATATTGTTGTATCTTTTTATCATTTTCCAAACGTCTGAAGTGGGAGTTAGTCTGTTAAGTTTGGAGCAGTATTTTTCCCAGTGTTTTCTTTTTGCTTCTCTTATAGTTCTCTGAGCTAGGGCTTTCTTTTTTTAGATATTCGTAGGGATATTCTTTTGTCATATATTTAATAGCTTTATTTTTTGGCTTGATTTCTTTCTTTAATTCTTTTATGACATTCTTCATTCCACCATGGGTTGGGGGGTTGGTGCTTTTTAGTTATACCGATGGTATTGTTTCTTTGATAATTTTCTTGACAACGTTCATGAACTCGTTGTAAAGTTCTTCTGTATTTGGGTTTGGAGCCATATTAGATAATTGTTTATCACATAGTTGTTCGAATATCTTCCAGTTTACCTTTTTGAAGTTCATATATGGTTCTCTTTGTTTTGTGTTGCCGGTAATTATGCCATCCTGGATCTGCACCTCGCCATAAAAAGGGTCTCACGTTCCTGTAAGATTATGAAGAAACCGACTATATAACATAAATGTAAATAAAAACTTGTCATGACATGTTTTTTTCTCACTATCAGGGCGATGAAGCCGGGGGAAGGGGGGGTGGGGCGGCGGGGCGAAGGGCACGTTCACTCCCAATTTTTAAAATAACTCCATAACTAAAGGTGCCCTTCTTTTTTTTTCAGAAGTGAAATGAAGAGATGTTTAAAATCCCACTAAAAATAGCTCTCCTTTTTTTTTCTAATTTTTTTGTATAAAAAAGACACTTTGAGTAGTTCTTAAAATGTCATGCTTCTGGAATTCGATGGCCGACTTTTACAACAACAACAACAAAAAAAAAAACTAAATAAAAATCCCTGTCAAAAAAAGGTCTAAGATATAATAAAGTGCGCTAATTGTTGTAACTGAAACTTTATTTATTTTTTTTTCAAACTCTAATAAACCGCTTTTTTAGACTGTAATTATGCCATCCATCCAAGTGGCCAGACCATGCCCTGAATCTCCTGTAGAAATATTCAATTTTAAGTTGGCCCATGCACTCCGTAACACCGCCCCATAGATATTGAATTTATAGATATATTATTATCCTTAGCTTAAACCTTAAAATAGTTTACTGGATTTAATTCATTCAAGTTGTTTACGTTTCCATATAACTAGCTGGGGTGTACAACGATGAACAGGAAGTTGAATGGGACATTGGTTTTCTTCGACGTCTCGTAGCCGGGCTCGAGAGGACTTTCAGATCGAAGAAGGAATGCAAGATCCACTGTGCGGTGCTTGTCGTCAGGTAAGGGCAGACTGGGGTAATTGTAGCCACCTTCTCACTTTTTCGATTGCTGTGATAAAACATTAACTGATAATTTTACATATTTTATATCACTATGCAGAGGCATTACTCAGCTTTCCACCCCCAAAACTAACTATTTTTTCCCTTCATAAATACACGCTATTTTGTCATTATCTCGTTCAGATAAGACTAGCCAAGCATTGCTGTAGTGATCTGTGCATACTACTTTAAAGTATTGCTGATACACTTTATACCAGCCAGCAATCATTGAAATAATTACTGGTCTAGCCAAATTTCATAAATACGCAAATATATAGCAATGCAATTATATTCAGAATCACCATGCATCCACTGCGTCACGAAAAGTGGTTGACCATCCACTTCGCACCGTTTATGTATTTAGCTTTGTGATGGGATACAACATTTTCACTTGGAACTAAATGGCTGATTTTCTCATTTGATGGGATGAAGAATTCAGCGGGGCATGTACTAAACACAGTTATCATTGAGTGACACAACAAAGAATTACAAGCTCTCAACGACAAAGGGGCCAGCATAACCCCAGTCTTCGGTACATTTTAAGATGTTTTCCTTATAGTAAATGCATTACTTACTTTTTAGATGTTTTCCTTATAGTAAATGCATTAATTGCTTTTTAGATGTTTTCCTTATACACTCTTAAAATGTTGGGCAAATTTAGTTGGGTAACTGCTGGTTGGTTACAAATATTCCCAATTCTGGGCTATTAATAACCAACTGGACACTCGAGTGGTGTAACCAATATTGGTCAATACTTTTTACCTAAATATTGGGCATATATTTACCAACAGTATTTGGTAATTATGGGTTGGGTACTTGTTGCCCTGTAGTTGTGTAATTTTGTCACATTTCCTTTGCCAGTTGGGTAAATTTTGTTGGGTAACTGATGGTTGGTTAGAAATTCGCTTTTGCCCAACTTGTGGTAAATATTTTTACCCAATATTGGGGAAAAAACTTATATGAATATTTATGAATTTTTAGTAGCGTATGGTTTGGGGTGGCCCGATTTACTAACTGTCACCGAATGCATAAAAAACATATAAGGGGTATATAAGAGCTTGCACTAGTTTGCACTAAATGGATAGGATAGGACTAGGATAGGATAGGTTAAGATACATGTATAGGATAGGATAGCTTAAAATAGGATAGGTTAGGATTGATTAGGTTAAGACCCAGAAGGACGTAACAAGCAAATTTCATTTTTTTAAACCTAGGTTGGAGGAAAAAGGAAACAATAAATTGGGCAGCTGAATTTGCCCAACCACATGATATTTGTTACCAAACAGCTGAACAAATAGAGGGTTGGGCAATCCTACTGGGTAAGATTGGTTGGGCAATAATTACCCAACTGAGAATATAACCAACAGTTGGGCAATTGTAGAGTTGGGTAAAATCTAATGGGTCACCAACTGATGGGCAATTTAATTTGCCCAACAACATAGTAAATGGATTGCCCAACATCAGTTGGGCAAATTTTAACCAAAAGTTGTGTGGACAGTATGTTGCCCAGTGTTGGTTAAAAATTGGGCATTTTTTTGCCCAACTTTTTTAAGAGTGTAGTAAATGCATTACTTACTTTTTTGATTTCTACGTAAGCCCCATTCTTCAAGCTGAAGGAGCAGCAAGTTATCTAAATGGTGAATTTCATTAAGTGTTCGAATAGGCGTATGATGCCCGGTTGGGGGTTGGGGTGCAAATCAGTATCTGTAATATCGCTTTCACTTCCATTTAGTTCTGTCAATGCTTGTATACGGTATACTAAAATAATAAAGAATCATTATTATCATGTTTAGCTTGTGTACTGGATGAATTCATTAGTCTGAATTAATGAAGGAAGATGAAGAAGGTGCTTGCTCATGAAATAATGGATCACGCGTCCCAAGTGTATAGAGTTATAAAACAAGAAAATGAAAATATCATGGTGACATTATACCCCTTTTCACCAAAAAAAAAAAAAAAAAAAAAAAACACCAATTGAGTGTTTCATTTTTGTCTTTATTGATCCTCCTTGCTCTTTTTATGAATAGTGCTTTGAACCTGAGCCTCAGAGCTACAGACCTCAAGGAACTCATTGACCAAATTAAGACAATGACAGGTAGGCTAGTACATCTGTTTGCAAGTGGCGTAGTGTATACCCCCTCCCCCGCCCCCATTAGCGTAGCGAGAAAGAAGGGGAGGGTAAATAAAGGTGAAAAGAAGATGGTAGGACCCCTCATGTTGCATCTTATCGGTGAGAATCATAACCGTAATCATATGGAATTAAAAGCAAATTACCACCTTCATTATTTCAGCTTTTAAAATATATTTTTAGCGTCATACCATAATATTCGGTCAAGGAACAGTGTTCTAAATACGTTTCCTTTCAGTATGAGATTTTTGAAACTCATCTTGCAAGTCCTTGCTGATATCTGCACAACTATAAAATAATCTAATGAGCAAAATCGTATAATAGGCCTGGGAAATAGCCATTGAACTTTGGAAACTTTTACATTGACAAATTTAGAATAATGATTTCATGTCATGATATTAATAGCAATGTTGTTTACTGGCTTATGGAAGCGGACAGCCCAGTTGACCAGAGGTCTATCATACACTGGCCTTTTTTTTTTGGGGGGGGGGGGGGGGGAGAGAAAACGGTCTGAGGCCACTTGTGAAACCAAAGAGGTATACCTTGGGTATACAATCCTAAAAATGTGCCATTTTTCAGATTTTCGTCTTCAAAGGCACTACAATGAAAAAAAAAAAAAAATCTTTTTTTTTTTGTTTTTTTTTTGTTGTTTTGTTGTTGTTTTTTTTCTTATCAGAGAGTTTGAGAGTAAAAAAGCACACTTGTCTGAATATTTTAAGACTTGTGCCCCATCCCCTTTCACAAAATCATGGGTCTCCTGCTTGGTCAGAGGTGCATAAGACCGAAGGCCCGGCCAAGCGAAATTTTTGTCTCGTTGGCAGGTTGGCGTCCCGACAACTACTTGGATCTCAAGCTTCACGAGACCATTGTCCTCGTGACCATAGGTTCTCCAAATGAAATTTCCGTCTCTCATTTATCTTCAGCAGGGGCGGCGCTACAGGGGGGGGGGGGCAGAGGGGGCGACCCCCCCCCCCATAATTTTTCAAGTAGTGAAAAAAGAAAAAAAAAGAAGAAAAAAGAAGAAAAAAGAAGAAAGGAGGAAGAAAAGGGAAGAAAAGGGAAGAAAGAAGAAAGAGGAGTATTAAAAAGAGAGGTCTTAAACATATAACTCTATATTACCCCTGTTATTTAATGGAGAAAAATGTGACGTCATCTTTATTTTGTCTTGCCCCTCCTATCAAAATACCCTGGCGCCGCCCCTGATCTTCAGTCTCACAGATCTACTGTACTGTAAACGGGGATGTAGTCAGCCATTAAAAGGTTTTCTTGTGGATAAGAAATATTGACACCAGAAGCCTACAATCTCTCTTCTAGTTTGTTTTGGAGAAGAGGGAGGGGGTGTCTCTCTGTCCCCCAAATGATTAATCATTGTGTATTAGGGAGGGATCAGTCATGCCAAAAGCAGTCATAATAGGACCATTATAGGGGTAATCCACCCTGATATCAAGTTGTGTTTGATTGATTACAACTTCATAAATTCATAACTTTCTTATTTCTAATCGGATTTCGCTAAAACTTTGACTATTCTGTTTCTCTCAATTTTTCTCTCATTTTTTTTTTCCTTCTTCAAGTCAACTAAGCACCAGAGTGGATTTTCCCTTTAAAAGAAGAGACATTAGTGATTTAACTTTTGTCTCCTGGGTTTTCACAATATTATTCATAATATTATGAACCATCTCATATTCGCACAGGCTATCCACCCATCGTGGTCATCACCCATCGAAGACACCCTGAAGTTCGAGAGGAGGTGATTTGCGCTTTCCGAACCGGTCTGCAGCAGCAGCGCATCGATTACGTGTTTGAGCTCGAGAACTACACCACCGAAAACCACGCCTACGACCCCGAGAAGCACCTGGTCCTGCTCGAAGCCCTCTACCAATGCGCCATCGTTGGTGACAGGGTCATGAAGCACTCGGAGAGCGACCAGGGTTGTGTCATCCTGTGATTCGTTACCCCTTCACCCCTTTTCTGTTATTCCCCCTCCGCCCCCCCCCCCCCTCTCTCTCTCCCTTGCTCCTTTTTTTTTCTGACTCTCTTTCTGCAATGGTACAGCATTTGCTTCTAAATTCAAAAAAAATATATTATATTGCCTATAATCTATATTTATAGTTTACAGACCGGACATGTTGGCTCAGTTGGTTAGAGCGCCCGCCTCATGAACGGGAGGTCGTGGGTTCGAACCCCGGCCGAGTCATACCAAGGACTTCAAAAATGGGATCTTCTGCCTCCTAGCCAGGCGATCGGCATATTAGAATGGAGAAGGGTAATAGGGCCCGCTGGAAGAGCAGTTTGATAACTGAAGTGGCTACCCTGGGTAAATAAAACGTTTATTATTATTATTATTATTATTATTATTATTATTATTATTATTATTATTATTATTATTATTATTATTATCATTCCTCGTTACTAAAGAGGGCTTAAATTTTATCGCTTTCCTTTGAAAAGGACTCTCCCTGATCTAAAAATAATGTTGACGGACATTAAAACACTCTACAAAATAGGTTATGAAAAAGTGGTCAAACTTATTGCGCCAGCGGCTCCTTTTAAAAGTTGACGGACATTAAGGGTTGTAAAGCATCTCATGAATGGTACAGTCACTCAGGGGCGGCGCTACAGGGGGGCAGAGGGGGCGACCGCCCCCCCCCCCTATGATTTTTCAAGTGGTGAAAAAAAAAGAAGAAAAAAGAAGAAAAGGAGGAAGAAAAGGGAAGAAAGAAGAAAGAGGAGTATTAAAAAGAGAGGTCTTAAACATATAACTCTATATATTACCCCTGTTATTTAATGGAGAAAAAATATGACGTCATCTTTAGGTCGTCTTGCCCCTTCTATCACAATACCCTGGCGCCGCCCCTGCAGTCACTTAATCCTCTTTTTAGTGGTAGTAAGCACCTTTTGAACGGTAAAGTCACTTACTGGTATTTTAAGTGATAGTAAGCACCTTTTGAATGATAAAGTCACTTACTGCTCTTTTAAAGGTATTAGAAAGTTTTGGGAAGCCCTCAAAAACTTTTCGTGAGATTTCTTTGATTTTACTTAATAAATAGCAGGGTACTAACATAACTAAGATGCTGTGAAGTTTTTTCCCCCTCAAGTGAAATATTTATCGAATTAGAGGTGAAAAGAATAAAAATCCCTGGCCCAAAAAAGAGGGGATGTAAATTCGAACAACGGCCACACACATTACTCACACGAGGATTGCTGTGTGTTATAGAATACGCTACACATATAGCGCGAAGCGCTGGGTTTATTGTGTGGGGAACCTTCGGGTGGATATGGTCTCAGCGTGAGGTAGTGAAAAGGTAAACGTTTCTTACAGATATTTACACTAAAATTTGTTCGAAATCGTGAATGGAATGTTGAATAATCTCGTACATGTGCCTTATGATACGATAAAAGGAGAATAGTATGTGACTATGTTAGATAAGTTTCTTGCCAGTATGATAATTTGCTACCGAGACTGTCTATGAGCTTTAAGTGGTAGTCATGGTAGTAAGCACCTTCTGAACGGTAAAGTCACTTACTTCTCTTTTAAGGTGTAGTAATGGTAAAGTCACTAACTACTACTTAAAAGTAGCACTACTTGGCACGATTTCCATGATGTGTAGCGCTGTAAAATATTTATATTTGTGAGTGTCACGTCAAAATAACCTTAAAACATTGCTAAAACCTGGCGCATTTTGGCCTAAGAAATCTTTTGTATCATTAAAGCGGTTAGCCGCTAGTTAAAAAAAAAAAGGATACTCTAACACCTTTTAAGGAACTGCTGATTTCAAAAAGTGCTTACCAACACTTTTTAAGTGTTACAATCGCGGGAACCCTTGCTGATGGTCTGGATAGCAGCTTTTTCTCAGAGGCAGTGCCTTTATATACCAGGGGCGTCGATCAGGAGGGGGGGGGGGGATGCAGGGAGAAAACTGACCCCAATAATATGAGACTTCATCGTGTGGCACAATGACAGTGTTTCCTCTAAACACCTTCTGTCACTGTCTCTGTCTCTGTCTCCGTCTGTCTGTCTCGCTCTCTCTCTCTCCCTCTTTCTCCTGCCAAATTGTCACCCACTGTGCCTTTGTATTAGAAGTTAAGGTGGGTTTTCTAGGGGCACGCGAACGATTCGCGAAGGATGCGAATGTCAAAACATGGAAAAATCCAACGTTCGGAGAAGTTTTTCTCCGAATGTGTCGCGAAAATGGAGCCGTAAACCATTCCTGCGCAGTTTGTGCGTAGTTCTCACAACGTATGTGCAAAGGTTGTGTGTAGCGTTGCAGAACTATGGCCAGGCCACTTCCACGAAGAACACGAGACTAAAAGCAAACTTGAGTTGACAGCTGTCTTGAGTTGATCAGTCTCTTCGTGAATAGTTCGCTGTCTAGTTGCAGAATGAAGTCAGACACCTCGGTCATGTACCTTATGGCAAACGTGCGGCAAGCGTGCGCCAAACTCTCGTGAGAACTTCGTACGAACTCCGTGAGAATGTCGCGTGAGCAAAACCTTCGCAAAACGTTCGTAAAAGCGTCGGTTTTGGTTCGTGTGTAGCTCGCGAATGGTCCGGAATACTTCGTAACATTCGCAAATTAATCGTGGCTAACTGTAGGCGAATTGATAGAGGCCTCGACGTGAACGGCTCGCGTTTGCTTCTTTGGCAAAAGTCACCTGTTCTCAACAAGAACGCGAACAGTTCGTGAATAGTTCGATAAGTGATTGGACGAACTTCGCTGCTTTCGCGAGACATTTGCAAGACATGCGGGAGACTTTCTCCATACTGTGGGAATTTTGCGAACATCACGCACGTCGTGAGTAGGTTGCGCACATATGACGAAGCTTTCCAGACATTTCTGAGAGCATCACGAACAAATCACGACCTGGGATGCTGGAAACGTTCGCAAGAAATTTCAAACTTTTTTGAAATTCCCTCCGAACTAAAAACGACTCCCGTGAACAATTGACGACGCTTCAGAACCCCCCGCGCATTGGACTTCGCGAATCGTTCGCGTGCCCCGTGAAAACCTACCTTTACCTATAGGGATACTTGTCCTTGTAGCGCTGTAATATCATGTAAATGCGTCATGGCAATTTAACTCTTACTGTGCCAAGGGGTTTAGCTCTCTTCAAAATTTTACCAAAATGTGATCAATGCTTGCTTTTCAAATGTCTCCACTTCATTAACCATCTATTATTTCACAAAATAGAGTGTACAGAATTTGTAGGAAATTATTTACCATTTCTTATGATACCAAACGTTATTCCTTTTTCCAACTTTAGATTCAGATTCAGATTCAGATTCTTTTTATTGATCCATATTTAAAAAACATAGAAATATGCCCTCCACTGGCAGTACATGAACAAAGTATTACAATAGAGTTACAATATAATAAATACACACTTATGACATATAAATAGCATCCAAATTAAACATAAAAAAGAAATATAAACATCTGATAAATAAATATGTAATGCAATAAATCATATGATACAGAATTAACAAACTGTGAGCAGAGAGAGGAGAGAAGAGACAATGCGGGGCGGGAGAGGTGGAAAGAGAATATAAACAGAAAGTGGGCATGATGAATGAGGGGAAAAGAAAGAAAGAGAATTTGAGATAGAAAGGGATTTAGACAAAATAAGACTGACATAAGTACAAAGCAATACATGCATTAAAAACAATATATAATAATGATGAATACATCCAAAACATCTAAAACAGACCGGCTTTGTGGTGCGTGGCATACAAGAAAGGACAGAGGCAAGAATGGCCGGAGCACGAGGACGGATTATAAGATATAAAATTTGAAGTTTATGCATAATAACTATTGAAAATTACATTTGAGTTTCTTTTTTGTCATTATATTTTGGTGTCTCATATAGTTCAATGTTAAAATAAGGTAATATCTTTTTAAAATTTGCAATTTTCTCTGAAATTTTCTAAGATAGCATATAATTATAATCATGAATTTAGAATGCTTGATTTATGCTCAAAATTTTGATATACATTGACCACCATATACTCTTCCTGTGGTCGAGCAATTGTTAAATGAAAATGACAAGTTTATCTGTCACATATACGTGCCATCGGCACTTAAAAAGTTAAAGGTATAGTTTGGGGAAGCCCTCAAAAAGTTTTCGTGAGATTTCTTTGATTTTTCTTAATAAATAGAAGGGTACTAATATAACTAAGATGCTGTGAAGTTTTTTTTCCTCCTCAAGTGAAATATTTATCGAATGAGACGTGAAATGTAATAAAAATCCCTGGCCCAAAAAAGAGGGGATGTAAATTCAAACAACGGCCACAGACATTACTCACATGAGGACCCCAACCCCTAACTCAGTATTATTTAGGGTAAGCGTATGCTCGTTCCCTCCCTTCGAAAGCACCCCCCCCCCCTATCTCAGGTCGGCCAAAATTTCTGAACCCCCCTTTCGCGGGCTTTTCCTGCCTTGGAGACCCCCCCCCCCCCTAAATACGGAACACTGCTCAATGTACCCCCTATCTCAAGTGAGCTCTCATTCCAACCCCATATCTCAGGACAGACACCCCCTCCCCCCCTCCAGTGGCAGATCCATTTTATGACGGAGGGGGCCATATATTAACAAAATTTTCTGACAAGCAAAACAACAACAAAAAAGGTCATCAGCATTTTGGGTGTCTCTTTTTACCTCGAAAATTTTCTGACAAGCAAAAAAAAAACCCAAAAAATGGTAATCAGCATTTTGGGGGTCCCTTTTTACTCCAAAAACTTCTGACAAGCAAAAAAAAAAAAAAAAAAAAAAAAAAAGGTCAGCATTTTGGGCTGTATTTTATTTTCCCAGAGGAGGCCCCCCCCCCCCCCTCATCTCAGCTCAGGTAAGCTGTCAGATGTCAATTCCAAGTACAATACCTTAGCCTTAGGAGAGATTTTTTTAATGTTAAAAAAAGGATCTCAGAACTCAATGCCGTCATAAGAAATTTCTATATTTTAAGGAATTTAAGAACATATATAAGCTTTGGTGGTATCAGTGATAGTTTGTAAGCTATATACCATTTAAGAAATTATCCCCGGCGACTTTCTATAGATCCAGTTAGCCTGGTACGTACGGTAGATCGTGGTGTACGAATGGGGTTTGCATTTCCGGACACTTAACAAAAATTAGCCTGTCAATTTTGCCGTCAGATTTTACGAAAAACATGCATTAAGTAACACTAAAACCAGTGAATATTTGCAATCTACATGATTTTCAACCTATCCTGTGAAAGATTTGTGACAATTTGCATGAAAGGTTGTTCGATTTACTGTTTAAAAATGACCTGTCCGGATTAACAACCTGTCCGGAATTACAACGTCTGGGTATACATATCATACAAAACTGTATATCAGTCCCACACATTCATTTTCATGGGTGTAGGAAAATGAGTTTAAAGTGTTAATTTCGCAAGCAAACTACCGGGCAAACTACTCACCTGAATGTGAGACCCTGTGAGTCGCAGGTAGGCAGCCACAATATCCACAACGATGAGACTCTGGGTCTTGCTCAAAGTCGTCGCAATTTTGACATTTTTGGCAGGTTCCACGACGCACACCACGATCCCGGGATTTGATCAATTTTTCTATAACTTTCAAGATATTTTATAACCCCCTTTTTAAATTTCTCAGGAGTCCAAAGAGAGAGAGAGAGAGAGAGAGATGGAGAGAAACATGCACCCCCTTTTTAAAAGAAATCTCCGGGTGAAAAGTCAAATAAACCCCTTTTTTTTTTACAATTCACGGGCCGGATTGTGTCGCGCGAAAAGTACCCCTTTACCGGAGATTTTGGGAACACGCATGCGGTCCCTCCGACCTCCGATTGGGGTGGGGGGGGGGGGGGGGGGCATGAGGATTGATGTGTGTTATAGAATACGCTAAACATAGTGCGGAGCGCTGGGTTTATTGTGTGGGGAACCTTCGGGTGGATATGGTCTTAGCGTGAGGGCGTGAGGCAGTGAAAAGCCGTTAACATGCGTTTCTTACAAATATTTACACTAAAATTTGTTCGAAATGATGAATGGAATGTTAAGTAATCTCGTACATGTTTCTTTTGATAAAAGGAGAATAGTATGTGACTATGTTACAGTGGCGGATTTAGGGGGGGGGGCACATCCGGCCCGGCCCCCCCCCCCTTTGAAAGAAAAGTATGCATTTGCGGGCCCCCCTTTTTTCGAT
Organism: Heliocidaris tuberculata; assembly: GCA_025618425.1. Taxonomy (NCBI): domain Eukaryota; kingdom Metazoa; phylum Echinodermata; class Echinoidea; order Camarodonta; family Echinometridae; genus Heliocidaris; species Heliocidaris tuberculata. The sequence continues at coordinate 23,036,091 of CM046836.1, forward strand.
TGTGGCCCCCTTTTAGAACGAAAACCTTTTTTTTTTTTTTTTTTTTTTTTTTTTTTTTTTGCTTGTCAGAGAATTATAGAGGGGAACTAGACCCCATAACCCCCCTCCCCCCCCCCCCCCCCCCCCCCCCCATGAGCGAATTTGGGAGGTCTGGCAATTTTTTTTTCCGTTACCAAAGTCATTTTTAAATGGATCTTTGAATCGCAGCTAATGATTATTATTGAATTATTGTTAATAAGAATAAGTAGACATAGCCTGTCACTGCGATTCGATTTTTAGTCAATGGAATCTCTTATCTGGTTATAGTGATTGTTGTAAATAGAATCCGTCAGGAATGTAATGACATTCTACGGTGAAGATACATTTTATGCTGCTTTACAAAAATTGAGCGTTAAACGAGATTTCCGTATAAAGAGGTCAAAGGACAATATAAAGAGAATGGGTGAAGAAAGTAAAAGAGAGGGAGAGGGAGGGGGGGAAGGGAGAAAGGAGAGAGAAAGAGAGAGAGGGGGTGTGGAAGGGAGAGGAGAAGAGAAAAGAAGAAGAAGAAGAAGAAGAAGAAGAAGAAGAAGAAGAAGAAGAAGAAGAAGAAGAAGAAGAAGAAGAAGAAGAAGAAGAAGAAGAAGAAGAAGAAGAAGAAGAAGAAGAAGAGAGAGGAGGAGAGGAGGAGGGGAGGAGGAGGAGGAGGAGGAGGAGGAGGAGGAGGAGGAGAGAGTGGCTTTTATGCAGGCAGATATATACAGACGGACAAAAACAGTTGATGGAAAGAGAGAGAGGGGGGGGGGGGATCTGGTAACTATAAATTCCACGCATTGCGAAATGCCTGTACGGGGATTCCCCCATATGTCATTCGAGTCAGATGGCAAAGAAGAGGAAACTGCAGTGCTATACAATGTGCATTAATTACTCGAATTGCCTGTCTAACATAACGGTCTCTGATTCATATTTCTTTCATTTATTTTGTTGGTTAAAAGGGATTTCAAATATAGAAATTTAAAATATAATAATAAAGCCTACAGACAGACGTAGCTCCCTTGCTTTGCGGGTATACATTTCCTCATCTCTACAGTTTAAAAAAAAAAAATAAATAAATAAACAATTGTGTGTCTGCAGTTAATTCTAGAAGCCCAATCTGACCACAGTTCCATAGATTCGGTATAAAAATAAAGAGATAGAAAAACAACAACAACAAACAAAAAATGTAAAACGAGCTTATATAGATATTTCTAAATTCTGGTAATGTACATTATAAAGAAAATCATAGCCTATCCTCTTACGCAGAAATTTTTCTTTCAAAAACAAAATAAGAGAATGTATATAGTATGTAGCGACACCCCCCACCCCCCTTGGGGGCTTCCTATGTTCTTCTGGGGAGCGCATATAGGCTCTCCATAGTAAAACTTGGTTAGTTTCAATTTCCACTATGTACTGCGTCATAACTAGCCGTTAATCACGGCGGCTTTGCTGCTCTGATGTCGATCCCATGGTCGACCCTGAAACGCGTGGAATAGTCCTCTGATTGCGGAGAGTCGACACACAAGCTGTGTCGACTTCACGAAATCAGAGGACAATTAATTCGGAGCGTTTCGGGGATCGACCATGGGATTGATGTCCAGAGCAGCAAAACCGCCGAGATTAGAGGCTACGTGATCAATGTGTGTAAAATATTGCAGCGGAACTCGATGGCCCACACTGTAAAAATATAACTGTAAAACTACAGGTTTTTTAGCCCTTGAAGTTATTGCCGATATGTAAAACAACAGCAAGTTTGTTGGTTTACCGGAAATCAGCATATATTTACATAATTTCATTTAAATTTACATAATTTTATTGTAAATAATATTATATGCTGATTTCCGGTTTAAAAAAACGTAGAAAAACGGGCATTCCCGGCAGCCAGGAAATTCCCGTGAAAAATGGCAAAATTCTTTACAGTGCACTGGAAAAAACGTAACTGCAGCCACAGGCGTAAAGGCACTGTTTTTAAATTGGGGCCGACGCCTCTTGCCCGAACATCATATTTCCAGTTTCTTAAGTTTGCGAGCGAGCCAAAAAATGACAATTTATGGTATTGAAAATTATTAATTTGTCATCAAAATACACTAAGACATTAAAAAATTATACGCACTCGATCACCTCGCTGCCTCAAATATGAAGACATGCGGTCACCTCGCTGCCCGAATATCGGAACTTTAAAAATTCTTAGGGGAGAGGGGCTGCTCAGCAGCTGCAGCCCCTGAGCCCCCCCCCCCCCCCCCATCCCCAGTGTATATGATTGCAGCCCCTAGCCGGCCGCCCAGGCTCTTACGTCTGTGGACACAGTATATGCATAATCAGTTTAGGCTCTCGCTGTGACAGGGTTGTCTCTTGCGAGGTTATCAACTTTCCAATGAGTGAGCAAAGCTAGTGAGCAAACAATTGCCGATTTTCTTCGCTGCCTGACAAGGCATCTTTACGAAAAATGAAAAAAAAAAAAAAAAAAAATGCTTTTTCAAAAACGCACATGCAAAAACGCACATGCTCTAGAGATTTCACCAGTTAAGCACTCGGCATCGATGATTCAATTTATCCATAAATTGACATCACTGATTCCATATACCATTATCCGTCTTCTATAAAAATGAGCGGCCCTGTATATGATACCCCCCTGCAGTCAGCGCAGCTGATTAACCCCAAAATTAAATCAACGTAAATTTTCCGCTCCTATGCGAACAATCTAAGGTGCATGTATTATGTTTGAATATTTTCTTTAGAGGAAAATGGAAATTAATGACTTTTTGGGTACAGGGCAAAAATTAGTCACGCGGCACTCACGCCGAGTTGCCCATTTGTGTTTGATTGATTTAACAAAATCGAAAATTCACAACTATCTTATTTCTTATCGTTTCTTGCTAAAAACCTTCAGTCATCTGTTTCTTTAATCTTTCTGCTTCTTTTAAAACTAACTTGTAATCCAGGTGGACTTTTCCTTCAAAATGCAACAGTTTTAAAAGTCGCTTCGCTCATTTGGTGAGCAGAATGTCATGAATCCTTTAATGCCATCGACGAACGGAAAAAACAGCTTTCGTCTATCCGTATATCATAAATACCAAGTACTAAATGTCTACAGACTCAAACAAATTCCAATAATTCTGTCACAATCGGAAACCCTACTCTACTTTCCAAACTTGACGGAGCCATCTCTAAACTGGCCTCAAACATCTAACTCACAGAGCGCCACCTGGAGTCAATTCTAAAGTGCGTGCCACTCATCGATCTCTACGATGGTTCCATGCCTAAGAAACTTATATTATTATTATTTTTAATCACCTTTGGAAGTGTGCAATCCCCTTCAACCCTGTTCTGATCGGTGGCTCATCCGGTACTCCGACATAAATGTTGTGGCTACAATAGCTCTTGGCCTTATTTCGTCAAGGTTATGGTTCCGGTTGCAATAGGATTTTATGTTAGGTTATATAGCTATAAAGTTTGGTCCAGGGGTAATAAAAAGTTCAAAGTTTAGTACATGTATATTCAGTTTGTGTACAAAATTGACACGGAGCATTCGCCGGTCGGAGCATGTGTCGTATACAACCGGCTAATCCATGTCACTGGTAATCATATTATATTTATGCTTATAATGCAAGGTCTTGATTTAATTTTTTTTAAAAATCATATCCTGGCAAGTACTAGACGATCGACGTGATATACATACATGGACTCAATAAATATAATTTCAGTTTCAGTTTAAGTTTAGTTTTATTTACCCAAATCAATCAAAATACAAATCATAAATTATGGAATAATATAAATCGATATCATACCACAAATCAATTAATTAATTTATTATGGTTATAGGACCAAAATTTTAAATATTCTTACAACTAATCTTGTGTATGCATGCATGTATAGATTATAATAGATTTATCATAAATAAATGAATCAATAAATCAATAATCCATATTCAGTAATGTATAAATTCAATTAGATGTACAAAAGTAAAATACATCCTGTCTGTATTGTATGTATTATATAGGCCGACGAGTAACACTCATACTCTCGTAGTTTTCTGTTTGCTTCCCCAACCCTAGCTTTTTTATACTGAGTCCTCTCCCGTATAAGTTATACTTATTAATTTTTTTTTACAAGCGTGTTGTTATATGAGACGATACAAAATTTTTAAACAACTGTAGAAACCTAGAACAAACTGCCTTTGTTTTCATTAGAATTGTGTCCCATCTGGCGTGATTGTAATGTTGCTTATACACATGGATAAGTCTAACATAATAGTAATTATTATATGCCTTTCTCACTTCTGTGGAAGACGCAGAAAGACAGATAAATAAAGAACTTAGCAAGAGAAAGAGAAGTAATTGTCCAGAGAGATACTTGAAAAGATAGACTGGAGAGATGCTGACGGTTATAGAGAGGAGAGAAAGATAGAGAGAGACTGAGAGAGAGAGAGAGGGAGAGAGAGAGAGAGAGAGAGAGAGAGAGAGAGAGAGAGAGGGAGACTGAGAGAGAGGAGAGAGAGATAGAGGAGAGAGAGGGGAGAGAGGAGAGAGACAGAGAGAGAGAGAGAGAGAGAGAAGGGGGGGGGGCAATTGGGAGTTATTGGTTATGCGATGATTCTTCCTGAATTATTCTTATTCCCATGAAATTAAAGGGCCTATATTGATGCAATACCATTTTACATTTCAATTATCACATTTTTGTCATTAGCTTTCGGATATAGTGAGTGTGTACGAAAGAATTGGTTTTCGTGCAGGTCTGTCGACTGCTGGGTGAGAGATAAAGTTGTTCGTTGTTTTGTAGGCCTAGTTTGTTTTTAATAGCAAAAGTTAAAAGCCTACATGCTAGTATAGGCTATATAATTATTATTTGGCTGCATGATCGACCCATGATTTCAGTGATAGGCCTAATTTCATCACCCCAATTTTAAAGGGAAGGTCTACCCTGGTATTAAGTTGATTTGAATAAAGAAAGAAAAATACGAGGAACTTGGAACGCCTTAGTGAAAGTTTGAGCAAAAGCCGATAAGAAGTATGATTTTTTGAAGTTGTAATCTTGTGAGCTCCTCTCCCAAGTACAGAAAATTTCATGAATTCGAATTTTTCTTAGTTTTTGACGAAGGAATGAATTACTTTCATACAGGTTTTGTGTAAAAACATAATGAGCAATTTATCTGAGGTGCTTGTACGACTGAATATTTTCTTTAGAGAAAAATGGAAATTAATGATTTTATTTTGGTACAGGGCAAATGAGAGAAGAGCTAGATACGTCACGGAGTTGCCAATTATTATGTTTGATTGATTACAACTTCAAAAAATGTATAATTTTCTTAATTTTTATCGGATTTTGCTCAAACATTCACGGATCTGGGTTTCATTTGTCTGCTTCTTTTACTAAACCAACTTGTAATCAGGGTGGACTTCTTCTGTGGGTTCGGCTTGGATCTGTCATCATTTTGAAATTGAAAATTGAACGCTCTCTTTGTTTTGTTGTTGTTTTGTATAATGAAATATACACGTACCACCGAGCGTAATTTGACCCAACAGAAGGCGAAGCATGGTTTTGTAAGGCGCTTTCTCGCTCGCTCGATCGCGCGTCTGGCGCGTGTCCGCCACGCGAGCTTCTGCATAATAAATAAGATGCGACGACCATGACGTGTATAGTGAGAGTATACATAAAATCGTGCAAGCATCTATATAGGCATACGATACACATTTCGCATTGATTTTAAGTGAGGAACAAAGACTAGTCAAGTCTGTGATGACCCATGGCCCATATATACATATGACATGACAGCTGTGATGCTATGCGCTGTGCATTGTGGCCGCCTAGCCTGGGTATCTATTTGTTTTAAAATTAATTTGACGTGTACACGTTAATTTCGTGTCGGACACATTTTTACGTCAAGATGATTAAAAGGTCTTACGATTTATAAAGCAAACACAATCTTGGAGTGGATCTTGAGGAGCATTTTTAACAGTGTAAAGACCGGTGAGTTTATTTGAACAATTATATTATCTAACGCGTTTAGACTTCCTTGCTTGATGATGAGGCTTGATCATGTTGATGATGCGAATAGATATGGATAGATACCACAGTCGATCGTGTGATGAGTCATGACCCCTGCCCTTGCCCTGTCAGAGGCCCAACCCCAGCCCTAGCCTTAGATCCTTTAATCTGTTAATCGTATTTGAATTAAATATTTATAGATCTAGATCTAGGATCTAGTCTAGGTTTAGATCTAGTGTTTCGATCTTGACATGATCATAAACTCTAGATATTGATCTTTTCATTGAGCTAAAAACAAGCCAAAGGCATTGTGTACACTGTATACTACTAGCACGATGATGATGACTCCGACTCTGGCTAATTTATAGGTAAGTATAGAACTAGAATTAAAGAAGTCTTCTTTCGACCTTCCAAAACGGTTGCCTATTTTTTGTCGTGGATCTTATTTTGCTTTATTGCCTGTCGTAGAAATGGGGATGATGAATGAGCTTGCAAGAGGTAGACAACCAAATATTTTCCTCATAATAAGGTCCAAAAAATGTTATAAATGTGTACTAGACCCTATAGGCCTATATATGTACATCTCAGGCTACATCTGTCCATAGCACTGGGAAAGGAGAATAGGCCTACTGTCTTCCAATGAGGCGATCGACCGTTACATGGTCATGGGGCATTACCCCCCCCCCCCCCTCCTTCTGATATATGGTGGTTGATCCAGTGTCCGAACACTTTTCAGAAAATCAACGACAGAAAATTAAATATCAAACGAATATCTGTCAAACTTACATAATGAATGCTCAAAGTCCTACAGAAAAAGAAGTTGATGGAATTTTAAAAAGACAACGTAGATTTAATACGATATTCCCTTCCGAGTGAACCCCTTCCCAACGACGCGGCGTTTTGGTCCCTTGAAAAAGGTACTGTATTTCCGAACGTGTGAAACCTATGGGAAAAAGACACACCTTTGTTTCAATAGTGTGGTTTTCATACGCGTAATCCCAAGCGTATGAAAACCCATTTTAGGCGCTTAACTCTACTCGTTCGGTAATACAATCTGTTCGGAATTACAATCCTTGACTTGTACATACATGCACATGTATTTTGTCGACATTTCGATGTCGTAAGGGAACCGGTGTTTCATTGGCTAACCTGAATACATTTTTAACAGAAATGGAAAAGATAAAAAGACTGACAAAGCCATGGGAAATATTAAGTAAATAAAATCATGAATCAGAATTTAGCAATTTAAAAGGATTCTAGTTTAGATTGTTTAAAGTAACAACAGTATGCATACGACTTTGCTCCGTATTGATCAGTTTCGTTGCATGAGAGTAAAAACTTGGTACCGTACCGGTATAGAGCTTTTGACATGACCTTTTTTCCCTTCAAAGTGATGTAATTTTGTGAGACTTGAAGTCTTGTAAACAAGGTACATGTAGTTAACGTTACTCTTTACCGTGAAAACAAACTTTAAAGATGTCTTAGAACAGCTGCAAATTTATGTTTGTTTTTTGTTTTTTGTTTTTGTTTTTGTTTTTATTTGAAGGCTTGAAGCTATCAAAGTTGTACAATTTTTCTTTCCATACTCGCTGTACATGTACATGTATAAGGCCAAATTAAAAAAAAAGTATTTCGAGTTTCTCGTCCTCCCTTCTTCCCTTTTTCAGCCTGCCCTCAATATTTATTTATTTGTTATTTTTCTTCTAAAATGAAATGAATAATAATGTGAGGACATGATGTATAGACAAAGATGTAACAGAAATTAATGTACCGTAATGCATTTTTACTTTGTTTTGAGCTTCAACTAAAACAACAATAACAAAAAAAAAAATGGGTTAAAATTGATCGGACACAGTATCATTTTTATGTACCGGAAAATTATCAAAATATGAAATAACATTGAACTCCTTCAACTCAATTTAAAAAAGGGAGGGGGTGGGAATCTGGAGAAGAAACTAGGAATCAATTTTACTTGGCCTAATTCCGTTATCCGGTATCTACATGCATGACATGTACAATTTTACATGTCATTGTTAATGTACAAAGTAGAGCCTACCTAGTACATGCTATTATCTTTGATGAATGACAAAGCATGCCAAATACAGGAAATGTTCTCTTCCCACCGGAAGACCTTTAAATGCTTAAAAATACCTCGTCTTGCAGGACCTGCTCTTTCAGTTGTGTGGTTCAACACAAAATATTATATAGGCCTAGATCTGGATCATTTTCTTTTTTATACAGTGCATGGGCGCAAATCCAGGGGGGGGGGGACAGGGGGACATGTCCCCCACCTTTTTTAAGATAGGCGAATGTCCCCCCCCACTTTTTTTTTTTTGTTGCTTGTCAGAGAATTTTGCAGGCGAATGTCCCCCCCCCCCCCCCACACACTTTTTTTTTTTTGCTTGTCAGAGAATTTTGGAGGCGAATATCCCCCCCCCAAAAAAAAAAAAAAAAAAAAAAAAAAATCAAAATGGATTTGCGCCACTGATACAGTGTACCTTGTAAGATGCTGTATTGCAGATCTACATGCATAGTATTACTATGCATCATAAGAAACTTTTAGGACTGCGTCTCTTCCAACCGAAAGACCTTCAAATACTTTCAAATACCGTACCTGGGATTGCAGTATTTGTTTTTCTATCGGCTGAACACAAAATAATTATCATGTAGGCCTATGTCATTTTCTTTCATATATAGTATATTTGAGAGAAATTATAGATGTTGTATTAGAACACTACGAAACGTTTAGAACTGCGTCTGGTCTTTAGACTCTTTATATATTTACTATCCATTATAGAATATATACCCTTAATACTTTCTTTTCGAAAGCCTTCGATTTTGAATACTCACTCACCCTGGAATCATACAGAGAACATCTATCTCCTTACCATTGAATGTACATTAAATCAAAACCCATGAATATCCTTTCAGTGCAGCGAAAGGTGTATATATGCATGTACATGTACATCTAAGTTTTGCGATGCAATCTGCATAATGTTTGGGTGAACCACTTTGTGTCACAACAATAATTTGAGATTGTCCACAACATGATTGATAACGGTACCAGCATCTGCCTATCACATCCGCAGTTACTATATCATCGTCATCATGGCCTCGAGTATCTATCGCTTATCGTGCTTGTATAAGCTTATAATGGACCTTACCGGCCTCGATATTATGTGTTTTCTTTCTAACTATCAAGATTATGAGCAATGTCTCATACCTAGCATGCATACTCAAAACCTTGTACTTTACATCTAAACTTGAAAACAGAAAAAGAATGATAACACCCTTAGACCATGTACATGTTGACATCGCGCATGCCCCAATCTACGTTGTACACATCCAGTGGGACTAAAATTCGAGTGGGGAATTTCGGAGCCACCGGCCCTTTTTTTGTATGACGGGTCCTTTTAAACCAAAATATTGACCGGCCCGTGGGGAAAGTCCTCAAAGTCTACATGGCTAGTCTGTCCCTGTACAAACAACAAACAAACAAACAAACACAGTCGAGGGCCTAAGTAGCCTTGGTTAGATGGTATGGTTGGATAGTGTCATAGTTGTGATCTTTGCTTACTGCCGTGGGAGTCATAAATGACACTCCTTCAGAAATACATATTCATGCATTTATTTTATTTTTACAAGCAGACAGGCTAATCCTGATGGAAGAGTAATGTCAGTGATTTATATATGGGCATGCAAGCAAACATATGGGCAGAATTTGACCAGGAGGCTGACAAACTTCAGTTTTTTCCATTGTGTGCGCTCAGGCGGAAGGGAGCGAGAAAGGGGAAAAAATAGTGACATATATTATATATATGTCATCCACTACTGTCGGTACATTATTTTTATCCATTTAGGCCTATAGCATTTTGATGTAATTTCGTCAATATTGAGAATATAATTGAAAACAAAACAAAACAAACAAACAAAGAGACCACCTCGCTGCCCGAATAATGAAAGTTCGGGATTAAGGGGGGGGGGGGGGGGGAGGGCAGCAGCCCCTCCAAAACTACAAGGCCAAGTCATGTGGGCAGTGCACAATGCAGCCTACTTTCAGTTCGGCCATATACATGTAAGGTATTACCGGTGGCCCTGTGTTTCATGTACATTTTATATTCATTCATTTACTGTATAGATATTAATACTGTGAAGCAAAATTGATATAGTCGATTTTAAAAAAAAATCGATTGAATTTAACGCCTCATAATTTAATACAGCCCGCAGCATAACATCTGTTACAAACATTATATTCATAAACCAACTACCGCACACGAACGAAAGTTTGGTCTGGCATCATACAATAATTATTGTATACGTCTTCTAAATTCACCAAATTCAGTCACGCAGTCAAGATGACCAAGTTAAATTCAAATACGATGAAAGGGGGTGTAAACTGATGAGACTATGTGTCTTTCCCGTGGCCTGACTCGCGGCCAATCGGGTTTATCCGCAACTACGACGCGACCGCTGAAATCGCTCCCCACGTACACATGACGTACATGTAGGTAGATGTACGTGCAACATCCGCGAAACCGAAGAGTATGCTGACCATGTAGAGATTAAGTCGCAGACTACCGTTAGCTCAGGTCCATTCGTTTACATGCAGTTTTCCAACAAAGACGTAGATGGCGTTAACCAGTATTTGGCGTGCAACACCCCCTT